>JAJJHY010008598.1:3775326-3842843 GCA_021224005.1 Drosophila setifemur | reverse complement strand
AGATGCGACAACAAATGAATTGTTTATTACCTCTGCGCATGCAACATTAGCAATTGGAGTTCCATTGGAGTTATGTATGGACTGGCTGACATTTCCGCAGAATTCTCCCGGCTCTCCACGCCTTTTAATCACGGTTCATTAGAGGCATGCAAAATGGGGAAAATGTGGGGAAAATGAGGAAAAAATAAAAGCAACCAGCTCCATTGAAGTTCCTCGACACGTTCTGAACAGTTCTGGGGAGTTCACTAAACTCTGGCGAACATTCAGCAATTGACAATGCGAGTCGGGTTAAATATCCATCATTTGTTATTGTTAGAGCCAGACAAATCGGCAGCAAAGTACATACCATATAAAAATAGTGACTTAAATTGTATATTCCACCAATTAAAAAGCTTATTAATATTTGTGGAGTCTGGTGAAAATGTCGCTTTGATTTCACACATGTTGCGTTGACCTAGAAAACCCAAAAAAAGAAATTCCCGATGCAAAGCATGTGTTTTTCATTGGGCTGACAACTTTCTTGGATACATAATGCAAAAAATGTCAGCGAACTTCCTTTTCGAGGGGAGTTGGAATTGGGTCAGTGAGGAGGAATTAAACTGAAAGTGCAAGCTGGTAAACAGGGAAATGTTAATGCTGAAAAGATACTGCAGACTGCAGATCCCTGACATATGGCGAGCGTTAATGAATGACTCGACACAGTTTTTGGGAGCATGAAAAGGAACTCGACCCTGGCTATCGCGGTTCGGTCATCTTTGTCTGGGCCGGGCTGAAAGAAATTCACTTGCGAGCATGACCAGTAGTTGTTTACATAACCCACATTGTACCCCTTGTACCCCTTTTTCTTTCCGCCGTGGAAATGGGTTATCATTAAATATGACACACAATCCAAATTGAATGGTGTGAAGAGGTGAAGAGGGGAAGTTGTGGGGCAGTGGAGCACTGAAGCACTGGAGAGAAAGAGCTCCACAACCTGAACAATTAACGAACATAACAGCCCTCTGTGATTTCTATGGATCCGATAAGATAGTGGCCCCAAAACATTATGTCAAAGAAGAAAGCACTGGCTTGATGACGTAAATGCGACAATTTCTTTCCAATTAAGTGTCAGCGGAGTGTGGCACATGGGAACTGATTAGAATTTGTGTATCTTTAATGGTCTGTCGCAACATGACATTTGTTGTACGAGTCTTTCAGAGAGCTAGGAACTTATTGGATATTCCTCTGATAAATAATAACAACAATCCTTAAAAATTTGTATGTTTTTACAATCTAATTTGAACCGAATCCCCTGAGAATGTGCAGAAATTGCAGCAATTACTATGAGTATTTCATGTTCAACAAAACATTTGTTAAACGAGTCGTTCAGAGAGTAAGGAACTTTTTGGCTACCCCTCTGGTAAATAATTCCAATAATCTCTAAAAATTAAAATTTCATATTTTTACAATCTAAGCCGAATCAAATCCCCTGAGTATGTGCAGAAATTTCCATTATAAGTGTTCTCAAATCAGCAATTACTACGATTACTTCACCATAGCCCAGTGCCACTTCCTCAAGTTCAAAGTCGAGTAATCAAAAATGTTGTTTGGTTGCTGCTATTGAACTCTTGTTAGCATATACATACTATAAGTGGTAGGAGGGGCAGGGTTTTGGCATTTAACGCATGATTGAGTCATTAAGATATGGGATACCCCCTCCCTCCCTCTCAACCCCCTGCACTGGTAATGCGATCCCATAAACCCAACGCAATTTGGAGTAAGGCGATCTTCGGTTTGTGCGCGAAATGCAAACAGTTGCCGCATTTAAGTTTTATGAGTTTTGGGTTCATTTTCGATATTGTTTAACAACGAGCAGCCGGGCAGAGCAAACCAAAACCAGTATAATAAAACTACTCCTGGTTGGAGAGGGATGGGGGTTCGGGGGAGGGTGAAGAAATCCCATTGAAGGTGTTGACTGGGCATTCGGTTTCGTTTGAGTGATCCACTGATTCGATGATTCATTCGTGTCCGCAGCAATCTTTGATGTTGAACAACCCAAAGTGCTAACAATTATTATAAATGTGGTCTCTTGGATGGATTTTTGCACATTATTCAACTTAAGAGATCTGATACATATATTCTAGGGGGGTAACAAAGAAGCGCCTACTGGATATCCATTGTTCCTCTGGTTATTCTAAAAATATAAATGTGGAAAAATCATTTGAGAATTAAAATTTCCCTATGGCTAATAATAGAAGCTGCCGATCTGCCGATCTGCCAAAGTTGAATAACACCCAGGCGCTGACACACACTTTGGCATATTGCAAGCTGCACGAATGTGCGAATGTTTGAGTATTTTCTGAGTGTATTTTTAACAATATTTCAAACATTTGGCGCCGGCAAACGGCAATCGGCAATCAGGGCTATTGGCCGACTCTGTATAATTTACACTCACGCACCGCTGGCAAATAACAAAGCAGCGAAATCAAGCCACCGAGAAGAGATATGTACATATATATATAGTATAGAACCCGAGGCGCCCCCTGCAGCGACACGTGCCACTGAACGCATTTTAATTTTCACTCCCATTTCCCTCGTTTTCCCCCCGTCATTTGGCAGATCGGGGCGTCAATTTGATTAAACGGCGTTCAATTAAATTGCGGCTGCCCATTGCAAACAATTCAACCCGCACATATGTACTATATAGTAATATATCGTACATATGTTGTTTCCCCATTTTTGGTTCTCCTATTTTCCCGCACATTTTCATGCCTCATACATTCGACACGCTCATCACATGCTAATAATAATATAGCTGCAATAATCATTTATGAAAACATCTCAACCATTTCACCTTGCTTTCAAATTCATTTGGCTTTAACTTCAGCTTGCTCTCTGTTTTTTCTTCTACTCCCTCTTGATCCACGCAGCCATCATATCCTATACCAATCCCAAACTGCAAATCCCTTTAATGGCATCTGCAATTTACGCGCCCACCACCACAACATCAGCAGCTACTCCAACATCAGTTCCTGCAGCCACATCCAAAAACGCATCCGCATCCGCATCCGCCTTTGCTTCTGCTTCATTATCATCACCACCAGGTTCATCATCAGCAGCTGCAGGAGCATCCTCCGCACCTCCAGGTGGCGGTCCTTTCCAAGGATTTGTGGCCAAATTGCGTAGTTTTAAATTTGACGACACGAAAAATATAAGAAAACGTTTCCATTTCGATTACATATCAAAGGACAGATTTTTGGGTATGTTTCAAAATTAATAAGCAAAATTTTTTTTAATTTGAAATTAAAATTGAAATCAACGAGAATCTTATCTTGATGTCTTCCTATAAATTTTATTAATGCAATTTTTATTTAAATAGTAAATTATGGGTAAGAAAGATTAAAGTATGTTCTGTTTAATTTTATCTTTGAAAGGTAAAATGAAATTACTATTATTTATCAAAAGACTGATTGATATGTTTCAAGCCTTTTTTTTAATTTAATTAAAATCAACGAATAATTAAAGAAATATGTCAAGACTTGGTACATTTTTTAAGTCTGAGAAACTTATTTTGATATCTTTTTCTAAGTTTTGTTCATGAGATTTAATTTAGATAGTACAATTTTTAATACCCCGAAATTAGATCATTACAGATACAGATACATTACAGATATGAAAAAGGCACTAGATAACTTTGTCGGGTTTGGTTTTATTATGATGTTATAGGTGTTATGTTCCCCGAATTATCTCGGGGAGCACTTAGTATGCATATGGTATTTCGATCGTTCCAGATGATCCCAACTTTTAATTAACCTGAATTAGCATTTTCATTAACCATTTTTGTTGGGCTTTACGGGTTCGGCATTCCCACATTAAAGACGAACCTGGCCGAGATTTTGATTTGGATTTGGCCCGTGGGCGTTTCATTTATTTTGGGTTTGATGGCGCCTCACGTTTGACACCCACACGAAAAATATTTAAACATTTATGTACATACATATGTAGGCACCCTACTAAATTTCACATTCATTCACAAAAACTTAATTTGAATGTTTTATTGCCGTTTGACGCTACTTAAACTTCGACTTATGAATATTAAAACGATATCGTTTGGTGGCCCGGGATGGATTTGTTAGTCACCCGCAATTCACACATAGATACGCACGCACACACATGTAAAGATGGGACAGTGCATAGCGGAAACTGAGGTTCATCATGGTCTCATCAAAATCAGATTTTTTACCACCTCCCACTCTGTGGACCAGAGCTAAACAAACAATAAATAAAAGGGAAATGGAAAATGGGGGGGAAAAGAGGAAAATTTGAAAAGCTTTCAGCAGGCGGGGGGCGTTGCTATCTCTGAGTTATAGGTCTTGACAACTGATTTATCAGAACACGAGATGCGTGCCCCTCTAATCAGCTCACAGCTGCAGGTGGTGCAGTTGGTATTTATATTTGGCTGCACCACATAAATTCCTTTCGAAGATCAAAGCGTGTGCAGTTCTCTCAGGGAAGGAGGAAGGAGCATTTGCTGCTGTTGCCCCTCACCCCAGATGAACTGCAGATACAGATGCAGACACAGATACAGATGCACTGCAGCAGGTGGAAGGCATGATAGAAAGTTACTGCAACCTTTCCCCGAAACACGGTTGGCCTCTTAGTGAAACTTAATTAAAACAAGAAAAAAGAGTCACTGGCATTGCCGATGCCTTTCCCATAAAAGTTCCATGCGCACACATCATAAAAGTTTGAGTTTGAGGTTTTTTCTTTCAGTTTTTTGAGGCCTCCTTCTGTGAAGGCCAACGGGGAAAATGGTAATCGGGTAATTGAAAATTCCCAGCACGTGCTTCTATTTCTGCTCCCGTTCATTGACAGTGGCACAGTGCTCGGCGCAAGTATGTGCCCAACCGTTTTTTACTTAATCATCGCGCAGAGCTTTATCTACTTCCGCATTGTATGAATTTTTTTGCTTATCATGGAAATTCTTTGTAGTACTTCTTATCTGATGATCAAGCACTCTGCATTCTGCAGATAATAATTCCAGGAACTCTGAATTATGAATTACCAATGCTTAGTCATCTTTAGCTTAAGCTGGTGCATTGTGTTCTGAAATCTTTTGTGCAGCACTGTGATCATTGGTACTCCTCGGTTTGTTCAACAAACTGTTTTGCCCTTTAAAATGAGCTACACATTAATTTTCACTCAACTTGATTTTTCGCCATAAAGAGCCAGTTTAACGATCGACCGATGGCTTCTTCGGATTAAGGCCGAAACGCAGCAGGGGCTGTGGTGGTGGCTGGAGAGGATGGGTCTTACCACTTGTCCTTGTCGACACCCCGCCAAATGGCCTGCTAACTTTTTCCCATTACATTTTCCAAGCACTCGACTCTTGGCTAAATTATGCCATAAATCAGTTTGATGTTGCCATCAATTGTTTACATGGCCAGAATCTATATGTATATATGTACTATATATGTATGATGCATTGGCATTCCAGGCATTTTTGAAAATAATTTCTAACAAAGATCTATAAACAATATGTGAATGCACTGAGAACAATCAATTAATTGGACAAAGCATAAACTTTATGAGCGAGACGTTAATGTGAATGTGAATGTGTGGGTGTGATCATTTCTGGCAGCTAATAAAATTGTATATCTGAATCTTATGGGGAAATAAAAAACTTCATTTCAGGAGGAAAACGAAGAAGTTGTGTTTATTGAAGATGATTTAAATTGTGATTTTTAAATGAATAACTATGAGTATGTACCTCAATTTTAATTTATTCTTTTTTGTTAACTTTTCAGGTGGCCAACTGAAGACCAAGAATGGCCAGAAGTACGTTTTCAATGGACCTCCATCGGGGGTATATGTGTCCAAGGCTTGCCTGGTGATCGCCGCCTTCATCACAGTGTTGGCTCTGCTCTTCACCATTGCAATCACCTACTTTGTGACCCGGCAAGGATTCGTTCCCCAGGAGGCCAGGGCTGGGTGAGTAGTGGTGATGATGATGCGAACCGAACCCAAATTAAATCCGGGTGCGGTCTGCTTATTTAGTTTCGTCGGGTATTTGTTTTTTCGGTTCATGGCTTGGTTTTTGCATTTCGCTTAACGCTTTTGGCAAGCGTGCTAATTGGCAGTCGAAGGCGACATGACCTCATTCGGAAAGTGAAAGCAATTTATGCGTTTCCTTCGGCTCTCCGCCGGACGGGTTTCGAGGTGTGGAAGGGTCAGAATGCCAGATACCAGATATCGGATACCAGATACCAGATGGGTGCGACCCGACCCGAGCACTTTGCATAAACCAAAGCCAAAACCAAACCCAAAACTGATTTGCTCCTTCACAACTGGTTTTCCTCCTTTTTTTCAGTTGCATCACCGCTGATCATCCCGATGTGAATGCTACGCCCATCCAAACAGCCGGATGGATGAGCGCGGGCTCTCCACCGAACCCACCCGCACCGCCACCCACGCCCACCTCTGCACCATCTGCCACGCCCCCGCCCTTGCCGCCAATTGTGGAGCAGGAGAAGAAGATGATGGCCCCGCCAGTGGGTGACATACCTGTGGTGAAGCCACCTGTGGAGGTGGCGGCGGAAAACACCACCAAGGTGCCAGAACGGCTCCTCAAGCTCTACGAGGGATGGCGTCCACTCCACTACCAGTAAGTACCCGATGGAGTTGGCCAGATGGGGAGGGTTCCAGCAATCCAGCAATCCAACAATCCAGCAATTTAGCACTTAAGCCGCAATTGGTCTTAATGAAAATCACCGCGGGCCAAACACGCGCCTTGGGTTCCCTTCGGGTTGCTTCTGTTTAAATTGCTTTGCATGTTCGCATTTCAATTTGAGAACAGATACATCTGACACTCAAATTGCGCACTCAGATATTTCCTGCTCTCAAATGCCGGAATACTGCAATCCGGACCACTTTGATTATCTAAAATTCTTCGTTCTAGATTTGTTGTGACAAGTTAAGATACGAATAGAAAAGCTTGTCAGCAAATATTTATTTAACAAGAAAAGTGCAGGAAATTAGCCGCTTAATTTAATGCATGCAGGGGGAAGAATAGATTTTGCAACTATATTAAATTATTATAAATTTAAGGGGTCTTCCCATCTACTTTTAATTAATTAATCCAATTTGAAAAGCTACTTATGCTGGCATTGAAAAGATTTGCGATGTGCTCATTCATTCAAATGAATTATTTAATTGAATTTAAAATAATAATAGCAGGGGGAGTAAAACCCTGTAAATACTATTAAATACTCTTTTAAAAATGCAGTAAAAATAAGGTAGCTATCTTCATCTGTCTTCTTCCAATTAATTATAAAAAAACTGAAGAGTTATTTATTCGTGCAACAATAAGATTTGCGATGTGCTCATTCATTGAAATGAGCGATTTTGTTGGGTCCATTGAAATGCTAATGAGCTTATTGGGGCCAACATATATACACAGAGGCCCTGCTCATAAATATTTCGCTGCACAGCCGCCGACTTTATCCTTATCCTTGGCCAAAGCTACTCCACTGGCATCCGCCCCGGGCCAAGTTAAGCCAAGCAAGCCAACCCCATTGACGTCATTCTTCTGGGGTCGTGTGTTCACGTTTATTTTTCTATTTCCACGAAACGAAAGGAACTGGGTCAAGGATTGAGCCGTCGCAGTTCAGTAGTCGGAAGACGGTCACCGTGTTTCAACAGCACTTTGGCCAACTATGGTACATGTAACGGGCTAACAACTTGTTCCAGCCACCGCAGGAGATGACCATCTGAGAGACTCGACACAGAGATGTGGCAGAGACACTGAGATGTGGCAGCCAAAGAGCTTCAGTTGTTAGGCCCACCATCGGTCACACTTTGGAAGAGAGATGCGGCACAGATCTGAGGAAACAATAAACGCACGCCGACTGTCGGCATGACATAATGCGCCAGATACTTGCTCCGGATAGAAAGATACTTTGCCAGATGAAGATGCGATGCGCACAGCTCCGCGGTTGCCGCATGCATTAATATAATTGACACAGAAAGACCAGGCTGGGCATTAATTTGCGCACCGCACGCAGCCTCCAACTCCAAGATGGTTAGAGCCCCGAAAGGAGGTGGAGATGCACAGATACAGATACAAATACAAATACAGATAGAATCGATGCTTGATGGATTGCGGCAAGTGCGGCAAACTTCTGCCACTTCTATCAAGCGGATCGATGCCAACTGATTTTGCAGCTGCTGATCAAAAGCTGCTCTGTTGACCAGTATCTCCCAGATACTCGATCACCCCCCCTCCCCCCTTGGGTATCTCAGTTTCGAATCTTCAAGCTTCCTGGTTGCCCCGACGCAGGCATTATAACCCAATCGCCTCAATTAAATGCAACTAGGCGCATGCCCGCACCCAAGGGATTCCAGATTGGCGAAAGGCGGAACGGACAAGGGGAATCCGGAGGGGAGTGAACTGAAGGATGGGTCTCCAACTGGGTGCATCTGCCAGCGTTCCATGGTATTCTTGGCATGCGGTTGCAAGAGGGGAAAACTTGTTGAATCGATCTTCAATCTATGTGGATTACTCTAACATCTCCACAGGGTCTTCTCACATTTTAACTTAAAATAAATTAAAATCAACTTAGAGATTCAATTAAAAATCAACATAAATTTCTTCAAAATAAAAAAAGCATATAGAACTAAAAAAAAAAAAAAGTTAAATAGGAAACCACAGAAATGTTTAATTGGCTTTTAAACTTCGCACAAAGAAGTTATACAGAAATTACTAAATATTTGTAAATTTTGGTGCTTTAGTTTGATCAAAACTAGCATATTATTATATCAATAAAAAATATAACAACTAGTTTATAAATATTTCAAAATGGAATTTCACTGGAATAAAAAGAAATAAAAACCAACCAAGATATTAATTCAATACACCAATCTGAAAATGCACAAACATGTCTTAATTATACGCATTTAGAGAGTTTTTTTTTTTAGAGTTCCATTTATAGTTCAATAAATGTTCCAGAAACCACAGAAATGAGAACACATTTAATTAGATAAATAATTTAGTAAAGTCGTACAAAAGAGACAAAATATTTGTAAATATTGGAGCTATAGTTATTCCACAGTTAGCTATTATATACTTGTATATCAAGAAAAGTTACAAGTAGTTTATAATTATTTTCAAATAACTATTCTGAATGTCCCTTTTCGTTGTAAAATATAAATATATTTTGTAATATTATTTATTTTTATTACCTTCTATAGTAATAGTTATCAATAATTTATGCAGCATGTTTGTATAAGCATTCTAAAAATGTTCTTACCATAGAGCATCGCTGTTGTTAGCCATAGTTTCGTTAACAATTATGCGGCTTCTTGTTGGCTGTGATTGCTGATGCGACTTATGATGGCATGCATTTCATTTCATTTGCCGCCATCCATCCCAGACTAATGGCCGGATTGCAGTGTGAATTGCATTGCATCCGAACGGGTGCCAGGCACATACCATATGTATGTGCAGATGGGCAGGCTGCCCTCTCGGCGGGTGATTGATTGATTGATTGATTGGCACTTTTGATGGAACCGACTTGACATTTTTGGCAGCCATTTGCATTTCACCTGCTGCGGATGTTTTCCTTTTGGCATTTCCCGATCTATTTTTATGATAGCCCCAACCGATACCTTACAGTTCCTTTCATTCCGTTTCAGTCTGCTGATTGAGCCCAGCGTTGAGGCGTCGGCCAGCAACGGGAGCGTGACCATTGAGATCGAGAGGGATGTGTCCAAGGTGACCAGCTGGGAGCCCATTGTGCTCGATGTCCACAATGTGAGCATCACCAATGTGCGAGTGGTCCGGGCAGTGGTGCCCATTAATTCCACCGATGAGCCGGAGCTGGACTTCGACAGTGACTACGGGGAGGATAATGCCACCTTTGTGGTAAATTTGGACAAGGCCCTAGCCGGGGAGACGGAGATGAGGCTGCTCCTGAGCCTGGATTTCGTTAGCCAGGTGACCGACACACTGCAGGGCGTCTACAAGACCAGCTACCCTTCAGCGGACTCCAAGGAGACGGAGTGAGTCCTTGGAATCTAACATATATAGAAAACATATTTTTTATTATGTGTTCCCCTTTTCAGATGGATGATCAGCACCCAGTTCTCGCCCATCGACGCCCGACGCGCCTTTCCCTGCTTCGATCGTCCGGATATGAAGGCCAATTTCACGATCAGCATCATCCGGAGCACCAAGTACAAGATGGCCCTGTCCAATATGCCCCGCTCCCACAGCAGCCGCTATCGGGTGGGCTATGTGAGGGACGACTTCATGACCACCCCCAAGATGCCCACCTACCTGGTGGCCTTCATTGTGTCCAACATGATAGATTCGGGTTACTCAACTCTGGACAGTGCCATGGTGCCGCAGGTGGATATCTGGACGCGACCCACGTTTGTGGACATGACCCACTATGCCTACAAGATGGTGAGGAAGTTCCTGCCCTACTACGAGGACTACTTCGGGATCAAGAACAAGCTGCCCAAGATCGATCTCGTTTCGGTGCCGGACTTTGGCTTCGGGGCCATGGAGAACTGGGGTCTGATCACCTTCCGGGACTCGGCTCTGCTGGTGCCGGAGGATCTGGAGTTGGCCTCCTCGTCGGAGCACATGCAGTACGTGGCCCAGATCATTGCCCACGAGCTGGCCCACCAGTGGTTTGGCAACCTGGTCACGCCCAAGTGGTGGGACGATCTCTGGCTGAAGGAGGGCTTCGCCTGCTACATGAGCTACAAGGCGCTGGAGCACATCCACCCGGAGTTCCAGATCATGGACACCCTCACTACGCTGGAGTTCAAGGAGTCGATGCAGCACGATGCGGACAACACCTCGCATGCCATCTCCTTCGATGTGCGGACCACCAACGATGTGCGGAGGATCTTTGACCCCATCAGCTACTCCAAGGGCACCATCCTGCTGCGCATGCTCAACTCCATTGTGGGGGACGAGGCCTTCCGAGCAGCGTCTCGGGATTTGCTGAAGCGGTTCGCCTACGAGAACATGGACAGGGATGACCTCTGGGAGATCCTCACCCACCATGGCCAAGAGCAGGGCACCCTTCCGAAAGACCTGAGCGTCAAGCAGATCATGGATTCTTGGATCACCCAGCCCGGCTATCCGGTGGTCAATGTGGAGCGACGTGATGCGGACTTGGTGCTACGCCAGGAGCGGTATTTGCTCCCGTCCAGAAATCCTTCCGACCAGAGCCGCTGGTTCATCCCCATCACCTTCGAAACGGATGAGCTGCACAAGGGCGACGATGTGCCCACCCACTGGATGCGCAGCCAGGACGAGGAGGAGCTCGTCGTTAGCAATGTCTTCACCCAGAGCAGCAACACGGACAACGTGATCTATCTGAATCTCAACCGGCAGGGCTACTACCGGGTCAACTATGACCTCACATCCTGGCTGGCCCTCAAGAAGAACTTCAGCACCCTGCCCAGAATAACGAGGGCGCAGCTCTTGGATGATGCCCTGCATCTGTCGCAGGCGGAGTATCTTACCTATGATATACCGTAAGTATATATAGAATATTTCTTTGATTTAATTTAGCTACAATTAAATTGTTTTTGCAGTTTGACCTTCTTGATGGAACTCTTCACGGCTGTGGATGATGAGTTGCTTTGGAGTGCCGCCAAACCAGGACTTAACTATCTCATCTACAACCTCAAAAGGGAGCCGGCCTACGAGACTTTCCGGGTGAGAATTGATTTGTAGTTAACTCCTTTTGAGGATAATTTATTTACTTTTTTAATTGTCCATTAGGCCTTCATGAAGTTCATTGTTCGACCCGCCTTCGATCGGTATGGTTTGAATGAGCCGGACAACGAGTCCCACATGCAACTGAAGCATCGGGCTCTGGTGGCCAATTTCGCCTGCAAGTTCAACTACGATCGCTGCACCCAAGTGGCACAGATGAAGTTCCGCGAATGGATGCGGGATGTGAGGAAGAATCCGTATGTCTTAACTCTCTCTTAGAGAAATTAGTTCACTCTTTGATGGTTATTTTTTTCATCACCAGAATCAAGCCCAATCTGAAGTCTGTGATTTACTGCACGGCTCTGGCGGAGGGCTCGTATCCGGAATGGTATTTCGCATACAAGCAATACAAGACCACAACGAGTGCCTCGGAGAAGGAGGAGATTCTCACCTCGCTGGGCTGCACCACCAAGCCCTGGCTGCTCTCCAAGTGAGTTTGGGATGGTTGTTAAGAACGTTCAGATAATAATATTATTGTGTAACTTTCAGATACCTAAACATGACCATCAATCCCACATCGGGTATCCTGAAGCAGGATGGAGCCCTGGCCTTCCGTGCGGTTGCCTCCAATGCCATTGGCCACGAGATAGCCTTCGACTTTCTGCAGAGCAACATTAAGGAGATTGCTGAATAGTAAATACTATACACAAATTTCCAGTAATAGATATTTAATATAAAATTCATTCACAGCTACGGTGATGGATTCTCCACGCTGTCGGAGATGATCAAGTCGCTGACCATCTACATGAACAAGGACTACCACAAACACCAGCTGCTGGAACTGGCCGCCCATTCCCGGAAACTGGGATTGAGGGCCGTGGAATCCGCCATCGACCTGGCCATGGAGCAGGTCAACAACAATATCTATTGGCGCAGCCACTCCTACCACAGTTTGAAGAACTTCCTCGAGGGCATCGTCAGCGAGTTCCACATCAACATATTCTAGGTGGACCAGTTCGAAATGATTTCAACCAAAAAAATACGCGATTTAGTTTTTGTAACTACTTGAATTACCATTACTTGTATTCATCCGAAGGCCTCAAATTAATTTTTAATGAAACGAATTATTTGCGAAAAGTGATATAAACGTGTAAGTTAGCCAGCATAATTTAGGTAACCGATTTACTTTTTGCAATTGTATATTTATTTATTTGTAAGTCGCGCTTCTTCTGCTCCTTGGCACCGCTCTGCAACGTTCCTACTAAAAATAGCAAGAGAATTAGAAAGAAATTTATAAATTACAAATTACCAGCTACAAACTACAAACTACACAGTTCGAATAACTCTCATCCGCATCCGCATCCGTTTTTATCCACAATATCAATATCACGAATATCTAATGCTGCTTGTGTAAAATCTGTATTATCTATTATCTATACTTATGATTGTGTCAAGTACTTTACGTTCGAACACCTTTAGACCCTAAGCGAGACCTAATTCTAGCACTAAGTGAACCAAAAATCTATTTTGTAGTCAGTCCAGTCCCATCAAGCCAGGTGTTGAGCGAGGAAATATTAGATAACAACTAAAAGATAAAAGATAAAAGATGCAAGATGAAAGATAGTGAGAGGGGAGCCCCGGAAACTGAGTGTCCTTAAGCATGGTTTAAATTGTCGCTACAGCAAGGAGCGTACGCATACACACAAAAAAAAACACACATATATTTATTAATGTACGAGTACCGATTCCGTATTTTGTAAAGCCCACACCGAAATAATTGTATCGCTGCTGCACAACCATGTAAATAAGTTTTAAAGCTTACACTAATCATTTAAATAAACTATGTATTTACGTAATTTTATTCAACAAATTCGATTTTTTGAATTCTTTGGGGTTTTTTAGGGGGAATTTTTGGGAACTGTGAAATTTGGAATACAAAACTCAATACAAAACAATAAAAACAAGTAAGAACGTTACAGTCGAGTTTCCCGACTGTTACAGACCCTGTACAAAAAAAAAGTATATATATATATATATATATTCACACCGAGTCCGGTCTGGAATTCGAACCCAAGATCTTCGCGTTTTAAGCCGAACGTCGTAACCATTCGACAAACCCAAACTTTATGAACCGACAGCTAATACAGTATAAATATATTGAAGACGCACATTCATTCATACATACATACATACATACATACACATTCGTATGTATGTATATTAAGGTAGTGGCAGCGCAGCTGCAGCTGCAGCGGCACTTCCGAGAAAAATCAACCACCGAACGCAAGCGATTTACCGTTTGTTTGCGCAAATAAACAGATTTTTAGACCCTGTACCCAAAGGGTAAAGGGTATATTAAGTTTGTGCAAATGTATGTAACAGGCAGAAGGAGGCGTGGCAGACCCCACAAAGTATATACATATATTCTTGATCAGCATGACGAGCTGAGTCGATATAGCCATGTCCGTCTGTCCGTCCGGATGAACACACGGATCTCAGCAACTGTAAGAGCTAGAAGAACCGTATTACCAGTGTAGATTCTTCTAATACTGAGTAAATTAGAGTTTATTTTTTTAAGTCGATGCCACGCCCACCGCCCCCGCAATTTGTATTTGAATTTTTGCACTGCCCTGAACTGCACAATTTTCAAGCTAAAATTTTATTAAAAATACACAATTGGAGCATAGATTTCTACCGATCCTGAAAATTTCATCAAGATTGGTTAATTAGAAAGCGCACAATAAATAGCTAAAGTTTACAGGCGCTAAACACAAAAAATCTGTTTATTTGCGCAAACAAACGGTAAATCGCTTGCGTTCGGTGGTTGTTTTTTCTCGGAAGTGCCGCTGCAGCTGCGCTGCCACTACCTTAATATACATACATACGAATGTGTATGTATGTATGTATGTATGTATGAATGTGCGTCTTCAATATATTTATACTGTATTAGCTGTCGGTTCATAAAGTTTGGGTTTGTCGAATGGTTACGACGTTCGACTTAAAACGCGAAGATCTTGGGTTCCGAATCCCAGACCGGACTCAGTGTGAATATACATATATATATTTTTTTTTGTACAGGGTCTGTAACAGTCGGGAAACTCGACGGTAACGTTCTTACTTGTTTGTGTAAACGGTAGAATCGGTAGATCGGTAGAAATCTATGCTCCAATTGCATCTGTATTTTTAAAAAAATTTTAGCTCGAAAATTGTGCAGTGCAGGGCAGTGCAAAAATTCAAATACAAATACCCTTTGGGTACAGGGTCCAAAAAGGCTGAGAATATTCTTTCAGATCAGTTGACTTAATTATTTATGGCAGCGATATAGTATATAGTGGTCCGATTTGTTTTTCTAAATCGGCTCTAATCTCTAATAACCTTATTTACCAAGAATGAATCATCTGACCCATTTTTTCCAGTCGTTCCTATGACAGATATATGATATGGTGCTGTAGTAATATATACCGACTTGAATGGTACTTTATTCATATGTTGAATACAGAAATTTAAACTTTATATTTAAGAATCAATCAATAATCTTAAAAAAATTTGTTTTGCGACCCTTCTTCTTGTCATTCCTATGGCAGCTATAGGATATAGTGTTCCGATTCCGGCCTTTCCAACTTATGTACTATTTGCAAAGAATATAGAAATAAAAACAGAGATTTCGTATATCATAAGGGTATTCAAATTAAAATTTAATGTATGCATTGGAAAACCATGTTTGTGTTTCAATATTTTTTAGCACATATTATAAATAAGGCGCGCAAAAAAAATCAGCAACTTGCATACAACAAATATAAGGAAGATCCTAAATTCATATCGCTTGAAATGAGAAATAATTAATTAAAGTCTGAATAATCGAAAAGGAAAATTTAAATGTAGTGAAAACTATTTGAAATATTATCGACAGCCCTGGTACATCCTTCTGGGATTTCCAGCATGACCGAATACGGTCACACTACCACCTAACTCGCTTTAAAATATTTGTAAACAAAAACGAAATTCCATTTAAACAGTGAGTATCAGCTATAAACTATGCACAAAGTACCCAATTCAATTGTTCCCAACCCAGTGGCCAGCAAGAGAAAGTGGCTGCCCGGTGAGGAGGACGCCTTCATCGAGGTCTGGTTCCGGAATCTTTACCTGTTCGAAAGTGGCAAGAAGTTGGTGGAGATCTACGCAGATCTAGCGCTTCACTTCCGAGAGGTTGGCATCGACATTAGTGTCGGGGGTATCAAAACCAAAATGGAGTCATTCAAGCGGAAGTATATGAAGTCGGTATATAGTTGGAAAATGTTGAATCGGTTCTACAGCTCTCAAGATTTCAGTTTGTACCATGCCGACCGGAATGATCAGTTAAAATACTGGAAGCACTTCGACACCATGTCCGTAATCATGGGGGACAATCCCAAGGTGATCAACGGGGAGGAGTTCGAGGAGCAGGCCCAGCCCCAGAGGAAGAGCTCCCGTAAGATTACTTTCCGATTTCTCAGCAGAATAATCGTAATTGTTATATATGTTCCCATATTGGTCACAGGAAAATCTAATTATATGGACGATCGCCAGCAGCACCACACTGAATCAGGTTGGAAATCATTTACATCTAAACAAGAAACTTAGTAACTAAATAATATACCTTTGCAGAGGCCTCCTTCAACTCGGTTTATGTACAGGAATGCTGCACAGATCTTTTCAACGACGAGGAGAGCAATCGCTTGGACGGCAGGCCATGTGGAACCTACCAGAAAAACCCAGCCAAAAAGAAAAGGCAAAGATTCAGCAGGAGTAGCCAACCGTCTCTGAAGGCCAGAAAAATATGGGAAACGCACGAGGAGACCAAGTTCCTAGATATCTGGGAAAAATATGCCATGGATATTCTGGGAGAGAAAAAGAACTTAGATGTCTATGCGGACATGCAAAGCGACCTGCAGCAAGTCGGGATCGATGTAAAGCCATCGGATATTAAAAGCAAAATCGAATCTTTTAAGCGTTCGTTTAAGTGAGTCTTTAAAACCATTCAAACCCTAATCTTTGCTAATCCATTGAGTCTTCCTTTAGAGTACAAATGGACAGTGTGGGTAACAAATCGAAATGGATTCATTATGGGAGAGTCCAGAAAGTATTGAATCCTCTGGAGTTCACCAATTTCCCAGGCTTTTCCGAGAGCAGCAATAGCAGCTCCGATGACGACGCCTCCTGGTTCAACGAACCGATGCCGGTCTCCGCAGTGGAGGGGTTTCAGGAGAGCTCCAACCTCTGCTCCATCAGTGGAGAGAACTCCTACGATGAACTGCATCCGAGCGGGCTAGAAGTGATCCTGGGAAAAGTGGAGCCGGATGAGGAGGACGCGTCGATGGAGCATCCCCCTAGTGATAGGCAGAAGGTTGCCGAAGAATTTAGTCAGTTTGTGACCAAAGAGTTGGCCGTTTTGAATGATGATTTGCTGATTGAAGCAAAGCGCCGAATTTACAATGTCATATGCATTATGCAGATGAAACAGAATGAACTTAAGCATACATAACCGACAAAGTACATTTAAATTGCATGCCAGTAAACCACTTTTGTCTTTTTGTGTTCTGGGAAGAGGTCAGGCGAACGAAGATTTGGTGGATATAGATGCAAGTATAAATTCATAAATATTTCGACATTCGATTGCAAACTTAACATAGAAATGCTATTTATCTACATGGTTCCTACATTCTTATGTTATATCAGTAGAAACTAATTTTACATAATGTAAGAGTGTTAAGCCTCTGTTAAATGCAAGAAGTCGTTTTTGGTATTTATATGCTTTTCATATTAATAAGTTTTTATTATTTTATGACAAAATATATGTTTTCCAGAATTAATAAAGCAAGAAAAAAATAAATAAAATATAAAAAATAAAATCTGAACATCAGGTTCTACCGAGATTTGAACTCGGATCGCTGGATTCAAAGTCCAGAGTGCTAACCATTACACCATAGAACCGTGCAATCTCCGAGGCGCAAAGCTAAATATAAAATGACACCACAACCAGCAGTGGGAAAATAACAAATATTACGTTAAAATTAGAACATTTGAGTATTAATCACACCGATTTCGCTTAAACTTAAACTCTTATTTAAAAAAAAATATCTTAAAGGTATGAACAAAAAAATTTCGTTAGAAGGTTCTACCGAGATTTGAACTCGGATCGCTGGATTCAAAGTCCAGAGTGCTAACCATTACACCATAGAACCTCGATGCCGAAGAGCTGCTAAAATACACTTTTATGCCAATGGCACCAATTGTGTTCTTTCATTCAACTCGACGGACCTTCAATAATCGCATTTACCTGTGAAAATGTAAACAAAAAACACAAATGTATAGCGAATTGATTTTTATATGGTGGCTTATTTATAAAGGTTGCAGTACTGCAAACTACAGGTAACAAAACTAAATTCCCTGCACACTGATTAAATATGTACTTACAAAACTTAATTTCCTTATTACCTATATACTACAATTATAACTGATACAGGGCGTTGCTAAGCAAGCCTTTGAATGGCAACTGTTTGTTTGGTCAATACAATATATTCAAAATACCGGCAGGAAAGCATTTATATTTCGTTCCCAGATAACTACAAACATAATGGAAAAGGAAAATAGGAAATCGCTCTTGGAGCGATATAATATACCCTTGAGTCATCTGGACTTTGAATATGTGGCCACATGTACGAATGCAAGGGAAATGGAGAAAATCGTGAACATATTGCGGTCTGGAGAGGAGGGATTTTTCCCGGACCTGCTCCGATGCTCGGAGGAGAAGCTCAAGGAGCTAAAGCCGAACAGTAAATTATTTCGCTACGAGGAGCCGATAAAGCAAAGCGATGTCCTTGGCAAGCAGGAACTTAAGCCCATTATGGTAGGTTTGGTTATATTAAAGGTTACCCCCATTATTTGTATACAAAATCGGTGTTTATTTAAAGGATTGGACTAATGACATTAAAACAAAGGACACTGCCTTAAACGAACTAAAGAAATATAATCAATCCCTGGATCTGCCTTCCGTACGCAAACTGTCCAAAATAGAGCCGGACAAGGCAAGCACTGGGCCATCAAAACCAGAATCAAAAGATAAAACACCAGGACCAGCTCAGCCCACAAAGGTCAAGGATGAAAGGATCAGGTCAACGGACTACAGAAAATGGGATAAGTACGATCCCGATGAGGAGGTGCTCCGCATGGATCTGGAAGAGGAGCGGACTCTAGAGCAGGTGGAGAAGGAATTCGCCAGTCACCAGAAATCCCTTTCCGAGGAAGCCCTTAAAGAAGACAAGAAATCCATGTACGAGCGTCTTCAGTTGCACCTCAAAAAACTCAGCCAGCTGGAAAAGGAACAATTTGCCGAAAAGTGGGTAGCAAAAACTATAGTTCAATATATTATATATATTTATTATAGTAATTTTTTGTTTTCGGTAGACATCGCTTGAGAGGAAACGAGTACTTTAAGGCCAAGGAGTATGAGAGTGCCGTCGAGGAGTACAATTGTGCCATCATCTATGATCCTGAGAATGCTGCGAAATCCTACAACAATCGCGCTGTGTCACGTAAGTATATACATATATATTCTTGTATATATGGTATATATATTTTTCATTATTCTTCAGATATGAAACTGAAGCACTACCTGTCTGCTATAACGGATTGTGAGGCTTGCTTGCAGTTGGAGCCGGAGAATATCAAGGCGTGTCTCCGCCTGGCAGATGCCAATTATGCCCATGGAAGACGCCGCGAGGTAATTATTAAAACCAAGAGTGTCTCTTTCCCTCAGCAGCTTAAATGCTCTTTTGTTAGTCCTTTTACATGTACCAAAGAGTCCTGGAACTGGATCCGGAGAATGTTAGTGCCAAAAAGTCGCTGGAGAAGCTAAACTCACAGATGGGTGAACTGGCTCCCACCAATGCCACCCGATTGATGATTGAGGAGCTAAAGCCAGATGCGAAGGAGCAGAAGCCGAAGCCAGATGCGAAGGAGCAGAAGCCGAAGCCAGATGTGGATGGGCAGAAGCCGATGCAAGACTCCACGAAAAAGAAAAAACCCGAGAAAAAGGCGTTGACAACTGTTCCTCCACCGAAGGAATACGATTTGGCCGAGTTGGTCAAACCCAATCGCATGGTCAAGAGCAAATTTGTAACCGCCGCCGAGGCGTTGGGCAATAAAATGCAGGCCCCCAAGACCAGTGCTCCCAAGAACATGAAAGAGACCAAAACCCATCCATTGAAGGAACCAGCTTCTCCTGTCTTTCGCCTGCCGCAGGATAATCTCAACTGCAGCAACAAGCTCCTAATCCAGGAGATTTAATTGGAAAATGTTAGAGTAGATACAAAATAAACACTTTATTATATTTAATGGCACAAAGTCACTGCTTCAGGAGTTTCTGAATGTAGCGACCCACAATGAGGAAGGGACGATGCTCGAACTCGTGTTTGTGCTCCATGGTCACCTGGGATACCTGCATGTGGTTGATTAAGATTTGTCATTCCAAATTGTGAAATCTTTTTATATTTTCTCACCTGATCCCCGTTGAGGCGATTGACTATGGTCACACATATATCTCCGGCCTTGACCCCGACCTTCTGGGTGACCGAGGCAAACATGCTGGCCTCCATCTCGATGTTGCGAATGCCCACGTCATGGCACTTTTGCAGGAATGCCATCTTGTCAGCTTCCGTGTACTCGCATATTGCGCCATCCACACGACCCTGACCTGGGAAATGGAAATCCACATTGAGCATTGGCGTTTCCGGGAACCGGGTGCACTTACCCTCGTAGAAACAATCTGTGCCCATTGTGTTGGCACTTATGGTCAGGAAACCGTCGTCTGCACTGGCGCCATATGCCATTATGTCCTTGATCACACTCTCTGGAAATTGAGCGGGTCGCACCACACGCTGGCCAAGTATAGCCTGGGGATTGAAAATATATATAGATTGAAAAGTTCTAGAAATATTCTAGTCAACGAAATGGGAAAGAGGAATTATCTTTCTCAGGCATTAGCTTATTAAAAATCACACATCATAAATTAATAAATTAATTCTCAAATACTTGCTTGTTTGCAAATTTAGGGGGAAACCCCAGTTTATAAGGGATGCCAATTTGTTATTGTTTATTAAGTGCTGCACTGACTTCTGCACTATATCGTGCACATATATATATATATGCTGTATATTCTTTAAACAAGTATAAAATATAAATATGCATTCCTACATGTTTCAAGTTATTTCACATATAAAACAAATTCGTACAAATTATGTATGTATTTTTCGACCTTGAAATTGGGTTTCCATCTTAAACCAAATGCAATTCAAACGTATCTGAAACTTTAATAACCACTCACAATCTCATGTTCGTTGCGTAGCAAACCGTTGAATGCATTCTTGGTGACCACTACGGTACCGGGTGGAATTCCGAGACCCCCGCAAGTGCCGATCCGCAGGAAGACGGGATCCTGGCAAGCGGCATACTTCACCAGCTTGATCAGCTCGTGGAGGACCACGCTCATGGTGGTGGAGCCAACGCCATGACTGACGCAGAGGACGGGGCCCACTTTGTACATGGCATAGCGACGTCCAGCCTCGCACAGATCCACCGGTTCACTAGTGTCCGGATCGTTTAGAACCTTCCGCAGATACAGAGCCAAGTCCCGCATCCGACTGCCAGTGCCTCCCATGCAGACCACCTACAGATATCCGTTGCAATTGCAGTTCTGATAAATCTATCCACTGACTCACCCTGACATGGCCAAAGCATTTCTGGATATCGCTGGTGTCCCCGGTGTTGGCCACATTAATATTTAGATGGTACAAGAAATCGGAAGGCATGGTATCCAAATTGGGATTCGGCAATATAATTCTATGCAAAAAAACACACATTCGAATTCAAAACAACTTATAGATACTTTTTGAAGACCATCAACAACTTACCCTTGCGGCATTTTGAGTTGCTTTCCTTATATAAATAATATCCAAAAAAATAATATTTTTGCTCGCTGTGTGTTTAAACTGATTGCCCGTGTTTCTAGCCAATTTTCTAATCTTATCTGTGCGGTGGTAAGTTGTCAAAAGTAGCCCTATGCCAAGTTCACTTGTAAATAACAATTCGTGCGGCGTGCGACCCGTTCTCTTGGGAAGTGGACAACGAACTGAGCATTCGCGATCTTGGGCGTCGTCCAAGTGCTTGGAACTATGAGTGCTGAATACACGTGCTGCTCATGTCAATATATATAGTATAGTAAACATATTGCAGTTCAGTTGCAATAAGGTTACAAATGTGGCCTTTTAGGGGATTGTCAACTAGCCTCCTACCCTCTTCTGAGAGTTATCCAATCAAAAGTAATCAAAGTAGAAAAATGGTTTTGCATATTTCAAATACAATTTGGTTTTAATATACCATTGAAATATATATTTCATAAATTTCGTCTTTACAATATAACTTGTATATTTCATGTGCATTCCGTAATAATATTAACTTTTGTTTTCAGCATTCGTTCTTGATATTGTTTTTGTTGTTTTTTGTTTTATTTGGATAGGTTCAGATATAATAAGATTAACTGCTGTTGGATTTGTTTAGAGTTGAGTTTACGGCAGCAACATTAATCAACATGTACATTTAACAAATTTCATTAGGAATTTCAATACAATAGAATAATTTAAGGAATCGAATTACATTATTTATATATGTATATATATTTAAAGTTTTAAACCTCTGCTTTTTGGTTAGCCCCATTTAAAATACGCAACATAACTATTAACAATATTATTTTATTTGATTCGTGTTTTTTGTTGGTTCTCTGCCCCAAACCAATTTCTCATCTCAAAAGCGCTTTTTAATGATAACCTTTGAACGTACGTCACACTGGGTGATTCTATTTTTATGTATTATATATATAATACACACATATAAGTTTAAGACTTGTGCTAACATATTTAAGCATATAATTGCTCCATGAATATACATACAATATGCTCGTTTATGCAGGTTTAAATTAGCTTATGAGGTGGAGGTTGATATACACAGAAAATAAAGCTAGGAACTTAGTCAGAGCTAAACTAGGGAATGTTGAAACACCGTTGTATACTGTAGAGATGCGCACACACATATATATATATAGTAAGAATGTAGATTTAATTTAGAACCGATTAATAATCCAACCCCCTTAGTCGTGGGCCTGAGACTCCTGCTGGACGAGCTTGAAGCGCCTGGGTGACTTGATGGATCCCTGGTGTCCGAACAGCGACTTCAGTTGTCCATTCTGGGCCAGAATCTTCCGTATATATCGAGCCACCAGTATCTGCGGACGCTGTGGGGCAAACAAAAAGATATATATATTAATTTGCATATTCCATTTGAGTTGTGGGAATTGATCTGATTTAGCTTTACTGACCTGCTGCCACTCGTGCATCACCTCCTTGGGGGCATTGACCTGGTCCCCGTTCAGACGATTCAGCAGAGCCACACAAACCACCGCCGCCTTGATGCCGGCATGGTGGGTCAGGGCAGCAAAGATGGTGCTCTCCATCTCGATGTTCACCACCCCGTTGTCCCGCAGCTTCTCCAGATAGGCCATCTTGTCGTTCTCGCTGAACTCGCAGAAGGCTCCATCGAGACGTCCCTGGCCCTCGTAGAAATCATTTGTGCAAAGGGTCTTCCCAATGATGGTATCGTATGGATCGTCGGCGCTGGACAGGGACTTCAATTCACGGGCCAGCTTCTTGTCCAGCTTGGCCGGGCGATGGATGGTCTCGCCCAGAATGGTCTAAGTGGCATAATTAGAAACATATTATTTGAGTTAGTTTTCAATTTAAGAGTTTTATGGGTTCTATATACGCATTTCTTTAAAAAATCGTTTTTTAAATAAATTTATTCAATATAATAGTATTATTTAAACCAAAATGTATTAATTAAATGGTTGCTATTTAAATATTATAAAGTACTTTCAATATTATTTGACTTTTTATCGTAAAATTGAATTTATGAATCATGATTATTGTGTGTATTGTAAATGTGTTCATCAATCAGTTAATTTCAAATAAAGTAATTTATAAATGTTAAGTAACACTCTATAATAATATATAATGTTAAGAATGCATTATTCATATGAAATTATAGTTTTATTAACCATTATTATTAATAATTGTAAAATGTTGAACTAGTGCCACTATTATCTATGCAAATGAGAACTTGTATTTATTGAACGTTGAATGCATTTATATTTATGATATATAATTAAAAGTTGAATGGTTACAAATTGTATACTATTTGTAAGATATATATATATATTTGTATATTTAAAATCAATGGGTAGAGGAACCTCAGAGATCCTCAACCCAATTCATACTCACAAATTCATGGGAGTTGCGCAGCTGACCATCGAGGGCATCCTCGGTGATGATGACAGTGCCACCCTCGATTCCAACGCCGCCGCAGGTGCCGATCCGGATGAAGACGGGATCCTTGCACTTGGCATGGTACATCAGCTTGATCATCTCGTGCATCAGGATGCTGACCGAGGGCGTTCCCATGCCGTGACTGACGCAAAGCACGGGGCCAACTTTGTACATCGAGTAGCGGTACGAATAGGCACTAATGTCCTGCAACTGGGTTCCAGCCGGCAACTTGTAACCGATCTCGTTCATTATGAAGTGTGCAAAGTTCTCCATGCGCTTTGGTGTTCCGCCCATGCAAACGAACTGGTCAGCGCCACATGGAAGTCAAGAGATCAGGAATCGTTAGTTATACAAATGAAGGTGGGTCAGAGTCAGAGCAAGTGACATCAAATTAGGTTTTTTGATTGATGCAAAAATTCAGTAAAAATAAAGTGGAACGAGAAAAAAATTAAAAATAAAAGGAAGGCTAGTTTTAATTCTTATGGAAATATATTTTCCAAGAATGAATTAATTTTTTTTTAAAACAACAAACAAAGTTATGCTCAATGACCCATTTTCTTCCATTGTTCCTATGGCAGCTATAGGATATAGTGGTTAAATTTTGGATGAGACTTTTGGCATAGGTTACAATATACATTATTTAATGCTTTCTGAAGAATGAATAAACTTAAGAATTCATTGAACATTTTAATGATTTCATTACTATTCAAATTTTTCAAACTCGGAACTAACTAATTAATTTCATTTAAAAAATCCTCGCTACTCTTAAACTAAATGATTTATTGTCACTTGAAAATCGAACCTGATCGCCTGCTTTCGTTTTGATTATAATAATCGCTGTTCGTTAAGAGCCCATAAACCTGAACGATAAACATATAATTAAGATTGAAGAACTTGTTTTGTGGAGCACCCCACTTGATTTTATAACCGCCAAGGTGTAGGTCTAGGTCTGGGGCTGGTCTCTCAGGGTATGAATAATTCAGATAACATGCGATTACCATATCATATTACTCACCTTAACATCGCCAAACATCTCCTGCAGATCGTGACTCTCACTGCCCAATGCCAGATGATAGAGGATATCCTGGTCCATGAGCTCAATGTTCGAGTTGCGCAACCTGACAGTTCCATCGGAGTATCTGAAATTATATCAGGCACAAGTTGAATTAGAAATTATATTGGCCAAGAAGCAAGTTTGTGAACAAGTTAATTACTTTCAGCTGCCAAGTATACAAATAAACCATTGAAAAAACGTGTCACCTGATAAAAAAAAGTCTGTTATCTAATTCTGAGAATTATTGCTCTGCGAACAAGCCCCCAAAAATTTAATCACTAAATTAGCAGGAAATATTTCGTCACTGGGCGATTGTATGTCACTTCACATTTATTTATTAAAGTTTTTATTTTTCATTTTATAAAAATGACATGCTAAAAGTTGTATTTTCCCCGAAATAAATTCTATTAGTTTAAATTAATTCAACAAATTGATGAGTTTTTTTATGAGTGCAGTATTTAATGAATCCAGATCGATCGGCTTTTAGTTGGTTTCAAATATATATGCCTCATAATGCTGAATGGACAACAGAGCTCTATTTAATGGGATCAAATGCCAGCTTTGAATTTCGCTCTCTATTATTCATTAAGTAGACCCCCCCTGACGGCATAGGCCAAAAAATGTGACGCCACCCATTGATAGTCACTATCAAGTGCGTCAAACGATTCGGAGCAGAAAAAAAAAAACATGTTAGAAGTGGGAGCAAAACAAAAATGGAAAAGGCCCATGACTGGAGCATAATCAAAAAGTTCCGCGACTCAATCTTGACCTTGATTGATAAGCAAATTGTATATAAGATTTCGTTTGTCGTATGTCGTAAGTGCTCTCCTCTGGCAAACATCCGATCCGATAATGAATAACGAATTAATGTAGGCATTATAAACCAAACAGATGAGATTTGAAACCTGAACCGAAATCGAAATCGAAGACAGGGTAATCGAATAGGCGACACACCCACCGGCCTGGGCAAATATTTGGCCAACTGGCGAAGCGTTTCTGCTTTTGTTTTGCTTTGCCTTTGGCAAAGACCAGAGACCGTTTTTTATTTTCTTTCTTTCTTGCTGTTTGTACAAGAAGTATTAAGTGCCAACGCGATTTGTCACTGCGCTAACTAAAGACCACATTGCAGCGCATAGATGCACAGATGGATTAGTCAATGCACTGGGGGAAATCATACGAGTTTGTATCTCACTTTATGATGAAATTTAAATCAAACTCAAGCAATTTGAATACTCAACATACTAGTATGATGAAATTTCTTTCTCTAAGTGCAACTTTTGAAATATCTGCACACCCAGAGAACCGCCAAATGCAACAACCCCTGATCCCGGAGAGGCAGCTGGCGGTGAGGAAACCGGTTTGAGCGTCCTTACCGCGTTATCCTGTGTACGTGTCCATCATCGGTCTCATCGTCCTGCAGCGGGATCTTGTATTCGTAGTGGACCTTAAACTCGTGCGCCTGATTATCGGTTATGGTGGGCGGCATGATGTCACCTCTGCAAATGTCCTTTGGGGTCGTAGGGAGAACAAAAACGCGATAGAAATTGAGGGGATAGTTCCGATAGCTTGTATACACGTTGACGATTCGAGCGAACTAAAAAAATTTCTTCGTTTTCGCCGGGCCTTATATAGCCCGGTTAACAGAGCTCTGTTAAGAGCGGCGCTGTTATCTGTATCTTTCTGTTAACTTTGTGTAGAGATGGCGCTGAGATGCTAGCATTATCTTCGCCGCGAAACGGAAGTTCAAATGTCACTTATGCTGCGCAATTGAGTTAGGATTACTATACAAAAATATATATATATATATTGCACAGCAAGTAGTGCAATGGAAACGTGCTAGTCTGGCCAAGGTTGGGTTTAACTAACCCGGTTGTTATCAGATCGGGCAGCACTATTCAAGTGCAATTTGCAACCGACTCGAGCTGACATTGCAGCAGAGCATAACGGATTTGCGTAATCCAATTATTGCAATTTGGCGGCATGATTTGAATCACAAAACGGGTTGCTTGATTAGCCGCACCATTTTGTTTGATTCCGTGGATATGCAAATCAGTTGTGGAATTTTTAGCCAAGCATATATTTCAAACTGGTTTCGGCCACCCGAAAAAAAACCGTTCCAAATTCTTCAACTCTGATATTTGCAAATGAGATGCAAACAAACCTAAATTAGCATACTCCAAGCATTTGCAAAATAAAACCAATAAATACATAAATTATACATTAATTATCAGTTCTATAAATACTATTTCAGTTAGTTAGTAAATGCCAAGTATGTGGACACTGCAACTACCATTTAAGGCCTAGTCCGCTCTGCGTCATCCAAAAACAGGCCATAAAACATACAAAGATATACCTACGACACACACAGATACACACACGCACAGGCAAACAAATCCGCGTTACTATCAGCAAGCCAAAGGAAACTTAAACAAAAGAAGCAGGAAAATAAACGGAAAGAGCAAAAGCAGAGTCAACAAAAAAAAGACACAGCTTCAGGACTGGAACCGAAGCTTAGAATACACTGCCAATCTGAGTTGGAACTACCAAGTTAGTACATTTTATTGTTAGAATCAATTAAATTGAATAAAAAACCTATCTATGTTTGCCAAGGGAAGAATCCGACAGCATCAAAACAAAGTGACTACATAGTAAGATATAAATCTGTATCTAAGATGTCTTTGTTAAGGGAAAATAAATCTTTTATTTATCTCCTTTTGGTGCATGCTAAACCACTTGAAAATCTGAAATACCCTTTGAAAGGATATGCAAAATAAATGAAAAGCGCAAAGGCAGTGAAATAACTAAGGCCAGTCAAAAAGGGGGCTCGTCTGTATTAAGAGTGAGAGAGATAAAGAAAGATAGAGAGAGCTATAATAACAGAGGCAGAGAGGAACAGAGACAGAGAAACAGAGACAGAAAAAGAGAGACAGAGAAAAAGAGTCAGAGAGAGAGAGCTAAGTACGTGACGGGGCTCACAATCGAATTTTTGAGGTCGCTCTTTTTCCAGCACTGAGCTCGATCTCCAGCCAAGTGGAGGAATTCAGTTAATGGCCAAAAGCGCAATTAACTTGGCCAATTCCCCGTAACCAGGCGTCGACTCATTGATTGACTCTGCCAGCTGCAAAGCCAAACAAAAAGCGCTGTTTACATAAGCGAATGGAAATACAATCGATTCGACGAGAGTTTTGATTGATATAACTTTCAGCAGTGGGTTAGTTTGAAAAACTCATTAACAAACAATTGCGGTGTATGTACTTCTTATCGAACTTGAAAATAATTCATTCGGTTTTACTTTGATTTGTTTGGGTACATAAGAGAGCTCCTCGAGAAACGCTTAGCCATGTGAGATGCCTAGACAAACCTGGTAATTACAAGTTTTCTCTTTTTGGAGCATTCCTCTTGAGTTCCCTAAGATAACTTGGCTGTCAGCGGCAGCAACAAATGTCACTGGCATGAATCTTGTATTTCTCTTTGAATCGCCCTCAAAACACTTGATCTATTTATGGGTGACCCACTACTTGTTGGAAATATGTGTGCACATGGAGAAATACTGGAGGTTCAAGAAAAAAAAATATATAAATGAATAAATAAATATAATGGAAAATACTTATAGAACTATTTTTTGTTAATACACTTTTTCTTCAGTGCTTGCACATATTTCTAAAGTCGATTCCTGTGGATTTTCTTGGAGTAAACCGAAAGCTTTGCCAGCTTTTGAATGTGTTTTGCATTTGTCACGTCATGACGGCCACCATTAATCAGAGAGCTTTGAATGGATCCTTTAATGTGGGTAAGCCGCTCCATGTGTTCACAAAATCAAACTTGTTCCAGGCAAAGAGGGAACTTGTAATTGCCTTATGCCCCGAACCAGGCTATTAAGCGTTTCTGCAGGGCCTAGATAAGACCTGGTCGGGCAATTACTAAAGGCGAATGGCTGGCAAGGACGAAGGCAAACGGACAAACAACAAACAAACAAAGAGACATGGCAGACAAGGTCCAACAATGAGACCAGAAATGCAAATGAAGCTGCGGACAATGCAGAAGGTTTATGCCGGAGATTACTTTCCCCCCGATCTCCCCCATCCCCCATCAAGAAATGAAAGCAAAAGTCAGGGCCAGTTCAGAGTGGGCCAAGTCATGTCGTGATGTCATCCTTAAATCGCATTCATCCCAAATTGCATTACTCACGCACCACTGCCACTGGATTTCAAGTTCTACCCACTCTTTTTGGCCTTTTGGCTGGCCAACATATGCCAGAGAGCCCTTGCCGCCAATCGATAATTGGCTATTTGTTGTTTGGTTGGCTTTGAACTTGGCTACTATTTGTGCGTGGGAGCAATGACGCCCACTCAAAAACCAAGGTCCCATAGCTATTGGATGCGTTAGCTGAACTTCTCCGTTCTATTTTCACTTTCTATGGAAAATTTCACAATATTTGGTATTTATCGTCGATGATTTAATACACTTAACCTTGACAGCTGATAGCTTAACGAGCCGCCAATTACTGGCAATTTGTGCGATTATCATTAACCCAATTAGTAATGATTTCCTGCCAACAAAGGAAGTGGCAGAATTTCCAATTTGGGGTGAGGCACAAATTTTTGGTCTGGGATGCAGAAGAAGTTGGGATTTTGGTGCTTTTAAGAATGAACCAAGAAATACTACTTTGATTAATGGAGCCCCTTTTAATATTCTATATTTATGTAAATACTAACATTTAATGTCTATTATTATCATTCCACACATTTATTTTAAAAATTAAATTTTTATTTAAGAGTCCTGTATTTGGTTGACCAAAAACGAATAAGGAAATATTTTACCTGAATTTAATTGCATACTTTTAGGAATATTACATAATCATGAGTAGTTTCGTTAAAAATTCTAGACTTTGATTAAAATATATAGGAATTTAAAATTAATAATCCAACTGTTTATTATATGAGATTTATATTATTATTTATATTTATTATCTTAGAATTGTCTTGGTATTTTCCCTTGTATACCCTCAAGAGCGTGTTATTTTATTCCATTAGCCTTCGGGCAAATTGGTAACCAACATCAGATTAAGTTTAAAACTTTGGAAACACCAGCAACACCCTCTTCCCTCCCCTCCCCGCTAGGATACGGATTCAGCTGACAAGTTTTGTCACCTCGCCGTTAAATAAGTTTAAATTTACGAGGCCGCCATTGGGGCTGCTCCTGTTTTCCGTTGCTATTTCCGGCCGGAAACTTGCTCCACGCTTGTTGCAAGCGGGCCAGTAAAAAAAAAACTTTTGCATAAAGTCAACCAAAGTTAAAGTCGTGCTGTTAATTTTAGCCGGAAAGTTTGTTGTGGCGCTGCGGGTTCGGGATTTGCAATTTTGAGAGGGTACTTACTCATCGAGCTCCTCCTCGGAGAGGGAGGTACTGTTTCCTGTGAGCAGCAACGACATCTTGTGGCAGGACCCTGCCGAATGGAAACCGAGAATGAGAAATTAAAACGCAAATGGAATTTTAATAGCCTCGTAATTCCGATGTGCAAATTGGCAGCATCTTTTCAAATGAAATGGCCCACTCTCCCGGGGGCATGCTAAGCCCATTTGAATGCGTGCCACACAAAAAAAAGGTGATGAGCGATGGGGTGAACGGGGTCAAATTGATTAAAAAAGTACTTGGAAAAATAAACACAATACTATTAATCCTATTTTTTAAATACTATTGAGAGTAAAATATAGGTTTAACACAATTTTCATAAAATATCGATGAATAAATGGAGGAACGAAGACAATTCGATTAAAAATATACTTGCAAAAATAAACACAATAAAACAATTGAAATTAAAGTAATTTTTAAAATATTATTGGAAGTAAAATATAAGTTTAATACAAAAATAATAACATATGAAAGAATAAGTAGAGGATCGATGACAAAATAATTAAAAATATACTCGAAAAAATAAACACAATCCTATCAAAAGAACAATTCAAAGGTAACTATTTAAAAAAATATTCTTTAAAGTAAAATTTTTATTTAATTCAAACTTAGTATTATTTGCTGTATGTTTACTCAAAATTTAATATAACATCTTTCAACGAAATGCATTTTTTGCTATATATTTAATACAAATTTAATCAAATACATTTCAACCAAATACAATTAAAAACCACAACCCTTCACCCCCCAAACTATGTTAAGAAAAGATCCTGCATTTCCAAGGATTTTCTCTCAGTGCACTTGGGAAAGCGCGCACAAAGCATTTTGACAGCTTTTAATTGAAAAATGTCAGGCAAACGTCACGTGCCAACATCAATGCGAAAGTTTGTTTGTGTGTTGTCCTGGTGTCGTGGAGTCCTTGAAATGTTTGCAGACTTTCCGCCGGACCAGCAAAATGTTTTAGCGTTTTACTGTTTTTTGGGGAGGGAGGGAGGTAGGGGTTAGGCAGGGCTTATCCGTTGGCACTTTTCGCATTATTTTATACTTTGGGGATACTTGGCCGACCCCAAAGTTATGCCACTCTTTCCCCCTGAAGTACGAGTATCTTGCGGTGCTCGTTGGTTTTTTTTTTTGGCGTGGGCGAAAGTTCAAGGCCAAAGACAATTAGCTTGACCAAGCGCAGCCACTCAAAAGTGCTGGAAAGGAGGGACTGCAGAGTCCTCAATTTGTCCACTTTGTTTATCCTTGGTTGCCAGCAATATTTACTCGGCTTGAATTTGAAATGAGGATAATGAAAAGCAAGCAAAAGAAAATCAACACGAACTGTTGCATACTTGTGAGGACTTAAATTGGATTTGATATAAGCAAGGGATTATTTTTCGAACTCATCTGGATTTGTACTTCAAATTCGTTTTTAGAGGTATCTTAAATGAACAGCTATTTTAAATGTTACAAAACAAAGAAAACTGTTTGTATATTTATATATCCTTTTTTTATAAAAAGTAGTGCGACAACTTTGACCCATTAAAGTGCTGAAACCTTGAAAACGTTTGCTGAACCGTGCCAATGAACAAATGCAAATATCCAGCTGATGCACACATCATAAAAAATAGGGGTAAAAGAGGGTGATGATGGAGAGGGTTGATATGATTATTTCTGAGAAGAACTTTTTTAATTATTTGAAGAACCCTTCTTATCGCTCTGCTGCGAAACAGATGTTCAAAGACATTGGAATGCACATGTCTTTGTGTGTATACTGCGCCAGGATAACGCTAAGAATTGAGCTATTGATTTTCTACACAGACAGCATGAAAGGAAAAAAAGTTTTCCTTTCGTGCCATCAAATGAAACTAGTCGTTGGAATATATTTAATGTAGGTGTTTCTCTCCTACTCCATGCTGACTTACGTAAAGAGTCCTTTGTTGTTGTTGGGTTTTCGACGGGGCTTTTCCTGGCTTTTCGATATAATTCTCTCGACGTTCAGCAATAAGTGGAATCAGAGCAATTTCCCACGATTATTTTTGGGGCGATATAATTTGGTATTTCGATTGCTTGGTTTTTGGCTTTGTTTATCTGCAGGCACGTGAAGCTAGCAGGAACGCTTTCTCTCCACCTCTCTTTCTCTCCGTATATCGCTCGCCCTCTCTCTCTTTTTAGCACTAGCAGATACACGAACAAAGGACCACGGACAGGAGTGCGACGACGACCAGAGCTGCGCGATGTTGGAAACAAACTGACTCGAGGAGTCCCACGAAGCGAAATGGTTGACTCTGCCTCTTCTCAAACTGAGTGGCAAGTCGCGCTCTCTCTCTCGAGATTTCCCTCCCCTCTCTCTCTCTTACTTTTCACATTTCACTCAACGCTGGGGAAGAGGAATCTCTCGAATGGCACTCAGCGAAATAGAGGGGTTATTTAATTATAGTGTGGATACCCACAGTCAAACAAGCAAGAGCAATCAAAATTGTTTACAATTTCCTCTGAAATCTCACTCAAACGGATGAGGAAACATAACCAGAGAAGAGAGGAGAGGAGTGGGGTCTATGGGGTGGTTTCAAGTTTTCTGTGCAACAGCTGCTGCGCAGACCATTCGACACGCGCCTTCCTTTGGCCAGCGCTTAATTAAGGAGTCTTGGGAAAGGACATGACATGGGCTGAAACGAAACGAAACCGTGGGGCTGTCATTAAAGTTGCACTTAATTAATTTTTAATATGTACTTAAAAACCTTAAAGGTGTTGCTAAATTGAAAATTATTCCATGGTCTCTTGGGGCTCGGTGGCGTATACGCAATGTCCGTTTAAAGGGGGCACACGTTGCGCATACGCCCTGTATGCCACACATCATAACTGGTACGGCTAAAACGGCTCAACAGACCCTAAAGCAAGCAAACCAGGTCGGTATTTGTTTATTCATTTCATTTCGTTTTACGACGCTCGTAAAACATTTCACATTGAAGCGGATTTAAGAGTTTATTGAGAAAACAAATGCTTAATACACTTGTTAGGGATTTTTGTAATGGAATTATTCAAGGGAACACCTTAAGTAAACAAGATTTACAAGTGAATTCAATTGAGAGTGTCAAAACACAGCCAGAGATTGATGTATATATTCGTACTTATAAATATATCCATCAAAATGTTAGGTTTCCAGAAGCCAAAATCGCATATTTTACTATTTTCTTTGCTAGCCTAAACAATCAGAAAAATCCCTGTATACATTTTCCTATGTGTTTAGATTACATTGTTTTTGTTTCTGCAGAATACATATTTTTTCAATGGCAAGGTGTTTACAGAAAAACAAAGGGAAAAGCTAAAGTTGTAAGCCGAAGCTTTGAATACTCTTGCAAATTCCAAATATATTATTAGCTTAGAAACAACGGAAATAGTTTTGATTAGAAAAAGTCAATTGGAAATTGCTATATTTAGTTTACTGATTAAAATATTAAGTGTACTAAATGTAAATGTGATTGAAAATGTTAGATTTCTTTTATATACCTTTTCTTAGGGTATATACATATAAACAAACTTAAAAGTTTCTGTAAATTCCTGTTTCTTTTCGGGATGAGATCAGAGATGTCGGTCTGCTTTAGTTAATTGTAACCAATAGTTCGTTTGACTTTAATTTGACATTGACATTCAAATAAAATGTACCCCCGCTCTTTATTGCTTAATTTCTAAGCTTTTCGAACAGACAAACACACACGTTCCCCAATATCGCCATGCTCGACTGCGGCCCAGGCGGAGATAATAAGTCCAACATGACACGACAGCTACATGGCCAGTAAATACGAATTACGTTGGGCGGAATAGCCATGCCCCTTATTCAGAGAGAGGGAGAAAGAGAGAGTGGGTAGAGAGAGAGAGAGCGAGATATACCTTAAAGCGGTGACTAAACTGTTTTCGCTTTGATGAATCGAGCTGAGGGCCGAGTAAAACACTTATTTACTCATTCAGTGACAAGAAAGAAATCTTTCAGAGATCGGCCTGAAATTTCCATTCCATTGAACAATAATAATTATTATTATTATTTTATGCCAAGTCGCGCAACGGCTTTGTGTCCCATTTATGTGACATTGCTCATACGCACCGTTTGCCGGATCAACAGTTGAGAACCGAGCATATGGCTGATGGAAGGATAAATGAGGGGTCCAAACATTAGGAATTTTAATACCAAATGGCAGACAATTTATTGATTTAGGGGGGTGAATAAAATTAAATTTTATTCAAAGAGCAAAGAGAAAGGGGAATTTCTGTGAAGTATTAAATGTGGATTTTAATTTTATGTGACTGATTTTATGAGAAAACTAAATAAGATTTAATAAATCCTTTATGTTCTGAAATCGATATTTAACTTCCAGTTGTGTGCCTGATGATTTATTCAATGTCAGCCCCAGGAGAATGGACTAAACATATATATGCAAACAAACGCTCATTTCGTTGATCTATTTGACAAATAAATACCGATGTTTACACCGCCTCCTTTACATGACACTTAAGAGGCATTTTCAATTTCTGTTTTCCAGCAGCCAGAAAAATATGTAAAATGATGACCATTTCCGCCAACAAGGCCTGAACGGAACTGAAGGGGAACTGTGTGCCTTACCCGGCATCCACGTTCAGGATGTTGTTTGCGGGTGCCACCACGCCCACATTCCTCCACGCAAAAGCGGAAACGTTGCCCCTGGCAGACCTGGCAGAACCGAATCTTGTTGAGCCCCCAGTTACGTAACCAACTGTCTCCCGCTCTCTCTCTCTCTCTCTCTCTCTTGCCCGTTCCACGCTCCACATTTTCCGCTCTTTGGGAGAACGGGAGCGTTTTCTGCATCGGCAGTGCGTTGAACTTGGCCCAATTCATTTGGCACTTTGAGTGGGAATTCTCGTTTGAGCCTTGTTGGATTGGAGGTTTGTTGACGCGTCTGCACCCACCTCACTCAATGGGGTCCGGGTGGGGCCCATCTGCCCATCCCCTTCCTTCCTTCGGGGAGCTTATAACAAAGTGCGAGCGTTAATCTTCTCGGGCGCTTATGATGATTATGGCGTTTGGGCACGACGCGCACAGTGGGAATTAAATAATACACATAATGTGGGAAATTTATCTGGGGATAAATCTCAAAATTTAATGGATTTGCTGGTCCTTGTTTACCTTTATTTTTTGCAAGCCATGTTATGTTGGGCTGAATCCATCAAATTTAACTTGTTAAATACCATTTAAATGATAAAATAAGGCGGAATATACATAAATAAACCATCCAAAAATATTAAACATATTATCTTGCCCGTATTTTATTGATTTCACACTAAAATAAAATGGTTTATATTACACATACATAAATAAACCTTTAAAAATTAGTATGTTATTTTAAAGAAACCAAATATTGTTCAATTTTTAATCATAATTTGTATTTCCCCTCATATTTTATAGATTTCACATCAAAATAAAATGCTTATTATAACACTTAAAAAAAACCATTTAAAACAAATATAACACGAAATATTCTTATAAAAACCAGGTAGATTGACAATGAAATTTTCAAATATTACAAAATCATTAATTAAATTAATAGGTAAAGATTTTCCACTGCCTTATTTGCCACTGTTCTGGCACCTTATCCGACCCGCAAGGATAACTGCGGTAAGTTGAGACACTTCGCTAATGATCCCAGGCCGCAAGTCCCTTTGGTGGTCCTGTGGCGGGTGTGTCCCTCATTTATTGGGGTTTGGTGGGGGGGAATGCGGGGGAAAATGAAACTCATAACTTGATTCCGGTTTTGCTTTTGTTGTTTTAAAGATCATATTTACTTCAATCACAGCACAGAATACAGAGAATATTATCTAATGGGTTTTTGTCGCTCGAAAGGAAACGGGAAACGAAACTGCAGGACAACTATTTCCGTGTGACTGTTGTGTGTGTGTGCGTGTGTGTGAGTTGCAAGAAGCGTGGCATGTGGCACGTGGAACGTGGCTCGTGTAATGTGTGGTTGCTGTTTTGCGTGGATGCAAGTCGAGGAGCAGGAGGATAAGCTGCAGAGAAAGTCGAGCAAGTGAAGGAGAAAGGAGTGGAAGGATGGATAGAAGAAGCAGTTCGCTTATGTGGTAGAGTTTATCTATATAGAGTTGTATAATTGTTGACATGTATCTTTAGTGGGTTTACACTTATTTTGTTCGTTTATGGGCTTCCGCGCTAGTTTCAAGTTTAACACACAACTAACATTTAGAGTATTGTTTATACGCCATCTGGGCGATGGGCCATAATGCAATTACGTTTGTATATAGGTTGATGTATACTTATTACGTTGCTAGTTACAATTGTTGACTTGGTTGTTAGTTCTACTTTAAGATCAGGTTGTTGAAATGTTAGTCAGTTGCCGTGGTACAGTAGTTCGAAGTCGAGTCGGGTCGAGTCGCGTTTCGTCCCGTCGAGTCGTTCATGATTGTTGCGAGTTGCAAAGAAAGGCATTAAGAGCTAACTTAGGAGTTGGAAAGATCATAACTTAAAACATAATATTACAGCTAAACATAATCTCGTGGGGGAGTTGAAGACGGTCGGTCCCCATCCATCTTTGTGCAATTAAGGAAGATATAATTGTACAGTAAAATTATTTCAAAATAGCAGCAGTGTTGAGCACGCCTGTACCTCCTTCTCTTCCTCCCAAGAGCAATCTCTTGGTCTCAATAGGAAAGGTGTTTGTACAAATTAAAATTCAGCCTTCGTCCCTTTGACTAACAATGTTCACATCCAGGTTGTAATTTATATATTCCCTCTTCCTCGTTAAACCCGTTTTAGTATAAATAATTGTGGGGAAAGACGGCGCGGGCGGGCAAATAGCAGGGATCGTGTTGGTTGCGGTAGCGTCGCGCCAGGAAAACGGCCAAAACCTGCGGAAAAACCAAAGATTAGTCACCATTCAATTCGCATTTTGAGTGAGCATAAGTAAACCAAAGAAACTGAAGGGGAAATAACTTTTGACGATGTCTCACCTATGACCACTTGTTGGATATATATATACTTAGTCAAAGAGCAGGCAGTGTTAAAGTGTGAAAGAAATGTGTTGAGAGTGAATTCAAATATGTTTCATTGCTGATTGCTTAGCTTTGGGTTCGTTTATGGGTTAAACACGTAGCTCTCTCCCGTACTATATATCTCTCATATATATATCTCTCTCTATAATATGTATATATGTCTAAAGTTGTATATCAATTACGAACTAACACATTACGTACATAGTTCTGCTGCAATGTGATTATATATATATATATATATATATATATGTATATAAGTATCTGTAGATGGTATAAATATAAAGGATGCTTGTATATATGTATGGTATGTAGGCCCGAAGAGCAAAAGAAAAGTCCTTAACCGCGGAGACAGAGCCGAGATACACGCACTAAATAATGTTGGATGCTTGTCTGTATCTGGAAAATGTTTCTTGGGCTCGACTAGCTGACAATTTAGAGGAAGGCGCTGGGCAAGCCGCGCGGATCCTTCTGATTGCGATAGCGAACTGTTAGCCAGACCCCAACGAACTAAAGGCAGCATGTGAGGATTAGTTGGGAAAGAGAATGAGTTACATCTAAAGGGATATACTATCTTTCCCACTGCGAACTCACCTCGGTGAAGCTGAAGAAGATGCCCAGACCGCCGCACAGCTTGAAGGCATAGTCGATCTTGTCCTGCAGCAACGGACCACAAGGCGGACAACGGCACTCCGGATCGCTGGACTGGGGGCAACACTTCAGGTTGACCGTCTCGCAAGTGGGTTCCTCGGGCATGACCAGAGCCGAACTGGTGCTGGGTCCTGTGGCATTGAATCCGCAGCACAGCATGCTGTCCTGCACCTGCTCCCTCAATTGAGTCGGCACCGTCATCCATCCCTGCTCGGCGAACTGCTGCTGCTGCTCGGAGTTAACGGCCAAGCAGGAACTGGCAATGGAGAACTGGATCAGGAACAGCATGAACAGAATAATCATGTACTGAAAACGCGCGAGTCTAAAGGTTAAGGCGTAACTGGGGCAGTGTTTTTGGTTGTTTTTTTGTTATAAATGCATTTTCTTATCAAGCTTTTCCATATTTCCACTGGGGGGGGGGGTCGAGCAGCGGTTGCCCCCCAGTTGACGTCATGGAAACACATTACGGGGAGGGGGAGGCATCAGCAGCAGCAGCAGCAGCACTATAACAAGCGAATGAAGCCCACTCATAATTTGAGTCATTACCGAGCTGCTTTCTCTGCGGAAGTGGGCACTTGTCTAAGTACGCTAATTGTTCCACATGCCACGACCTTCGTGGCTTTCCACAACTGTGGCCAGAATATTAGCAAGCTACTTGGGTTTCATTCTACGCAATTTAGGTTGCCCCTATTTTAAGTTCACTATATAACAAAGTATGAAAATATTATGCAATGATAATAATTATCAAAAAACATGCCTAAGCTATATTATAAACTTGTGTGGTTTTTCCTATTTAAAAAAATCAAACATTAAAGCAACTTATTAGAGATACTTTTAGTAAATAAACAAATACATTAAATCCTAGTCGACATCTGATTAATAAATATCAACAAAGTTCTGAAAAACAAACAAATAAATTCATGGAATTTGGAACATATGTTTTTTCTGATTCGTTTTTTTTTTCAAGGTATCAATATCATTAATGAAAATATGGGCTTTTGTTATTTAATACTGATATTATTATTGAATGATGCCTATTTTCTAAGGAAGAATTTAAAGGTAAGCCTCTTCTGTCTATCCAAGCTTTTAACCATAATTTTTTGTATGCCAAAATTAACGTAACAAAAAGAAAGTGCTGCTACCTAATAGAAAGTCTTTTACGCAACCTATTTGTATCTTGCGAATTTCTGAAATCCCCGCTTGAATATAGTTTGTTGCTATTGAAACGACCGCGACTGCATCTATAGCTATATGACTGTGGCAATGAACCGAGCTTCTGTGACAAAAGGATACGAAGAAGAGCATCACTTGATGATGCTTCACTGCGCCCGCCAATCCCAGCATGGAGATGCAGATGAGGATGACGCCGCAGGCGAGGATGCCGCCCACAATCGGCAGGTTGGTGACAATGGAGGCGGCACGTGCATACACACCGACGCCAATCAGCAGGAACCCAATCATCTGGAAGGGAGAGAGAGGCAAACATTGAAGCCAGGGGCAGAGGAGGACTCAAGATGTGTGCTGGAGGTCACCTCCGGAGGAGCAACAACAACAACAACAACAAAAACCCAGACGAGGAGATACACACCCACACACACATGGACAGATTGCACCTGCCTGATTTTCGAAGGAAAATCAATACCTTTACAGTTATTGTTGTTGTAGTTACAAATTAGCTAATTTAATAACCGACGGCACATTGTTGTTTCTGCTGCGTTTTTGTTTGTTTCTCTTCCTGGTTTTTGTTGTTGCGCTTTGGGTTTTTTTTTATATTCTTTGCTGCTGTTGTTGTTGTTTTGCTGTTTGTTGTTGCTTTTGGTTTTGATTGTGATTTTGCTCTGCCTTACCACATACAAAATGTTGAGCGCAATTAGCGCGTTCTTCGAGCAGGTGAAACCGCCGCACATCTTGGATTTACACTTTTGTTCCTTTGCACGCTGCCAAATATGTTGCAATTCAACTCCAAGTCGAGTGTGTGCAATAATTGAATTTATTCCGTCTTTCCGTCTCCAGCGAAACAACAAAACGTCTGCTCGGCTCTCGTATTTTTTTTCGTTTGAAATGGATGAGGGAGACGGGGCGGGTGATGAGAGAGTGTGACTTCGATTTTCGATTTTAAGAGTTATCGATGTGTGGTTTAAAGCGGTATGGCAACACTGTCGATGTTATTCAGCAGTCCGCTGCTGTTAGTTGGGTTCGAAACTTGGGAAGGAACATTTTTGTTTCCGCCTTAGATAAGGAATATAATAAATAATATTAATTTTAAATAATAATTACACTTTGCTCCAATTCAAGATTAGCTAGATTACATTCTGGTGCTGCCAGTCAAGTACATTTTAAATAAGTAGAACTTCTACAGCCAATTAACAATATTTTAAACGTTGAAGTTTAACGTTTTAAAAATCTAGAAATTTCGAAGGCTATTTCATAATATTTTGGTAGTTAAACTTTTTGCACGAATGTTTCTAAAAGTTGTTACTAATCATTCAGATTTTGATTTAAATTAAAAACGTTTTTTATAGCATTTTAAAAGGAAGCAGTCTTTTACTATACTATTTAATTATATCTATGGTTATTTCCAAAGGAAAGCTTACAATTAATTTTTCTAAAAGGTTCTATTACAAATTTTTAACCAAGTTGATTGAATAGATTTTTACGATTTCCCACAAAAACTTCATTAAATTGACATAAACTTAGCTTTGCTCAGAGATATATTTTAATTCAGTTCTTGATCACACAAGGTAGCAATAAATATAAATAAGAGTTTCCCTTAGTGGCATTAATTTCTTGATTTAATTGTAGGACACAAGCATTCCCTTAGCCACCTCCTGGACCTTGTCCTTTCCGGCCAGCTCTTCGGCGATTTTCAAAGCGAAATCATAGGCAGTTCCAGGTCCTCGACTGGTGATTAGATTTCCATCCTGAACCACGTTCTTGTCGTCCACGTAGCTTACATTGAAAAGGGAATTTTTAATAATAATAATTCCAAATTATTATTCTGATATTTTTTCAGAGATCCTCAAATTACCTGTACTTATCCACAAGCTGCGCCTTCATGGAGGGATACGAGGTGAGGGACTTTCCAGATGCAATTCCGTGCTTGGCCAGCACCGTGGGAGCGGCACAAATAGCTGCGATGAGTCCTCCGCTGGACTCCTGTTTCTTGAGGAGATCTCCCACCGCCGAGGACTCTCCCATGGCATTGGAACCACCCAATCCGCCGGGCAGAACCACAACATCGAACTTATCCGCCGATACCTTTGCCAGGGAAGTATCCGGGAGGATGAGAACATCCCTCGAGCACTTCACCGGTTCCGAATCATTTAAACCGGCCACGGTGACCTTGATCTATTAGAACATATACAATATATATAGTGATAGGCAAGGTAATATAAAGGGATAACTCACCCCCGCTCGACGCAACACATCGGCGGCTATAATGAACTCCATTTCCTCAGCACCGGGTGCCAGGATAATCAAAGCGCTCTTCGACATATTCACAAGTTTGCTGAAGTTCCGCGATATTATACAAAATCCTAGGAAGCCCATAAGCAGAGTTACCAGTTGCGGTTTTTCGAAATATACCAAATTAATTTAAAACTAAGCAAGAAGCTACCAAACTAAATTCAGTATATTTAACAAATTCAAAAATTTAGAGCTAAACTTTATTAATATATATTTAAATCCTACAAAATTATATGAATAAAATCAAACTATAGTTCGTTATGGATAAATTCATTCACATTTTGCCGCAATAAAATTAGATTAAATTAAATCCATCAACAATTATTTCTACAGTGATTCTACAGTTGATAGAACGCCTAAATAGTTATGAAAAACTGTTGATATCGTAATTAAGGTAGTATTGCGTGGAATTCTTAATTTGTTTACCATATTTGTTTACTACATAAGAATTCGAATTTTATTATTCTTGACCGAAATCTACTATTTTTGTGTATAGGTTAATAATATGATTTAAAAGTTATACTTAATTTAGAACAACAATTTCCGCCTCCCCAGCTGCGGAGCAGTGGATATTTCCCCGTTCTGGCACTAACGCGATGCTAAAATACCGTAACTACCGAAACTGCAGTATTAAGCAACAGGCGATGCTCACGCAGTCAACGCAAATGTGAGCAAGAGCGCAGTGGCGCGTCGGTGAGTTCTTGTCATTTTCCTCGCGTAATCACGACAGCAGCAACAAAAAGCCAAACCACGAATTAATTTCTACTAAATTTAAGCGAAAACGCGCTGCGAAACTGGGCGAAAAAATGCGAAAAGGCGCCAGCGGAGTGTGAATATCCAAATAGTGCCGTCGCGTGCAACAAGTGCGGGTGAGAGCGAGAGAGAAAGTCAACAACACGAAATAAGGCAACAGGCGAAAAAAGAGGAGAAAGAAAAGAAGCAAAGAAAACGACGAAAAATAAGTGCCGTGTGTTGGAAACGCGAAAAAGGCGAGAACAAAGCAGCGAAAGGCTGGAAAATCGAATGAAAATCTCCGGGCCGAGAGGTAAATGGGAAAATCCTGTGGGAAAATGCAACGTTTGCAGCTGGAATTTGCGTATTTTCCCAGCCCAAGAAAATGCAGTATCTATGTGTGTGCGTGCGCTGGTGTCGAGTTGTGTTGTGTGTGTGTGTGTGCCTGTGCGTGCGTGTGTGTGTATGTATGTGTTTCCAATTGTGTGTGGTGTGGAAATTAAGGAAAATGCACGGAAAAACGCACAGCAGCAATAAAAAACGAGAAATATATGCGCGAAAAGTGCCAGAAAAATGCGAAAATCGAAATCGACACACACACATGCGAACCAACACAAATGCAACAGGCTGTATTTACATATTGCGCTCCCGCTCGCTCTCGCAGTGGGCAGTGGGTGTGGGAGCGAGAGAGGCTGTCATATAAATCGGATTAAATTCTTCTATCTCCCCTCTCTTTCTCTGGAAGTATATACCAGTGCGTGTTTGTGTGTGTGTGTGTGTGTGTGTTTGTGGAAAAACTATTAATAATAAGAGTTAAAAGTTGAAAAGGCCTGGAATATTTATTTGGAATTTCCTTCCATTATGCAAGGTCAAAGGAGTTTTTCCTCCCATATTCGCCACTTCCACCCACATATTCGCATTTTCCAACTGCAGCTAATTGGCTTAATAATTCGAATGACAAAAATCTGTCGCGTGGGCGTTTCGGAAAATTCGCCTGAAATTACAGAAAAAAAAAACACCAAAAACAAAGGCAAAAAGCACGTAAACAATAGTCAAGAAAAAAAGCCACAAGTGCGACAATTACGGGCTAACAACAGCAACCAGAAAAAAAAACAATAACAATAATTGGGGGAGCATAAACAAACAAAACAAGCCAAAACACAGAGCACGTTTACTTTGCTTACAGGCCAAACCCTCTAAAGTGAACTGCATTTGCAGGAATCTATGAATAATTCAAATGATTTCTCAGCCTTAACTTCACCAACTTCATTATATTTGTAAAAATATAGCTAAAATGGTTTGGAAATTTTATAAATTAAGTTTATAAATATAAAAACTAGTTTCTTCATTTTCAAATTTAATCAACAAAATTTAAATTTTTGCTGTTTCAATAATTCCTTAATTTAACTTTATCACATATCACCCAAAAATAGGATTTAAATTGTTTATTAAATACATTTTGTAGAATTGAGTTCTTTAAAAAGAATCGTTATCATCATTCTATAAAACAAAAAAATGTTATTTTTGAAATATACAAAATAAATTCTTTCAAAGGTATCAAATAATTTCCTAAAGACTTCGCTCTTAAAATCTAAAAGATTTTTCCTTTTCCAACTGCAATTTATCGGTACTCCTTAGTTTTCTTATTGAACAGTGATCTCCATTAGGCAATCTCCACTGTACCTTTTAATGCTGTGACAATATATCTGGCGTTGATGCAACCGTGGGCAGCTGATTTACATATGAATAAAGACCGCGAGACAGAAATATGACGGCAAATGCTGAGCAGCAACAAAGTAAATGTAAAATGTAAATGCGAGAGATGCAAAATGTGGCACAAGTAACTGCAAAACAAAGCCCCTGCCCCTGGCCCGGCCCCTCCCTCCGCAGACCCCCTCTTTTTTGTAATTAGAGGCATCGCCGCCTCTGAGCTTCAATCTTCAATGTCAGTGCGACAATAATTTCTCAGGCGGCTTATTTATGGTGGCAACGTCTCCTCCTTTTGCCAACTATATGCAACTATATATTCAGCTCTTTGTATGTCAGCCCCAAAAATTTTTAAAGCTTGCCAACGGATCTGGCAGTATGCTAAAATGTATCTGTGGGATGGGACGATAAAATATTTAAGGTTACAAAAATCGTAACAATAATTGATGATAACGAAAGTTTTTATATGTTTATACTCGTATAATTCAAGGCTATAGTTGTAAAATTTGTATTTTGGGTTTGTTGATGAATGAATGAATGAATATAAAAAATAGAGATAAAATATGGGATATATCCAAATTAAAATTTTTAGAACGCCAAATAGTATTGAAAATTTAGGATATTTTCTATACTAGAGTAACCTAAAAAAATATTTTTATTTAAAAATTCATTCAACCAAAATAAAAATAAATACATACTAATTTGTAAATCAATATAGTTAAATAAAATACAATTTTTAGAGGTAGATAGGAGTAGTATCAATAAAGTAGTGTTATCTTATATCCATAACTTTCATGAAATTATAAATAAATCGTACAACCAATAGTTAATACTATATTTAGGATCGAATAAATTTTCCTGCATTTTAACTACAGTCATCAACCCCACTTTGAAACATAGTTTTAAATTAACTATTGCAAAATATTTAACTAAAATAGTACTATTTTTGTTAGCACCGTATATTTTCCTCTAAACCTTAATATATTGAAATACTGCAGCCAAATCAACAACCTTTTACAATGCTGGGAAAAAAACCAATTGAATCCGAAAGCCAAATGCAATCCAAAAAGCTTGACCAGTCTGGACACAAAAAAATCGCCAACGCCACAACTCCTCCCCAATGTGCGAATTTTCCGTGTTGTTGTTGCTGTTTGCTGTTTTTTGCTGTTGTTGTTTTGCTGTAAGTCTGCTTTTACAGCGGCGTCATCGTCAGCAACGCTGGAAATTGTTGAGATTCCATTCACATTCCAGCATGCAATTCGTAGTGGATTATGTGAGTGTGTTGTTGTAGCTGTTTTTTTGTTTTTGTTTTTTACTTAGCCAGTGGCGTTGTTGTTGTTATTATTCGTTTTTGTTGTTGCTTAAGTTGCTGCTGCTGCTGCAACGTCGACGTCGGCAGCACTGAACAGGTGAGGCTCCGTTGGCGTTGATCGTGTGCATTCCAAAACACACAAACACACACATACACATACATTCAGGCATACAAAATATTCACAGAGAGCAGGGCAATAAATACTGTGTTGTTGTTGCTGTTGTTGTTGTTGTTGCTCTGCTGCTTTTAAAAGTAAATGAACGATAAAACAAGAAAGGAAGGAAGGTTAGCGGGAGGGTGCCAACGAATTCGTAGATACCCTGTAGAGGGAATTCTAAGGTTGAATATTGTAAGACCAGTTAATATTACTCAAAGGAAATTTGTAATATACTTTATAGGATTTAATAATTTTAATTGTACTAATATGTGGGATAGCCTCTAAAATCATTATTTGTAGGGTATCAAGTAATAAAATATTCCCTGCTTAGCTTAAAGAATTTTTTTTACCATTGGTCGTATTTATTATTGTAAGCTTACTTAGTAAATGTGATTATTTCTAGCATTGGAGGTACTCTTTGATTTTTTAAAAATTAGAGGATATTCTGCGAACTAAATTTATAAGAGATTAATACGCCCAAATTAAAAATTACCTGTTCTATTAAGTGTAATATCACATTTAAGAGTATATTATATTTAAGCTTTCAGATTAAAGATGTAGTGAGTGGAATTATGGGCAGAGTCCAGTCTATAATTTTACCATCCAATTTAAAATGAATTAAATGTAGGGAATAATATTTAGTTATCAGAATTAACATTTTTTTTGGTTAAACAAAAAATGTTGAAACTTTTCTATTAGTTTAAAACATATATTTGGGACCTTAATGAATAATACTGAAAGGAAAGGGGAACAAATTTTTAGTTGAACTGTGATGAAGTGATGGAGTGGACCATTGATGCCTCCCCCTTTTGAGTTTTCATAACCTCTCACCCCCAACCCCCCTAGCCGGCGACGCCACTGCTTAAAGCGATGCAATGCAATGTAATGCAATGCAATGCAAGTCGAACGACGTCGACGACGAAAATGCAATTTAGCTCGTTTTTCTTGCTTGCTTCGATACCACACCACACCCCACCCAACCTCCCCTACCCCTTCCACACATTTCATGTGTGCATGTGTGTGTGTAAGTGCATGAAAAAAGGGAAAACGAAACGTAAAAAAAACGCAGAGAGCGCGTAGAGTGGAGCAAAGGCAAAGGCAGAGCAACAACACAGCAGCAGCAGCCGCCCCTTTTTCGCCTGCTTCTTGTACTCCTCCTCCTCCTTCGCCTCCTCCTCCCCTTTTTTGCCTCCCCCTTGTGCTCCCTATTTCGCCTCCACCTCCGCCTCCTTCTCCTCCTCTCGCCTCCTTCGCTGTGGAATAAGTTGCCAAGGAATGCGCATTTTTGCAATAATAATCAGCAACTAATACTATTTTTATCTTCTGCCCTGACGCGTCGCACACTTCTTTGCTTGCGTGTGTATCTGTGTGTGTGTGTGTGTGCGTGTGTGTGTGTGTTTGAGTGTTTGCCCCCTGCAGCGTGTTTCGGCTCACTTGCTCTCCCTCCCCTCTCCCTACCTCTTGCTCAGTTTCCTCTCCTTTGCTCGTCTGTCGATCGCTCTCTTTGGGTTCGCATAATTGCCTCTGGATCGCTGCTTTTCACAATCAGTGCGCTGTAACAGAGTTAACAGAGTCTGTTAACTGTTAACAGAATAGTTTTGGAAGTATTTCGAGGATAAAAATGTATCTTTTCCAGTTGTCATCGCCGATTGAGATCAAAGAAGTAGGAATATAATTTACAGAAGTAAATAAAATCAATGAGATAACTTAAAATTAAAAAATATACATTTTTAATGTCAGCTACAATACTTAGAAATATCTTGTGAATTAATTTGCAGTTCATTTATCTCTCTTTTAAAAAATAATTTTAACTTATCTGTAACAACGGCTTAAGAGTTACACATTTTACAATTCAAATTAAGCTTAGCATTTACGTAAATCCCTTTTTTTATTGAGACTGCATTTACACAGTGCAATTGTCACTTGCAAGTGTCAAGATCAACACAATCTTGACAAAAGTAAATAGTAATAATAGTAACTCCGTAGGATAGTTTAAACAAAAGAAATTAGCTGGATTAAAGCTGGAGAAGATACCCAACCTACAGGAAATGCCACAGCAAATACTACAAATTTTCATAGTTAAATATTTTAGCTAAAAATAAACTTGAATATTTTTGTTAAACCAGGAACTCGTTGGGTCCGCCTTGCTTGTGTTCAATGCATATAATTGCCAATAAAATGTCTCAATTAATGCTAAATGCGAATTTCTGCCTAAGCTCTCGGGCAACAACAAAAAAAAACCCATTTAGATAGCTTTAGATACGAAAGCGGCAGCTTCTCTTTTATGTGGTGGTGGTGGTGGCACAACTTTGTACGCAATTAAACAATTAAAAATTCCAATAGCGTCGCACACGACGAGCCGCTTAATAACGCATCAAAATCAAAATTTCAAATGTGTGGGAGTAGGACAGGGAAAATGAAGGGGAAAGAGATGCAGCTAGAGGATTGCAAGTGAATTAGTTATTTGTATGGCTAATTAGATATTTGTGTATATTTGCGCAAAAATACTTTGCGGAATGCGGCATGCGTGGAATGTGAAAATTACCCAAGTTGGCACAAAACACCATTTTAGCTGGGCGCTAGGCTATAGCCAAATAACCAGGGCCGATCTCTCCGTGTTGACACTCGGATTTGGCGCGTGGAGCGAAAATGTTTACCCACCAAGATCTGTGTTGTATGGTCGTTATCATCTATGTCGTGTACACACAACCCCGGCTAAAATTCACATTCCTTCGCAAAAAACAATAACAATAACAATACAACAAAAGAAGAAAAATAGAATTTAAGTAAAGAAAACAACTCTTGTCAACAGAATAATTAAAACTCGTATTTTTTGCAGCTTTTTATGTTCGGGCAAATTTACAGGGCAATCAAAACGCTGTTTGCAGATCAAGGCACAGTCATGTTGTTAAATGTTGACAGATGTCTATGGTTCATTATCTTTCGGATACATAATATGCGTATGTGACTGGTGGGAGCAGCCAGGAATGTTAACTGTTTTGTGAGCCAGCTTAATGGCCAAATTACGAAATATAATGGAACAATTAACATTGAAGTCAGCATTGCGTTGATTTATAGTTTCTCGCGACCTTAGCATAGGGACAATATATTTAGTTGGTTGACGAACTATTGCAAAATATTTATTTCAAGATGAAAACAAACATTTACTATATCAATTTATATTATCATTTTTATTAAATCATAATTTTTTAAAAAAAAGTTTGATATTCAAAACCAATAATCAAGATTTTTAAAAGGCCTAATATTTATAACACAAATATTGGATAAGGATCTATTAAAAATGTTAAACATTATTAACTAAAACAGCTGTACAGGGTATTTATAACTTCGTTGCTTAGTAGACATCAATTTTTTCTGTAGATGGGTTTCCTTCCTCATTTGCACTTGGCACAAATTCGGCGAAATTTCGTGTTTGTTTACATATCTTTGTATCTATTGATGGCTATTTCATAGTCAGGTGCGCACGCCTATCCATCCGATCCCCTCGCCGTAGTGTGAATTTAATAGTTCGTCATAAAAATGGGTCTGTGTGTTTGCATTTCAGTTGTGTGTGGGGATTTTTTTACATTTCCCCAGAATTCAGACATGACATAAGCGCATAATTTGTGAGCTTCCCTCCCACCTCAGCTTTATTTTTTTTTGTATTTCTCACCCCTTGATCGGTTGCAACTTTAAGACTCTGAACCCAACTAAAATCACTATCAGCGGGCGTGGAAAATCATGCGAAGTGAAGCCTTTCCAGGTGAACTTCCTCCTCAAGTCTATAGCTTCTTCTTTCCAATGGCCATTACGAACAATGAGTGTGGATTTTCCGGCAGCTCTTTAAGCCCCCTGAATTGCAGTGACTCACGTCGCTGGCATGTAAATGAACCGACAGCCCATCATCGAAGGGAAACAGTGCTGGTTGTTTGGCTTTATTTTATTTAACGAAATCTGAATAATTAATCTGAAAAATTATTTTTTTCGGGACCTGGAAATAATATTTATAATGTTGTTTGAAATTGAAGAATATGACTTAAATATTTTACAATTTCCTCACTTTTTCCTTAATCATGTTTGTGTACAAATCTCCGCTATTGTATTGAAAATTGGAAGAATAGAAAAAATATATATCTTTTCATGACTTTGGAGTTACGGGTATCCAATGATTTGGTTACTTGATTTATTAATTTAAAACTAATACGATACATTTAATATAGAATACAATATTGGAAATGTAATCATTAAAAACATACCACAAAAATAAATCTAATTTAGATCAATTTTAATAAGACTTTTTGGCTATAAACAAATGATTCAAATTTTGTTAAAAAGGTCATAAAATATCTTTGTTTTGTTGGTGCCTGTTCCTTGAAATCATTTTAAAAGATTTTGTATTCTTTAGTTGTTTATGCAAATATTTTTTGTATTAAACATTGATCACCACTGCTGGCCAGTTCAGTGTGAATTGACCCGCATCGGTCTGTGTGAGCCTCGGAGTATGTGGGCAATAATACACACATATTATTTAATTTTTTTGAGTGACTGATGAGTTTGTAATTTTTGGGGCTGCTAAAAACGCTTCGGAATCGCGGCAGGGTCGCCCGCCTTGTTTCGCATAGCGTGTGACAATTTTCGTTTGATCAATTTTCTCATTCGTGCCCCTGTCTTTTCATATATATATTTTTTTTTGTATCTATTTTCAGTTCCAAGTTGGCCGCCATCGATTCGTGTGTAGGATCAATTAAAATTCCGCGAGGCCTCCGCCGGATAGCGTCGGTCGAGAATCAAATCAAATTAAAAATCAACTAATATTTTGATATTCAGATATTCAAATGAAATTCATTCATCGCCTGGGACTTTGTTCGCTCGGATCTGCCAACTATTTTCGAATTTGAATTGTGTGTGAGAGGCAGCAGCGCAGAAATCTGTGATAAAACAGAAATACAAAGAAACACAGCAAAATATAGCAAAACACAAAACATAAAAAAAATATTAAAAAAAAACAATATTTACATGCAAAATGAATGTTGGGGCGAGAGAAGTTTCTGTTTTGTTATAATGCAAATGTGAAGTGGAAGAATTCTCCGCGCGAGTGATAAATAATCCGACGACAAACAAAAGCAGAAGCCTACACCGGGAGAAAAAGGCGGGGCCGAGGGGTGAGAGAACGGGCGGCGAAAACGAGCAGCGGGAGCAATGCAAACACATTTATCTTTATTGAGAGCAACAGTATCAAGATCGAGATAATAAAGCATCGTAAACCTTCGCATACCCCGGACTAAGTAGTTCGTTATAAAAAGCCCCCGAGAAATATTCACATAATTGAAATGCAAATGCAAACTCAAATGCAAAAAAGTGCCTTCTGAAGAAGATACTTCGGAAATCAAAGAAAATCATAAAGAAGACGAAAACAAAGTGAAGACAGGCCGAAGAGGATACGGTGGAATAATTTATGTATTTATCTATCTATCTATCTATTGACGTGTATTTTATACCAAAACATCAACTTAAATAATAATAATCGCCGCGAAGAGATTTATTCAAATTGAATCCCTGGCCGCCGATGTGCTCCAGTGTGCGTGCGTGTATCTGTGTGTTCGAGTGGCAGCGTTCAGCGAGCATTTTGTGATATGAGTGCTAAATATCACGGTCCGAAGAAGCAGCAGAATGCATCCAGCGGGCGAAAAAAGGGGCGGTCGCCCCAATGATAAATACACGGCGAAAGCCCTCGAGAGCATCAAGCAGGACCTAACCCGATTCGAAGTACAAAATAACCATAGGAATAATCAGGTGAGACTAATAGCCATAGAGTGGAAATAATTTTAAAACTAATTGTACTATTTAGTATGTCACTATTTGTATAATTTTTAAATCATTGGAGTCACTATTTGTAGCATAGTAGCTACTAAAGTGAATGAAAACTTTTTTTTTTAATTAGATTTATTTATTGATGAGAATTTTAAGTTGAGTTGAACCATATGTATATTATATTATATTTTTATAATATAACCAAAAAGTATTTCCATATACTTTAACTTATCAGCAAAATATAGATTTTATGTGCTTAACCAATATTTTTGTTCTTCCAAAATTTACTACAAATAATTTTTATTTTTGTAAGCCTTCACCAATAATTCTTTCCTTTCAAATCCAAACTTTATTTACTGAATGCGCCTAATTTGTTTTGTTCATCAACTCTTCGCCTCAACTGAGATTGAGGAACAAGATTTCTGTATAAATTACATCGAATTTATCGATGTCATTCTAAATCAGATCTTAGATTTTATCGAATGATGAATGAGTTGATCAAAGAAGATCTTCATTCAGTTAAACATGTTTTCATGTGTGTTCGAAAAACAAGATTGCAAAGTTGGAATTCATAAATATTCCCAACTGACTGCCAAACTGTTATACAATTTAGAATATTTTTCAATTTTATAATTATAAAATAATACTTAATACTAAAGATTGATTTTTTTTTTCAATAAAAATAACTCCCAACGAGATTCGTTATCAATGTCAACTTTTCTTTTGCTCCCCCCCTAAATACATAAATTTATTCACACAGTGTGGAATTTTCAACGCTCTGACTCACACACAAAATGGTTAATTAGATCCATAGAAACAGGCTTAAAGAATTCCGAATGAACCGTTTAGCGAGGAAATATCTCCGCTCAACTCATCTCAGCTAAGCCCGGCTTAGCCTCGTCTCATTCCATCTTAGGCCAACTTAGCACTCGCCTGCAAGTTATGCCATTAAAAAAGCTTATCACAACTTTTTATAGTCCCCCTCGACAAATGATGCGACACTAACAATAACAACAACAAAGAACGGCCAGAAGACACGACAACTAATAAAAGAAACTAAAAACCAACAACCAGATAAAATGCAAGCCACAAAAGCGCTAACAACAGAAACTATGTTTGTTTTTTGATGCGTGGGTGGTGTTTGAGGTGAGACTGGGAAATGGCTAACTAGTGGATGTGAATAGTTAAGTATCCGTAAATTCGGTTTTATTTTGTACGGATTTTATTATGATTTTCGGATTGCTTTGAATAATAGTTAACTATGTAGGGAATTGTTTCTTAAAAAATGTATGAGTAAAATGTTTCTTTTATGCTGCACAATAGGAATGTTACAAATAAGATAATTTGTATATTTAGTCAGAAGTCAATTTGTATTCAAAATTAGATTCAAGTGTAATTATTTTCATCATATTAATTTAAAATATATTAGGTATTCTAAAACTAAAAAATACTTTATAAGAAGTCTTTTATTTTCCAAATTTTAATTGAAGTTGATCTATTATTTTCAATATAATCTGCAATATATTTATATTTCTAAAAGTAAATGTTACAATTTTAAAATACAGAACACTCTTTAATAATTTTAAAATCTTACCATAAAATATCAAACCTTTTCCAATTACAAAACTACCCTAAAAAAAAAAACAAACCGAATCCAAAAATACTCCTAGAAACTAGAACATTTTTCACCTGAACGGGAAAATTTAAACAAGGTCAGGAGGCGGCCGAGTGGGTGGGTGGTTATTTTGCTTATGGCAACAGGAGTTGGCTGTGTTGGCTATTAGCCTGGTCAAAAGCTGGCCAAAGAAAATGATATAAAAAGAGAGCGGAACACGAGCTAAATATAAACGCAGTAAACGGGCGGGGAATGAAATTAATGGACTGGCAAACGAAATGCAATTGACCTTCTGCCTTCTGAGCTTCTGAGTGGGTGGGAGCCAGACAAACTGTCCAGCGAGAATGGAACACACAAAAATAGAGAAGAGGAAATAGCCACACACTGAGAAATAATATTGCCAGGAAAATGGATTTCAAGAACTCGAACTGTTAACAAAAAATTAGAAGGAAATTTTTAGTAAAATTTAAAATTCTAGATCTGAAGAGAATGGCTAATTTTTAGATCCCATAGTGAAGTTACTTCTTTTAAAGATCACAACATTTTGAAAATAAAATATTTGTTTCAAAATTACGTAAAATAATTACATGATCAAATAGTTCCCCCTGTTTTTTTTCTCTGCACCCATATGAAATAGTTTTTGTTGGTATGCGTACACGCGATCGCCCTGGATTCTTTGCATTGACGTCACACTCAACTGAACTCAACAGATCAGATCGGAACATATATACATACACCCCGAAAACTGAAGAGAGTCGAGGCGATCGCCCCAGCTGGGATGAGTGGGCTTATATTGATTTCAATAATAAAAAAAACCGAAAATTACCCAAAAGAAATTTGGGAGGGAGGGGGGAGCAGATGACTAATGGCCCAGTTGGTCTTGCACGATCAGTTAAAGACTTCAGCACCATCCCTGCAATTAGCCAAACAACTTGCAATAATCATTTATTAACTGGTTGCTCTCTGCCCGACGCAAAACAACTCCCCTTTTCTTCTTCCACAGAGATGCCAACTTGGCCGCAGGAGTGGAGATGCAGTTAAAAAAAATATGTGAATTAAACCGAAATCGGGTTGAAGAGTTTTTAGTAAGTTTTAATTGTTTTTAGGCAAAACACTACTCATTGTTTTTAAGTGCGGGGGGGAGTTTAATTATTTCTGCACCTCCGTTGGGTAATTTCCTTTTCGAGAATTTATCATCACATAAACGACATGTTTGCTGATTAAACCAATGATTGCTTTCCTGTCAGCATTTTTTAACCCTCTATTAAAGATTCCAATCACTGGCATTCCTTGACGGCCATGACGGGCTTTAAAAACTAAATAATAATAAAATAAACCGCAGAAAGGAGAGGCAGCAGGATATCTTAAATATTATCTGACGGGTCATCAATTTCAAATTTTACGATCTCCACTTGCCAGCTACTGTTTGCTGGATGCTGCGAGTGTAAATTATGTTAGGGGTCTCCTCCGTTCGGACTCGGTTTGGGATTCGGGTGCAGGACCGAGCGGAAATTCCTGAGAGCCGAGGTGGAGCTGCCGTGGAGATTTCTCTCAATCCATGGGCGATGGGCGTGCTCAGCTTTTTGGCCATAAAAATATGCTTGCCGGCTAATTGTTATGACTCGGCCAGTTTGGTCAGGCCATTTTGAAGCTGCAATTCCTCCAGATGCTGCTGCCTTTGCTGCTTCGGCATTGGCATTGCTTTTTGGCCAGACTCTGGCAGTGGTTTTATTTTTCGTGGTCTTAGTTTTGGCCAACTTTCGCCTGGCTCTCGGCCCGGCCCGGTCCGGCCTACGCCTGCCGAGCAGCACAAAGCCCGGCTAATTGGTCATGCTGAGCGCTAAATACCAGAAACCCATAATCTCCGCATATATGGCTCATAAGCCGGGGGGAAGTTGGCCAAGGGGGCCTCCATATGTGGGCAGTGCATGTCAAAACGATAAACGATAGACGATAAATAAATACGGAATTTATGCACGGTCCCGATCAACACTTTCAGCGCCCATGCTCACGCCCACGCAAACGGTTTTCCAATCCCCTGGCCATCATTGGGGATACCCTGTAAAATGTATTTGTTATATGTGGATTGTTTTTAAATTATATGGAATTTTTTTTAACCAGCTTAGAAGACTACAAATTGAGGATACAAATATTTCAGTAAATAATTTGCAGTGAAATATTTATTTATAAGCGGTGGTAAATATAATTTGTTTAAGAGTTTTCAATATTACATATGAATTACCTTAAATAAAATCATCAAATATTTGGTCTGTTCAAAATTTGAAATTATATACAATATATATAGGAAATTTAATAAATTTTAGTTGATCAGATTTGTTTAATTTGGATTTAATCAAAATTTCTTAAATACTTAAAATAACATTTAAAATTATTTTTGTTTAAGCCATAAAAAGTAATGGGTACTACCAAAAACGATTCAATTAAATAACACCCCTTTTTTGGCGGCATTTTAGCGTGTTTGTGCTACCAACAAAGCCATGTCTTGAGCATTCTGTCCCAGCTATAAATATCCATATCAATAATGGCCAATGGCCAGCCCTGAGTTGCGGGCTGCGACTGAAGTATGTAGGGAAATTAATTAAAATAACAAACGCTGATAATAAATAAAAATCCGAACGCAGAAAGGCGAATAAACAAGCCGCGACGCCAACGCAGTCAACAGTAAGCCAAATGCCATTACAATAAAAATTAAAATAATCCATAAATAAATTAGTAAACAAAACGAATATCGATGGTCGATGATGGTTGGGTTGGGTTGGGAGGGGAATACGAAATTCAAAGGTTAAGGGGAGGGAAAGGGGAGATCCATAACTTTGACAATGCCGATTCCAGGGTCTGTTTTATCCATGTGATCTGTGACTTATTTGGTGCGGTTATGGTCGCGTACACATGTAATCCCATTTTTAGAATTGGTGCGATTTTGGATACATATTTATGCATGAAAAATTGTCAACACAGTGACTGCAAATAATATGTGTTCGGGGTGTGAAAGATGGGAAATTGGTGGATATCTAAAACTGAAATAAATACATATATATGTATTTGTATGTAATATTTCATTGTTTCATATTGTTTTTAAGTATCTTAAATATCCATTTATAATTAATAACTGTTGGCATAATTTTCGCTGGCACTGTTTAGCTGTCTGTAGACATTTTATGGGGGGACACATTTCATTTCAAGCGAAATGGAATTCCTTGGGGTGCAATTTTCAACTAATTTGCGCGATTTTCGTGCGAAAAATTTGTTGAACCTGTCGGTGGGTCGCCGCTTTCGCTCGATTTTCTTTATTCTCGCTCGGTGCTTTAGCTATTTTCTCAGGAATTTTCACCTAAATATATATGAATGTGCGGTGTGTGTGTGTATCTTAAACACAGCCATTCAACATATATCAGCAGCAGCAATCGCCGAAAAAAGATTGTGTGTGTTGCCTCTAATAATAACAAAAGACAAACCGACACACGCACAGCCCCACAAAACTCAAACACAAACTGAATGTTTGGCTATATAGTCAAGTTGTTCTTCTCGGATCGGTGCAAGTTATTTCCAGTACCCGGAATCGAAAATCTCCTGAAATAATAACAAGGGGAAAAATTATGAAAGGGATAAGAATTATCTTACAAAACCTATTTTATGCATTTAATTCATTTTATTAAAATCAAGTTATTGAAAATCTTCAATGAAATTAGTATACCAATTTTGTAAATAAACTAGAATTATATTACCTTAATAATAAATGATTCAGGATTAATCCAAATATATAAAGTAATTTATTTATTTGGGAGCTAATCTTTTGTTTTCTAAACAAACACATAAATAAATATGGCAATTAAATCTGTCTTATTAGGCAGAATTTTAAATGCCAAAAAAAAGATATAAATGTCAAGAGTTTATTTTAATTAACTTTAGGAAATTAATGTATTCTTCAAAGTAAACATTTTATTACTTTTACCTGGAAAATATATATGCAATATCCTAAGCTATTAATTTCTAGTGCCTACTGTAACCAAAAATTTACACAAATATTTGCACGCTGCCAAGAATTTCAGATTTTGATGTATTTAGTTGGCGGTTGCCCCATTGCGATTTTTGGGAAATGCCAAGCGAATTTTCCCGCTGCCCCCCCTTCCAAAGTGATCGATGAGGCAATCAACATAGTTTCGGGCGATCAGCCCAGGTGAGGGTGCGGATGAGGTTCAAGGGTATGTGAAATGGGGTGGCAATTGGGGGGAAAGATACACGACCGCTTTATGTAATCCAACAAATTCCTTTGACCTTGCCCCGGGCTTAACCGCCTTTGCCAATTGCAGCAAGCGACCGCAAAGCAAGGGAGCTTAAGTGGATTAGCGAAAGTGTTTCGGCAATTCAGCGGTAGGTAAATCCAATTTATTTTATTTGAAAATTTAGCAATGCCAATTTGCGTGGGCGACACTTTTTCTTCTTCAGCCTCTCTATCTGTATCTCTATCTCGTTCTCTCTCTTTGGCGTTGCACTTGCTGATTTAGTGCGCCCATTGGCTTTTGCTAATTTGCCGTAAATTGGCTTTCATGTAAGACGCTGGCGTACAGGGGCGTACGGTGTGAGGGGGGGGCAGTGCTCCTCAAACCGAGAGACGCACAGTCTGCTGGGGGTCTTTGGCGGGTTTCGCTTGGTTCGCGTCCTTGGATTTAATTTGGTGCCCATTAAAACGCTCGAGAGACGCACATTTGGTCGTCAAATAAATTGAAATGTGGGGAGACGCTCCTAAAAAAAACCATTGAAAACAGAGAATAATATTGTAAATGTACTGCTAAATAATATTCACTCAGATTATGGATAATTCGAAAAAATTATCTATGTGAGTTTAACTTTTTGGAGTCTTGAAATATTCCTAATTAAATTTTGTTAAAGTTGAATTAGTTTGTAAAATTATCTGTGTGAATTTATCTTTTTTGGAATCTTGGAATATTCCTAATTAAATTTTGTTAAAGTTGAATAAGTTTATTAACTCAGTTGCTAATGATTTTAATCAATGCAGAACAATTCATTCGTCTTAAGCAATTCAAATCTCAATTGTTAATATACTTTTTATAAATCTATTATTTGTATTTGTTAAAAATTGTATCAATGAAAAATACAATATAAGCAACAAAATCTTAACAAAAGATAGGATACATTTGAATACAAATTTTCCACATTAACACTAAGTTGATAAATTTCTCCAAATTATCAATACCATAAGATATTATATCTGAGAGCAGACTCTAATAAATATACAAAAGTTTTCTAGTACCCAATATTTATTTATATTATTAAAGAAATCACGTTTAGTGATCGTTTCCAGGGTATCTTTAAGTCGTGCTTCCCCCAGCCATCCATAAAGTTCACATCAATTTGACGGGGGCAGTCAAAGGAAGAATGAAAACGAAGATCGAAAGAGACGGGGAGAGTGGAGAGAGTGGTGGGGAGCAAAGTCATAAAATCGAGGATCAGTCACAAAAGGGCAAAGGCAGATTGCAGATGGAAATGGAAATGGGTGATGTTGGAAGGAGGGAAGTGAAGAGAAGCGAGGGGAAGGGGATAGGGAGCATAGAAAGAACGCGTAAAACGGGTAGCAGTCGACGAGAAAAGAGGAGCACAAAGAACAAGGCGACACAAACATGCGCACACAATTACACAAAACAACGGAGAGTGGGGAGAGTGATAGAGCGAGAGAGCGACAGAGCGAGAGAGATGGAGGCAAGGGCAACCTTCGCTGCAAGTGTATTTGTGTGTTTTGAGGCCCATCTGGCAGCCGGCTCTTCTTATTCTTCCCCTTCCCTCTCTCACCCGCTCCCTCTCTCTGTAGTTCTCCCTCTCCTTTGCTCCTGCGTTCGTTTTGTCAGCCCATCTCCCTCGCTCCCCTTGCGCACCCCCCCGCCTGACTTTTAGGAATTTCACGATGATGGCAAGAATTTTATTTCGTTGCTTTGGCCGCCGCATTTCTCTGCCTTTTGTTTTAGCCTCAGCTTCGCCTCTTGTTCCTCTTTGTTTTTATTTTGTGTGCGCGTCTTTTGTTTAGTTTTTGATACAAACACGATCACACACACACTCGTGCGCAGTTGTGCAGGAATGCTGACCAAACATGGGCGTCGACCAAGGGGGGTGCTTTCAAAGACGATAATGATTTTGGGGTTTCAGTTGATCGGTTGGTAAAAATGCATCTTTAGGGAAATCCTAAATGCAATATTATCTATAATTTTCATTAAGAATGATAATTTTTGTTTAATTAAAAGTTTTCTGTATGATTTGTTTCCTCATTAAATTTTATTTTAACCAAATTTAAACTTAACAAAATATCCTGTGGAACATTTTTGGAGATATTTAATAAAATATAATTTCATATATCTTTTTCTTCTAGAGGTTGAAATGCATCTCATAGTAAATGTTATATCTTTTATATGACTTCAAAAGCTTACAGCTTTTTAGGAAATATTTCAATTTAATTTTTAGAATTTAAGTATCTTTTGTATATATTGTATCTTAATAGTACTAGTGATGCAAATGTATCTCACACAATATACTAAATCCATATTTCACCTTTCTCGTATCCTTTCAGAATTACACAGCTCTGCGATACACGGCGGTAAATGGACGGAATGATGCACTTGCTCCGGACTACCACCACGTCCGGCCNAGCCCATCTCCCTCGCTCCCCTTGCGCACCCCCCCGCCTGACTTTTAGGAATTTCACGATGATGGCAAGAATTTTATTTCGTTGCTTTGGCCGCCGCATTTCTTTGCCTTTTGTTTTAGCCTCAGCTTCGCCTCTTGTTCCTCTTTGTTTTTATTTTGTGTGCGCGTCTTTTGTTTAGTTTTTGATACAAACACGATCACACACACACACACTCGTGCGCAGTTGTGCAGGAATGCTGACCAAACATGGGCGTCGACCAAGGGGGGTGCTTTCAAAGACAATAATGATTTCGGGGTTTCAGTTGATGGGTTGGTAAAAGTGCATTAAAAACAAGAAAGGAAGTCTAGCTTCGGTACCCGAAGCTTAGAATACCCTTGCAGGCTAGTTGCTTTTAAACCGTTCAATCGATTGTATGGCAGCTATAGGATATAGTAATCCGATTTTTGGGTTTTTAAATTTCTAAAAAGGCTTTACTGTCTATGAAAACTGTTTTTATCAAGAATGAATTAATTGTCTTGAAAAACACCAGAGTTATGCTCGTTGACCCATTTTCTCACATCGTTCCTATGGCAGCTATAAGATGTAGTGGTCCAATTTTGATGAAACTTTCAGGATAAATTAAATTAGTCATTTAAACGAGTTTCCTTAAAAATAAATAAATTATCTTGAAAAATTGCGAAATTTTGGCACTTTTTCCCAATCGTTCCTATGGCAGCCATGTGATGTAGTGTTCCGATTCCGGCCGTTCCGACTTATATACTAACTGCAACAGATTGAAGGGTCGGTGCAAAGTTTCAGCCTGATAGCTTTAAAACTGAGGGACTAGTTTACATAGCAACCGACAGACGGACAGACGGACAGACAGACGGACAGACAGACGGACAGACGGACATGGCTAGATCGACTCGGCTGGTGATGCTGATCAAAAATATATATACTTTATAGGGTCGGAAATGTCTCCTTCACTGCGTTACAAACTTCTGGTCAAAATTATAATACCCTCTGCAAGGGTATAAATATGGATTTTGTCTCTTTAGGGAAATCCTAAATGTTATCTATAATTTTCAGAATGATAAGAATGATAATTTTTTAATTAATTAAAAGTTTTCTGTATTATTTGTTTCCTCATTATATTTTATTTTAACCAAATTTAAACTTAACAAAATATCCTGTGGAACATTTTTGGAGATATTTAATAAAATATAATTTCATATATCTTTTACTTCTAGAGGTTGAAATGTATCTCATAGTAAATGTTATATCTTTTTTATGTCTCCAGAATTATACAGAATTTAGGAAATATTTTAATTTTTTTTTTTAATTTTTAGAATTTAAGTATCTTTTGTATAAATTGTATCTTAATAGTACTAGTGATGCCAATGTATCTCACACAATATACTAAATCCATATTTCACCTTTCTCGTATCCTTTCAGAATTACACAGCTCTGCGATACACGGCGGTAAATGGACGGAATGATGCACTTGCTCCGGACTACCACCACGTCCGGCCGCCGATGGAGCCACCCCCGTCGGCCAGCCCCTCCCCCGATGTGGTTGTGCCTCCGCCCCCCGCCATTGTGGGTCAAGCGGGTGGGGTCGGGGGCGTGGGAGTAGGGGTGGGCGTGGCCAACGGACATGTGCCCAGTATGATGACCTCGCTGATGCCAAGCAAACTGATCCGGAAGCCCAGCATCGAACGGGATACGGCGAGCAGTCATTATCTGCGCTGCAGTCCGGCCTTGGACTCGGGAGCCGGGAGTTCCCGCTCCGATTCCCCCCACTCCCACTCCGCCCATGTACACCAGCCCAGCTCGAGGGTAGGAGGAAATCCGGGAGGAACTGGAGGGGGATTCTCACCCTCGCCGAGTGGCTTCAGTGAGATCGGACCGCCAGCTCCACCGCCCCGGAATCCCACCATGCCAATGCCCATGCCATCCAGTGCGGCCACGCCCCCGCCCCCGGTGCCGCCGCCCACCAGCCAGGGCTATGTGAAGCGTCGCTCCCCAGCCCTGAACCGCCCCCAGGCGATAGCCCCGCCCACATCATCCGCCCCCAGGGGCACCTCGCCGGTGATCGCCCAGAACGGGATGAAGCAGCAAATGAAGGCCCTGAGTCTGTATCCCTCGGGTAGTGGAGCTGTTGGGGTTGAACCCCCGCCCCCCTACCTAATCCAAAGTGGCGTGGTGGGCGGTGCACCTCCTCCGCCGCCGCCCAGCTATACCGCCTCCATGCAGTCGCGACAATCGCCAACGCAATCCCAGCAACTGGACTACCGCAAGTCGCCAAGCAGTGGAATCTACTCGGCCACCTCGGCAGGATCGCCTAGCCCGATTACCGTCAGTCTGCCACCGGCTCCGTTGGCCAAGCCCCAGCCCAGGGTCTACCAGGCCCGCTCCCAGCAACCCATCATCATGCAGAGCGTGAAGAGCACGCAGGTCCAGAAGCCGGTTCTCCAGACCGCCGTGGCTCCCCAGTCTCCGTCGAGTGCCTCGGCTAGTAATTCCCCGGTCCACGTGATGGCTGCTCCTCCGTCCTATCCGCAGAAGAGTGCGGCGGTGGTGCAGCAGCAGCAGCAGGCGGCTGCAGCGGCGCAGCAACAGCAGCAGCAGCAGTCGAAACCACCAACGCCCACCACGCCACCGCTGCTCACCGGAGGCAGTATTGCAGGTAAGAGTTGGCATTGTTTTTATAGAGGGGTGATAAAAGAAGTATTAGGATTAGGGGAAACTAATAATGAACTCTTTTGTTTGCAGGATTGACGAGCAAACCCACCTGCATGGAGCCACCTTCCTACGCCAAGAGCATGCAGGCCAAGGCGGCGACCGTGCAACAGGTGCAACAGCAGCAGCATCAGCAGCAACACCAACAACAGCAGCAGCAGCAACACCAGCAACAGCAGAGTCAACAGCAGCAACTCCAGACGCTACGCGTGCTCCAGGTGCAGGCACAGCGGGAGCGCGAGCAGAGGGAGCTGAGGGAGAGGGAGCAGCAGAAGCTGACGAATGGGAGCACCAGCACTCGCCAACTGCCGCCCCCTCCGCCCTACCAGAGCAGCAGCAACAACAACAATAATCCGGAGAGCAAGCCCGTCAGCAACTGCAACAACAACAACATACAGATCAGCAACAGCAATCTGGCCACCACTCCACCGATACCCCCGGCCAAGTACAGCTCGTCTGGAGCGGGCGGGGCAAATAGTTCGGGAGGAAGCAATGGCTCCGCCAGCACCACCGCCTCGTCCTCCGCCTGCAAGAAGATCAAGCACGCCTCGCCCATACCCGAGCGCAAGAAGATCAGCAAGGAGAAGGAGGAGGAGCGCAAGGAGTTCCGCATCCGGCAGTACTCGCCGCAGGCCTTCAAGTTCTTCATGGAGCAGCACATCGAGAACGTCATCAAGAGCTATCGCCAGCGCACCTATCGGAAGAACCAGCTGGAGAAGGAAATGCTCAAGGTGGGCCTCTCCGACGAGACGCAGATCGAGATGCGCAAGATGCTCAACCAGAAGGAGAGCAACTACATCCGGTTGAAGCGCGCCAAGATGGACAAGAGCATGTTCATGAAACTGAAACCGATTGGAGTGGGCGCCTTTGGCGAGGTGACTCTGGTGCGGAAGATCGACACCTCCAATCACCTGTACGCGATGAAGACCCTGCGGAAGGCCGATGTCCTCAAACGGAATCAAGTGGCCCATGTCAAGGCCGAGCGGGATATTCTGGCCGAGGCCGACAACAATTGGGTGGTGAAGCTGTACTACAGCTTCCAGGACAAGGATAACCTCTACTTTGTGATGGACTACATACCGGGTGGGTGCCTTTTAGTTGATATTATTTATTATTTAAACTATATTAATTGATTTGAAATGTTTTTAGGTGGCGATCTGATGTCACTCCTGATCAAGCTGGGCATCTTCGAGGAGGAGCTGGCCCGATTTTACATTGCCGAAGTCACCTGCGCCGTGGACAGTGTCCACAAAATGGGCTTCATTCACAGGTAATTACGGAGGGTTTAAAAAACATATAAAAAAGGGGGAAAAATAAATTAAATTTGTTAAAAAATTAAGCTTAATAATAAAATATTCTTTTACGTTTACGTTTAGTAAACTTTGTTATTTGCATGAATTGAAGAACTTAAGTAATCAATCATTATATTTATTGAATTTAAAGGAATATTTGATTATTTTTTTAAGAAAGTACAAACAGTTTATTTATCTATAAACTTTTGATTTAAGATTATAAATCCATAATTTAAAGTAACATATTTCACAAGCTTAACTTAGTTAATTCCAGATTTAGCTGAAAAAAACCAAATTTATGAAAGATTAAAGTTAGTAATAAATATTATCCAATATAAATTCAATTAAAATTTTTAATATAATATATAATAATATTTTTCAAGATATAAATGTGAATGAACTTTTGAAAATGAAGGTGTAAAAATTAATGAAAATATATTTTACATTGACACAAATATTATTAAATTTGTGTGTTTTAATTCCTGCAATAATAAACTTTTTTATTTGTTCATTTGATGACGAATTTGGTTAACCTTTTAGATTACATATTTCAAACCATAAACCACACATTAAATAACATTTATAATTTAATGACATGCTTTACGATATTATTAATTAACCACGTAATTATTTGAAATATGTCAAGGCGTATTGCTAAATGTTTTTATGAATATTTTAAGGGGAGAGGCTATATATTTTCCACTCATAAAATAATGTATATTTAAATTTGCAGAGACATCAAACCTGACAACATACTCATCGACAGAGACGGACACATAAAACTCACCGATTTTGGGCTCTGCACGGGCTTCCGATGGACGCACAACTCCAAGTACTACCAGGAGAATGGTGAGGATAGAACTCATAATTTGATATTCTATTTTATAATAACTTTTTGTATTTAATCCAAATCAAAGGCAATCACTCGCGCCAGGATTCGATGGAACCTTGGGAGGAATACTCGGAGAACGGTCCCAGACCCACCGTGCTGGAGCGGTGAGTTGTGATTTGGTTTATATATAATCGATCGAGATTACTAAACTTGCTTTGATCCTGCAGAAGACGCATGCGCGATCACCAAAGAGTCCTGGCCCACTCGCTGGTGGGCACACCCAACTACATAGCTCCCGAGGTGCTGGAGAGGAGCGGTTACACGCAATTGTGCGACTACTGGAGCGTTGGGGTTATCCTCTACGAGATGCTTGTGGGGCAACCTCCCTTCCTGGCCAACAGTCCGCTGGAAACGCAGCAGAAGGTGCGATATTCAATGAAATCTATCAAAGAATATACAAGAATAACCAATTTATACTCATCCCCCCTGCACAGGTAATCAACTGGGAGAAGACGCTGCACATACCGCCGCAGGCGGAGCTATCCCGCGATGCCACCGATCTGATCCGACGGCTGTGTGCGTCGGCGGACAAAAGGCTGGGGAAGAGCGTGGACGAGGTGAAGGGTCACGACTTTTTCAAGGGTATCGACTTTGCGGACATGAGGAAACAGAAGGCGCCCTACATACCGGAGATCAAGCATCCGACGGACACCTCCAACTTCGATCCCGTTGACCCGGAGAAGCTGCGTTCGAACGATTCCAACATGAGCAGCGGCGATGACATCGATCTGAACGATCGGCAGTTCCATGGATTTTTCGAATTTACCTTTAGGCGATTCTTCGACGACAGACAGCACCCGGACATGACGGACGATCAGGCGCCGGTCTACGTCTGAGTCTGCGTCTGGGTCTGGGCCCGTTCCTGATCCCCCCTTTTTCCCCACCCCAACCCAAGCCCCAATCATTGTTAGTCAAATAGTCACAAAGGGGAGATGAAATGAAATGTTGAGCGGGTTTTTGTTTTGACTATAGAATGAAACTATACATATTATATGAATAATAGGAGAAAGTAGCGAAGGGAACTACACATAATCATACAAATACAAATATATATATGCTTGAGTGCATGAACTGAATAAATTTAAAAACAAAAACGAAACGAAAACGAAGAGAACAAGAGGAGAGTGAGTGAGTCAGGCCTTTGGACAATATACACTTTTAATTCTAATTCTAATTCTACAAAATCCAAACATGTTATGACTATGAATAAAACATATTTAAATTGTTAGAAGAAGGGACCAACTGGAAAGATCAAACATTTCTGGTGCTCAAAGCTAAACAAATGCCTTAAGTCGAGACGAGAACGCGAATTTACCCCAGCCCCAGTCCCAGCTCCTGCCCAAGCCCCCGACTCCGACACTCCTCCCTCTCCCGTCTTCCCCACTCCGATCGATGGCCGGGATCTCACTCCAGCAGGCTGGCTGATCCCGACCATCGGGCTGCAGTGCATCTCGATTGCGATCGAGATGCGTGCGTTGGAGAAACGGAGACCAAAAGTCGCACGCAGCGATATAAGCGGGTCTTATAAGCCTAAATCTAAATCTAATCTACCAGTCCATCTATCACTGCTCATGGAAAGTCTTCAGATGTGTCCTTCCCCTACCCCCCGCCCCCTAATCCCCAAAAAGAACAAACTTAGAGATACCTATGTGAACATATATATCTAGCAATGTTAGACCAACTTGTTGAATGCCAAATCAAATTGTTTAGCCCCCACAAATTAAAAAACAAAAAACAAAACAAAAAGAATGTATGAAAAATTCAACGGAGAAAAGAGAAAACACAAACAAAAACAAAAAAAACGAGACGAGAAATTGTAATCTTTTTAATGTTAAATTGTAAAGCAAAACGTTAATTGTAATTTATGCTAAAGTTGTCTAGCGCCCTAAGATGTTTTTTAGTTTATAGACCGCTAACCGTAATCTAGTTTAATTCCTAACCACTAAGTAAGAGGAGTACATCAATTTATTTGTTTGTCGGTAGGTTCGTTGGAAAATGCTAAACCGGAAACGATTTGTTTTTCTATTTAATTAGTCTCCGTTTGTGTGTGTGCGAGTGTTTTTTATAATGAGCATATATATCTATCTAAATATATATATTGATAAAATTGAATATATTTTAAAAATGCGAGAGGAGATCGAGCTAATTGAAGGGAAATGCAAACAAAACTCTGTGTGTGCCTTGGCCAATTAGTTTACTAAAACAAATTAATAAATGGAAAAGAAAATTTATAAAAAATATGTGGGCCAAATGTGTTTTTAATGGGGGTCTTTGAAAATATGTTGCATTAAACATATTTAAATATCCTTTGTAAACTAATATTTATGCTTGTAATTTCATAACTTAAAGATGCATCTGAAAAATTCCCCTTCACCCTCCCCGAATAAGAAATCAGCTTGTTTAAATTTTAATAATTCTTTTTTGTTTATTATTTTCACATTGTAAATTTAATAATTATAATAATTGTTTTGTAAATTTATCAAGACAAAAAGGGTTTTATTCATTAATATGAATGCGCTTCTTTTATGCATTGAATCGTGTTCGCTTACTTTGATTAAAATACATTTATGCGTAATATTTGAAATATAAGTTACTTGAATTGTTTGTTCTCTTCTCTTCGTAGTTTCGGTTACTTGTTGTTGTTTCGGATGTTTTTAGCGGGCAATTAAATGAACATTTGATGCCGTTTCAACGAGGTTCTTAATGGTTAACTTAGGGCCTGCTATTGCTGGTCGTAAACGATAAAAGGTAAAACAAATAATACAAGTACTAGATCCTGCTCCGCTTATTTACACAAATCCAAGTGAGGTGAACAACTTTAACAGATATAGTCGGGGCGGGGACTGTGGAAAACCAGGACCGCAGTTTGGAACACATGGA
>JAJJHY010008598.1:3710065-3752808 GCA_021224005.1 Drosophila setifemur | reverse complement strand
GGTGAGGCGGAGCATTAAATAAATAAGAAAAAATATTCACAAAAAATGCAGAAGGCACAAGGAGGTAGGTGAGAGGGGGAGGAGGAGGGGCTGTAGGACCTGGTCCTGGCGCATTCCGTGCAATTTTCACTTTACAACTGTTTCAAAGTTATCTTTGTTTCAATTGTGTGCGGAGCGGCAGCGGCAAAAAGGGAGCAGCAAAAAATATTGGCAAACAATTTACTTTTGAGCCAAAACGCGAAATAAAAGTAAAATGTGGCAAATAATTTGCCCAAAGCTGCGGCAGGTTGAACACACCATCGAGGAGCACACACACACACACAGAGGAACAAAAGGAGCTACAGGATATCAAAGAGGACTTTTCCCTCATTGATTTATTGTTCGTTTTTCTTCTATTTTTTTTGTTTTGTTCTGTGTACTTGCTCCTTTTCCCAGCTCGATTGCAATTTAAAGCTGAAGCGAGAAATGTGTTTATTTTGGGGATAACGTTTATATACATATCTCCAACTCCACTTGAGATAGCCATCGGCCGTAAATTAATCATCTTTGCATGCCACTTGCCAGATAGTTTTTGGGGGCCAAGTTTGTTTAATTTCGATTACTGCGAGAGAAGGTCCTGTCAACGGTGAGAGCTGCAGGACGGGCAGGATGGGCAGGATGGGCAGGATGAGCAGGATGGGCTGGGATGGTTATAAATGGCAGCACCGACAGCACCAGCATATAAAACTGACATCCACTGACAGGAAGCAAAATGATTAATTGGTCTGGAGGCGAAGATGTTCCAGTGATAGAACCAGAAACCAGAGAGAGAGCGAGAGTCCGACCAAGTCGGATAAATGCTTAATTTCTGGGGCACATTAGATAACTCGGATGGGTGGAAATTAGCGCTGATTTAGTGGCCACGAGTCTAAAGATACACCTATATAAATATCCAACTATCCGGCTGCCAAAGGGGGCGTAACCGTGTGTCTAGGTGATAACGGGCGACAGGTTTTCGCCATGGCGAAAAAAAAAACGCGCGATTTGATTTATGGCCTTTTGGAGCCATTTCGAAATGCGACACAACACACGACGCCGGCCAGCGGAAAATTAGTACAAGATGCGCACCGCGCTTTATTTTATTTTATGTTTTTTTTTTTTCTTGGATGTTTTGTTGTTTGTTGTTCCAAAAATCCGAATTGAGGGAACAGCATTCGAAATTCGAATGTTGCTGGCGATTAATATCCATCGCGGGCGCAGCTGCCCAGCGCCATCAAGTTGGCCAGGGAAGCAGCAGCAGCAGCAGCAGCAGCAGCAGCAACAACCGGAAAGTCTATAGATACATTTGTATCTGCAAGTATGTGGGCCACAACCTGTGCCTGTCTGATCGATTAGCCAAACTATCTGTTCGCCTTGTTCGGAGGGCTTTTAGTTCCACCCACAACGGTAGCTGCTTAAATACCCATAAATTATAATTTATAGCTCTAGCTGCGGTGTAGCCTATTTTTTTTTTAATTTCGGGGAACATGTGCAATTAATCCGTCTCTTTAGCTGGCTTATCAATTGTCATGTAGCCGAAACGTGGGCGTTGACAATCTCCCCGAGTTGCGCCATCCATTTCATTTCGCTCAACATTTTCCCCTCCCCAGAATTTTCCCCTCTGGATTTCCAATTAATTTCTGGCCGCTTCACACCTTCACTTTATGCTGATGAGCTTGGGCCACTGACAGTTTTATGCTTTGTTTACACTCGCCGGGAATTGTATCTTTAAGTGGCCGGCGCAATATGGCCGAAAGATAGAGGCCATAAAACAGGTTCCTCAATGGAGGTTCGAGCCACGAGGTGGTAAGTATTTGTACCTGTTTGCCTGCGCATGCGGCTGCCACCGCAAGGGGTAGCTGCTGCCTGCTACCTGCTACCTGTCGGCCTTTCGGTGGGTGGAACCGATGGCTAAGGCAGCGTTTTCAGCTGTTTTCGGTTCGTCGGTGCCAACAAATCAAATTGAAATGTGGCTGCAATTGGTCGAGCAAAAAAAAGAGAGGGAGAACCCACACGAAAATCCACATGAATTCGGGGGTCACTTTGTATCGAATAGGAATTATATGATTAATTTATTAAAAAATTATAAAAAAGAATGAATTGATTAAAAAAACCCTACTTGGGAAATTCTGAAATACTTTTCAAGACTAAAATGTTGGTTTTTATGATTCCAACTAGGCTTTTAATTACCCTAAAATTTAAAAATTACTAAAGTTGAATAAAGGGCCTATTCTTAATTCTGAATTCCCTAGAACCTATAATGATAATTAAAAACATGACATTTTTAATCACTTTGTTGTTGACTTTTTTTTACAATTAAATGGTTCACATAAAATTTGGATTCTCAAAAACATATAGTGATAACTAAAATACAATTTTTAATTTGAGTTGTTGTTCATTTGTAGTTGTTAATTTGTAGTCTTTTGAAAATATGTAATATTTACATTTTATGAGCAAACGAATTTATTAGCAAATTAAATCGTCATAAGGATTATGTGGATAAATGTATCTTAACGAATTGTGGGGGGTACTAAATTAAGTAATCTTTTTCTTTACAATATATACAACCAAAAATCCCAATTTGAAATCCCTGATCCTGATTTTTTTCGGTGCACTTGCTGATCGGGCAAACTTTGTTGAATCTGAGTTTGAGTTTGGGTTTGGGTTTGGGTTCTCTCTCTTTCTCCTGACCGAGGTAATTCGAGACCTGCTGCTCCGATCCTTACTTGGTTTTTTATGTTTTTGTTATTCTACAGTTTCTTTTTTGTCCCCCTGAGGTGAAGACCACACATTGGGCTCTGCCAAGATGGCGGAGTTTCTCGGAAACTGCAAAGCTGGCACTCAGATAGATCTTTGGCGCGCAAAAAGCCCTCACAGATACAGATACACCACGGAGAAGCGAGCTTAATTGCATTGGCTGGCTGATAATGAGATCGATCTCTGATGAATCATCGCCGGACAGGGTACAGGGTGCGGGTGCGGGTGCGGGTCTGGTGGGGATCTCATCACTTACACTGCATGGTGAAGGCGGTGGCTGGCATGCTCTGCTGAATGATGGTATCCTCTTGGCCGAAACGTGAAGACGACGGCGCCAAACAGGACAACATTTGGAATGCTTGTGTGTTTCTAACACTGGACTCTAGCTTTTGGGGTCTACAATTGATTGTTTGCAGTGCGGACTCCGGATCGGGTTCGGATTCGGATACGGATACGGGTTCGGGTTCTTTGTGGTTTCATAAATTCTATTTGATATTTCTCTGCGAGCACACACGTGTGGCGGCCATTTGTGAATTACTTTTTTTTTTTTTGGGGGGCCTTGGGTTTATCTAGCGGCGATTTTGAAACATTTGAAACACTTTTTGTTTGTTTTTTGTTGGCTTTTTTTTCTGTTAATTTTTGGCAACGCGCTGCGAGTGTCGCGTTTGGATTTGGATTTGGTTCTGGTTCAGCTACTTTGTGCGTTGTTCGCTGCGTGATTCTACTGTTGTCACTCAGAGTTGTTTTTCTCCGTGGGTAGGCGGCGCGTGTGCTGCCGTCGCGACGTCTACAATGCAACTGAATTCTAAGTTCTGGCTAGCCCAGCATCTGAGGCTGAGGCGGCTGCTGCTGCTGCTGCCGCTGCTGCTGCTGCCGTCGCACCGTCCTCGTATCCGTATCCGTCGGATTCGATTCGATTCGCGTCGCAACGGAAAACGAACGGCGGGCGAGAGATGCGAGAGAAAAAGACGCAGCTAGCAAAGGGGGATAGAGAGAGAGAGAGCGCGGGCAAATAAGAGTGAGAGAGGCAGAGGCGGAGGCACTGGCAGAGGGAGAGAGCGGGCGAGCGGGTGAGCGAGAGAGCGGAATGTGAGGGTGTGCGTAAAACACCACCAGCATAATATAACGGTGTAACGGTTCACCGTTTCGCCTTTGCCTGTCCAAGCTGCAGATACATGCGGTGTGCCTGTGCGTGTGTGTGTGTGTGTGTGCGGAGGTGACTCGAGTGGGGTGGCGTTGCTCTCCAATTGGAGAGAAACGCTCTCTTTTAACATTTCGAACTTAACAGTTGCCTGTTATCCCTCCTTCCGTTCAATATCGTAACTGTTAAGGCGCTCTCTGCCGCTCTCCTCACGTAAAACCGTAACGTAAGCCCTACGTAAGGGTGGCCCCTTGTGCATTGTTCGATTGTTCTTCGTTAGCATATGGTTAATATACGGGCTCTGTTCGGGATTTGCCTATATTAACATTTGGTCGTATTTCTATTTTATTGACTGACCGACTTAACACAATATTTTCCATTAACTTTTCAGTTTTAAGGCGTGCAAAATAGTTGGGATTTAGAGGGGACTTTATTAAAAGGATTACTTTGGTGGATTATTAAGTAGCTCAAATATATTCATGTTTATCCAATGATTTTACTGAAACATTTAAAAATAATGGAGTAAACTTCTACCATATGTATGCATTGTAAAAGGTTATAAAGTGTTTGCTTTAGTAATAATTTTACAAAAACATTAAGAAGTAGTGAATTAAACATCTACCATATGCCTTTTAAGTAAAGGCATAAATAAAGTGTAATGTTTCTTGAAAGAAATGTATGTTTGCTTTGTAATCTTTTGTTTGGGAGTTCTTTTTATTATAATTAAATATCAATTCCCAATAAAAGCCCCCGCCGAATGTGATTGCAATACGATTAATCAGCTACTTACGAAAGCTTTTGATCTTTTTTTTTATTCTGGGAATTTTCGCCGGTAGCATTTGAGAGGAACTTTTTTTCAAGGGAACCCCTTAACCCTTTCCGTTCCCATATTGTTGTGCCAACGGACAAAATCATTTACACTTGCGATTGCAAAATTTTCTCCACTCATCGCGGGGATTTCCGAGGAAGAAATACCGAAATCGTCCCGAGATTGCCGCACATTAATGACATCGCTGGCGGATGGGCGAGTTCTAGAGAATGTCTATCAATGGCCACGTTCCCCGGAGGAACCAAAGAATGTTGAAGAATTTCTAACAAACATATAAACATATAAGCAAGGAAATGCTATCATTCTTCGGCTCCATCAACAAGTTGTGTGGTTTATGAAAAAAAAATATTGTTTGGGTTTTTTGAGCTGCCCAAAAATATTGTGATTTTTGCGGAAATTACTCATTTGTTGATAATTTCGTTGAGAGTTATTCCTTGATACATTTAACATACTATTTTTAGTGCTTTTATCAAACTGGACTTTACTATATTTATGTATGTATGTCGATATGTTTTCAAAGATTTAATGTTAATCAAGTAGAAAAATACGAAATATATTGTGAATTTCTCAATATTGAGAAACCTTCAGATACAAAATTATAATCCCAGATACGAAATAAAAACATTCAGATACATAACACACATGGATACACTTGGAGAAAGAGGAAAACAAAACGCAGACTCAACACCATAATAAACAAATTGTACATTAATTTTTAATGCGGTTAACATGTGTTCCCCCCTCTCCCTCGCACACTCACACACCCACACACAGCTGCGACTGTGTGTGAAATAGGTGGAGCTTCATAATTTTCTCACTTGACGTGTCGGCCAGCGTTCGATGGACGCTCGTGAGAGCGAGAGAGAGGACGAGAGCGTTGTTTTTTGTGTTGTTGTTGCTGTGTGTTTTGTTTCGCCGTCGCATTCATTTTGTATGTTAATTAGCTGCCCGCGTATCTGTGTGTCCGGGCGTATCTGTGTGTGCGAGCTTGTATCTGTGTACACTCGCTGGCGGCGGCGTGGGTGCTTAATGAGAAGCCGAGAATCGAGAATCGAGCAACGAGCAACGAGGTGCGGTCTTTTCGGGAAAGGTGCGCACATTGGTCGCCGTTGCACCTGTTGCGCTCACTCGATTGGTGGAAATTTTTGTTTTTGGAGTGCGCGAAAATCGCGCGGGTGGGCCGCGGGAAATGGGAAAATGGGAGGCGGTGAGAATTCGTATGCAGAGGCGCACCCACATATATCGTAAAAAAATTTAAGCACAACAAATGGTTTGTGAAATAAAGTAGTCCACTTTTTCTTAGTAGGAAAATATTAAAAAACATATATGCATATACATGTAATTGTTGTGATTATATCATTTTAACCCCATTAAAAATTTGCTGCAATAGTGTAGATTTTTCTTATTTTTGTAAACTAATTTTCGTACATAAGCTTATACTAAAAAATCGTTTTTAATCGTTTTTAATTTGGATTTATGAAATCGATGTAAGTATTATTTTTTTCAAGCAATTTGAATTGGTTTTTTGTTACGAATATATATTTTTAACATTTAAGAAAAGCTGAAAATGTTGATTTTAAATTATTCTTCACATATACTTTGCATACTTGAATTGTGTGATATATATAAATATTTTTTTAAATTTATTGTAAGTACATTGACTGAGAGAATTTAAATCGTATATACTTGAACAATTTTATACATTCTCTTGTAATTATTTTTGAGCATGTATATTTTCATTAAACCATAAATATTATATCTGAGGGCGATCTACCTCCATATACTTTTGAAGATCTCAATCTGCATTAATGCATACCCAAGGAAGAAATATCTTGATATTGCAATATCCCTGCGTTTCCTGTTCCCTCAGGATTGCCCTCATTAACCAAAATAATTGACACACATTCGAGCTGAGATCCGAATATATCCCAGTACCCTTGTGAGTACCTTCAATTACGACATCCCGCATTTGCTTCAAGGATTTCTTCCCAGGCTCAGGCAACACCCACTGAAAGTTCTTAATTTAAATTGGATCTGCCGATCATATTCGATTTCTTTGCTCGCTTGGATTTCTTTTATTTTTTTTTTCGGTTCGATTCTCACCCACCGCTGCTGGTACCCACATAAAAATAAAGTTAACTAAGTACTCTTGGTGGTTCCGCGTTGACGTCATTGACTGAGGAATCAATTAATTTCACTTTACAATTAGGGATAGCGGAAAAGTAGGCAAAGGACTATCTCGGATGGTGGGAAAATCAATCCTTTCGAGGGGAGGAGGCAATGGATCTAAGATTGCGACTAGACGAGGGTCTCCTCCAGATGGGTCAGCACTTTCTCACACCCCTTCGAGAGGGGGAAACCCCGCTCTTTTCGTATTGAATTGCATGCATGTTTCTCGTTTTTCCACAATTTTTAATTAGCAGTAAACTTTGCGCGGCCCCGAAAAACAAAAGAGAAGCGAACCCGAAACCAATTCGATTCCAAACCGAACCGAACCGAACCAAAAGTAATGACAGCATAAATACTTTTGAGTGTGTGTTCCTCCGCTTTGGGTTTGGCGGTGGTGGTTGAGTGTAGGATGTGGTGCTGGTCGGTGGTGGTGGTGCAGAGTGATGCACATTTTGGGGTCGCCACAACATCGGACTCGCAATCGAAATCTCAAGTGTTCGCTCTGTTCTGCGGCCGCCTCTGCCTCATTTCGTTTAACACTTTATGTGACAGTTAAGTGCGGGGAAATGTCAAATTTTCTTCAGAGTCTCCCAATGCATGTACGGCGGTCTAACCCGCTCCACCTCCTCCTCCGCCTCCATCTGAGATGAAAAGGGGGGCAGGGGCCTAGTCAAGTGTCTGGCTTTGTGTGGGAAGATTTTCCCCCCTTTGAATAGAAAAGTCTTCCTCCTCCCAGGCGCAAAGTGCAATTCCCGGTTAATTTCCACGGAGAGCAGCTAATACGGCTTATTTATCATTTAGAAAATTATGGAAAATAACACACTAAAGGGCTTACATGTTCTTCAAATGGAGGGAAATTATTTAAATCTTTCAGTTATTATTTGGATTATTTAGATGTGATCTTTGAATTTAATAAATTTCTAAATATCACAAAAAAGTAACACCAAATAAACCTCCAAATAAAAACTATTATTGACATATTTACTGAATTATTCATTACTATTCAAAAACCAATCAATCTGAATTGGAATTAGTGGCGCTCCCCCTGATTCCTTAGACCGACGAAATCCTTTTCCAACATCCTTAAAGCGTGCCAGATACAACTGTTATCCTTGACAACCCTAACATCATCATCGTCAACCTTCCGAATTGTCAGGACGATCATCGTTATCTGTATTCATAACTGTCAATTGTTGACTTTTGTATCGATGCATTTGAATGCCAGGGCCTCAACCTCAAACCTTTTTTTTCCCCCAGTTTTCCATTCACAAAACCAGCTGGAAAAGGTCCTTGACAGTCGCAAGGAAAGTGCGAAAGAGAGGGGAATATGAATTGGGAAACGTTTTGGGCACGTGTGCGTTGTATGGCATTGATTTTGTGGTTCAACTTTTGTTACCCTAAGCAGACTAACGGTTTACCTGAAAAATGTAGAAGAAAATTAAGGGAGTGAGCGGAGAAAACTTCGCCCCTATATATTACACACATTTACAGTTTTCCCGCAAATGCACTTTCCCCAACACACTACGATTTTCCACTCCAATCCGGTAATTTAATATTTTGTGTGGACCTTGTTTGTTTTGCGCAAAAACTGTTTGCTCTGCATTCGAGGGAAATTAACGAAAATTGAAACAGATACTACAGGGGGCACACGTCACAAGATTCACGCTCAGCTGAGCAAATACTTGAGTAAAGGTTGAAATACTGTTGTGCATCCTTCAGATGGATGTAACATTAGCTGCTAAAAGGTTAAACACTTTTGGGCTGCCATCGAGCTCAAACCTCCAATAAAAGATGCAAAAAAGCGAGAGATTGCCGCCCGATATTGTAACAATATTTAAAGTCTGAAAAAAAAGTATGAAAATAATAATAAATCCCATTTGGCCGCCAGCAGCCCGCTAAACGAAAACAATAACAAGCAGCCAGGGGATCACGACACGCTCTCGCCCAGGATTCGGTATTCAGGATGCTGATTCAGTGGCTCTGGCAACCGACCAAGTTTACCTTGATGCGGCCGCATCAGCGGACAAAGTGAACAAACAAATAAGCAAATGAACGCTCGCCGAAAAAGCACAATAATAATAACACAAAATGTAAAAAAGGACGAAAAAATATATATATATATATGCGGCACAGGAAGAGGGGTGAACGAGAGGTAAACGAGATTGCGGCACGCGTCTGGCGACCTACCACAGGACAAAGGAGGAAGCCAGGACGCAGCGAGTCCTGAGCAATCGAGCAGCAAAATCAAAGCAAATCCAAACCGAGTACAGTGGGTAGAAATTTCGGGAAATTATGGAAAAATATGAATGTTATTTAATTACTAATAATATTTAGGAGAACCTTTTGGGTTTGATTGTGAAAAAGTTTATTTTGGTTTTAATTAAGTATCTAAATTATAAAAAATGTTCAATAAATATTTCAAAATAGATTACAAAAATAATAATTATGTTTATTATGGAAATACATTTATAGAAATTTAAAAATTCATAACAACTATGAAAGATTGCATTACAAATTAACCAAATTTTAAGCAATATCATTCAACATTCCATTCAAAAACATTGCCATTAATTTTTGTACTTATTAAATATTATTATATTGAAATTTCAAGATCTAAAAATGTATAGCCATTATACTTTCCTATTCTGTTCCAAATCCCTGTCCCACTGTCCACTCCCAGCAACCAGCAAACTGGCCAAAAAAAAAAACACAAGTTCCAGTCACCTTTTTTTCTGCAATTGGTGGTGGATTCTTTGGTTTGGCAGTCAGACAGAAGACAAAAGTCAGTCACATGTGCACCGAAAAACAGAAACTCCGAATCCCTGGATGGACGGATGACTCCAGGGGGGTGATGGCTTCCACCTTTTGGCAATGCTGCTACTGCGGCGTTGTTTCACCTCAATTGCAGCAGGAACCGGAATCGAGATCGCATTGTTGACATCATCGGACCAAGCTCCGGACGAGAGAGGGAAATCACAGGACTCTGTGGGGTAGTTTTCCCCCCAGGATCAGCCCTTATATCGCCTGAAGCCACCGACGGCTGCTGTTGCTGCACGTACAGAGCGAAAAAAAGCAGTACCTCAATTAAGGTATTATGTTTTTGGATTTTATGGTTAAAGTGTTGTGAAAAGGGATATTAAAAATAAATAATTAATATTTTGAAGAGCATCATTATTGAAATTATGAATTCGGAACTATTTTTCAGGGGTAATTTGTGATAAAAAGTTTATTGAAAAATAACCATTAATATTACAATAATATACTGAAATCTTTAATAACTTTAACTAATTTTTATAAACTTTTAATTTTTAATTTTCATGAAAGTTTTTTTCTCTGCCTATTTGTATTGCTGCTGAGCTACCTCAGTTTGTTGTAAGTAATCACCGTCATCATCATCATCAGCATTATCGATGGACGCCGAGGGGGTTGGGGAGGTTGTGGAAATCCTGGACGGGCGTCAAGGACAACTGGCGACAACATGTGCGTCATCACAGTGGCAGCCGCCACGTTTACTCATTAGGTTGGCCAAAAGCGATTTTCTATTTTTTGCCCGAAATTATTTTTGCGAAATTGCGCCGTGGGTGATGTTGTTAGCGGTGGCATGGGAAATCCTGGTACCACAATCCGGGGTAGCTTTTCCCAATGCACACCTCCTAGTGTGTGTGTGTGTATGTGTGTGGTTTGCAGATGATATGGCAGTATCTGAAGCATCATTTGTGCACCTTTATCGGACTTCTGAGCCATGTGTGTGCGTGCTGAGACTTAGTGATTAACAACTGCGATGTCCATTTAAGGGCGGCAAAACAATAAAAACACAAAAAAATAAATAGTCGGTTAAATGAGAGAAAAGTGTGGCAGAGATGCGTTTAGCAAATGCCCAGGGAATTGCGGTGAGTCTGCAATATATATTAGAGATGCGTTTAGCAAATGCCCAGGGAATTGCGGTGAGTCTGCAATATATATTCTGAATATATATATACATTCCAAAAATTAATTAAAATATTTCTAGTATTTTTTGCGAAATTTTATTTTNTCTAAATATATACATTCCTAAAATTTAAGTAAAATATTTATTGCATTTTTTGGGACACACAATTTACAGCTCACAATTGCACTTTATTTCTATATATAATTGTAAACTATTTTAATAATAAACATATATAAATGTGCGTCTATATTTTCTTGGCATTATCTGGGAAAATTTCTCGAATCACCGAATCAGGAATCAAGGCCAACTATAAGTATCTGTCAACATTGAATATTTTCGTTGCCCCAATTTATATTTTATTTTGAATATCAAAGTCCAGCGAAATCCCCTGAGAGTTTGATTGACGCAAAACCTCTTGAAGTGTTTCGGGTTCTGGGAAACGAATAAGATTTTAATTGGAATTGGTTTATACATAGGTAATCGTGGCACAACCAATAACAAATAATGCCCAAAGGGAATAAGCCATCTCTGATAAAAAGCAGATTATTGAAAAACTATGGCTGTCTTTTGATTCTTGTTTTTACCCCAACTGAATGCGATGAAAACTAAACGTTTTATATATCTGTTTATGGGGAAAATAACATTTTTGTATGGTTCTATTTATATTAAATGCCATTTATTGCCAGCGAGCATTCCAGTTGATCCTTTATTGAGTGCCTGCCAGGGTACAAAAGCAATAAAAATAATTTTCATATGCACTCCTGTCTGTCTGATATAAAAGGTAAATAAATATCCCGCGTCTGCTGGACGCTCTCTATCTCTGTTTATCTCCGTGCTTGTTGGCTTTTTTCGGCCATGGGTGGAGTTGGAGGGGGGCTGGTTGGAGGGGAAAGGAGAAGGGGAAGGGGTAAGCCCCTGCAGCTGAGGCGACGCACGTTGCCAACGGATGCTGACCAAAGTGCCGGAAGTGCGGAAGTTGCCGCAAAGTATGCAATGCCAATGAAATGCACTGCAAATAATTTTGATGTGTTTGTGAATGATTTTTATATTTTCGAAATTTTCAATATTTAGAGTAGAATGAAGAATTATTGTAGAAAAATGTTGTGTAGGTGAATTTTGTAGTGAAAGTAGGGCTTTATTTATCCATTCTTTGGAAAATGTATATTTTAAATATGAATGGTTTCAATGGATTTCTCTTTTTTAATTTTAAAATAAGTTTTTCCATAAATATTAATTTTACATTTATTGTTTCGAATCCAGATCGTTTATATTTCTTATTTTATTTGTATAAATTATTAATAAGAGAATACAAACTATTACATTTTAATTTATGGATTCAACATTGTCAGGTTTATATTGTAATTTTTTTTTTAGGTTTAAAATTGTAATTAAAATATGTGGCCCACTGATTTTCTCAATGTGCCAAATACTCAGCAGGGGTCTGGTGTTCCGCCGGAGAGGAGTTGGGGGAGTAAACCTGGCTGGATGACTAGTTTGGCATTCAAAGATTGCCCCGCATTTGGACAGCTTTCCGTTGGCCCGTATGTCAGCATTTCGCCAGGCTCTAATCTGTCACGCTCGGTGCAGCCTGTTTAGATGCACCCCTCCTCTCTCCGGCTTTGTTCCACCTTTGGATTTTACCTGGACAAACCACCGTCCTCGCTCCTCACTCCTCACCCCCCTCATCACTCATCAACCCTCTTCATTTACGGTTTAGCATAATGAAAAGTTGCCAATGATGAGGCCAAAGCCGAGGGAAGCGAATGCAATTTGGGGTTGCAAAGCGATGCGATGCGATTTTGGAATATACATACATATATATATATATGGTACGACGACACGGGGGTTTTAAGCGCGACACCTTTACAGGGGAGGAACTCGAGTGAACACCGAACATCTGAAATGGGATTGAGGGGATATAGTATAGAATATATATGGCATAAATGGGACGCATGCCCAACGCATGCGGCACGACCAGCATTAATCCTTCTGTGGCCCTCGTTCTCTTGCTCCTGTGTTTTTCGCAATTGTTCAATTGTTCATTCAGGATTCACAGGATTCACAATTCAGCAGGACCCCGAGATTTGCCCTCGGGGTAGTCTCGAGTTCCCGTCCCCTGCATTAGGGAAGGAACATTTGTTGCCATATCTCTCTCGATGTGATGAATTCGCTGCCGGCCTGCCCGGGATTATGAATTATGGGTCGTGCGTGGGCTTCAAGGTGTGGATGTGGAAAGTCAAGTGGGTGGCCCATAGAAAATGGGTTTGGAGAAGTGAGCAATGTTTGCCATGCACTTGGAGATTCAATATTAAATGTTGGGTTTTCTTAAAATTATTTTGAGATTTTTAAACAGTTTGAAAGTAATTTAAACATATATATATTATATTTGATAAATACTTTCAGATTACAATACAAATTTGATAGATATTTGAGAAGCAACTAAAATTAAATACTGTCAATGATTTTTAATAGCTTTTATATTTGATAAATACTTTTAAATTATTATACAAATATTATAGAGATTCAAGAAACAACAACAATTAATTCCTATTAATTCCTTAAAACTAACATGATATATTTTTGAGAATATCTAAGTTATTATTTGTATTTTATTTTATGATAACTAATAAGTTTCAATTACAATTATTTGGATATACAATTATAATAATTTGGTTATTATTACTGAAGTATAAATGGGTAAAGCTTGAAATTAAAATAAAGTTAATCATACTTTTTTGTTTATTTAACAAGTTATTTGACTACATTTATTATTAAAATATAAATCAAATTGCTACTACGATTAATAAGCTTCTGAAATAAGTTCAAATTCCCCAAGAAAGTGCACACAAAAAACGAATGGCAATTCGTAGATACAATTGTATCTCTCGAGTGAGTACTCTGATGCGTTTTTCTTGCTCCCCATCCTTGTGCTACTCTCCGGCCTCCTGTTCCTGTTCCCGTGGCAGATTCAATCCTTTNTGATATGATTTAATTTTTGTATAATTTTTTAATAAGAATATCTGGATAATAGTATGTTTTTTTTATTTTATGACAATTAATAAGTTTCAATTATAATAGTTTGGATTTACAATTATAATAATTTGCATATATTTACAAAAGTATAAATGGGAAAAAGATTGAAATTAAAATAATGTTAATCATACTTTTATATTTAAAATTGGTATTTAATTAAATTTATTATAAAATTAGAAAACAAACAAATACCTATGTTAATAAGCTTCTGAAATAAGTTCAATTTCCCAAAGAAAGTGCCCACAAAAACCGTTTGCCATTCGTAGATACAATTGTATCTCTCGAGTGAGTACTCTGATGCGTTTTTCTTGCTCCCCATCCTTGTGCTACTCTCCGGCCTCCTGTTCCTGTTCCCGTGGCAGATTCAATCCTTTGACTTTGTTTTTGTTCTGCCGGCATCTCAAATGCTGCCTGACAGATGGCATGTCCTGCAGCCGCCTCCTGTGGATGCGGACGAGGGCATCCCTGGGATGTGGGGATGGGGAAGTGGCTGTGGATATGGATACGCATTGACTGCATCCTTGTTGTTGCTACTGCTGCTGCTGCTACTGCTGCTCCTGGCACACGTTACAGTTTTTGCAGCTTTATTGGATATTGTGTGCGGTGCACCTTTTTTCTATATGTATAGAGGAAAAGGGGCGTGGCTGCTGTCAGTTGAACGGGTGGGCGGCGAGCAGATTGGTTTCGTCTGCAGTTTTTTAGAGCAGATCTGCTTGGGTATGTCTGTGGTTGTGCTCAACACATTTATGGCCAAGTTTTTTGCACTCCTGGCCAGGAGGAAAAAGCCAACAGGAAATGGCTCATTGCACTTTGGCTACACTGAAAAGGCATTTAAGGCGCATTTCCTCTAGGAAGGATTTGGGTTTTTTTTATTATTAGTTCCAGCAGGAGGAGGTGAGGTTGCTACTTCAGTGGTTACACATAACTCAATTGGATTTTTTGCGGATTCTTTTTTTGTTATTTTTTGGATTCTTTTCACCTTTTGCCAGAGGGTTGGCTAGGTAAGGCGATTGTTCCAATATCTATAATATACAACCCTCGCCACTCGAATCCGCTAATGACACTCAACCTGGCAGCACATGATAATGCAAAAATTGAAAATGGAACAAAAAAAAGTGAAACCCGTTTAATGGTGGTGGCTAAGGACGAAGCGTACAAAATGCAAAATAAAAAACGCCACAAAAGGGAAAATTTAAATTAGATTAATTGATTGAAATGCGAACAGTCTGCGAGGTGGTGGTGCCGGGACATTGTCGCAGTTGTCCGCCCGTGTTTTCTGGACTTGTTTTATACGCCTCCCCCTAATGGTTTTAGATGCGGATCCCCTTGTAGCCGGAGGTGTAAGTAATACGGATTTTGTTAAACCAAGCGTAAGTCATCATCTGCCCTTTTTTTTCTGTAGTTCCCGGTCTCCCGGTTTTCGCCTGCATGAATTAATTCACAAAATCAGCTCAATCGGGGTATTGTAAAATGTATTTTTAAATTGGATTACAGCACTGTACGAGTAATCTAATAAAAACTATTGCATTTGAATTGCAGAAGAATGGTTTAAATATAGGGATATAGAAAGATATGTTTCCTTATTGTAATTTAATTTTAATGAGATATGTTTTATTACATTTAATATGGCCTAAGATTTCATATTGACTTATGCACAAATTTATTTATGAATTCAGTTCAATTGGGGAGCTGTAAAGTATCTTTTATATTGGATTAGAGTTCAGGGCGAGTAATCTAATAAAAAATATTGCATTTGAATTATAGAAGAATGTTTGTTATATAACATTTCCAAATCTGCTTCCTTTATTTATTATAATTTGAACTATTTAATTTTGTAGAAATATGTTTTATTATATTTAAAATGGTTTACGAATTCATATTGATTTATGGATGCATGATCTCACCGTTGCAATCCGAACTTTTCGAATGCGGAAATTTTCGCCTGTTATGTGATTTATCGTTTCGGTTGATTTTTCCTTTCGGCTTGGGACTAATAAAGCGCTCAACGTCAATAAGCCGCCACATGTTTTTACTTTTATTTCGCTGGCCTTTTGGGGAATTCTTTTCTTTTGTTTGCTCTTCCCTTTTTTTATACTTTTAAACTTTCTCTGGCGGTTGTTCATAAAAATAACGTGTCAAAATTAATAAAATAAAACGAGAGCTGGCGGAGCGGGCTTCAGTTTTTTTTTAAGGCGAATCACGCGTGTGCGTGCCTGAAGCCTCAGAGCGGAGTTCGGATGCAGAACGTATCTGTCGGATGCATTTTGGGCCTCTGCCCTGACACATGTGAAGTTGCAGCATTTTCCTCTCGTGTGGAGTATGGCTCTTTTTTCGTGTTGCCGCTCTGCGAAAGTTATTAATTTTAATTGACTGTTGTGTAATGTGTCGCTGTCGCTCCGCCAACTGCTCCGCATTCCGCTCGACACTTCGACGGCGGCCACTTCACATGCTCTCTCTCTGCGCCGGAGAAGAATCACTAACCGAGGGCTACCAGAGCCCACAAGATGAGGAGAAGTCAATGTCCTGGCAAAGCTGCAGTTCAACCCGCCGGATTGACTTTAATTAAACACCAGCGCACTGGGAAAAGTCAATTGAGTCATTCATGAAAATGATGAATATATGTTGTATTAGTTTTAAGTTGTAAGCTAATATTTGAAAATTAGAATTAAATACATTTTTGTAATGATTGTTTAGTTAATGAGATAATATATTAAAACCACTCGAAATCAGGAAAACTATTTTTTAAAGGTTTCGTCTTAATAAAACGTTGACAATAAATGTTGTCTTAGTTTATTATAATAAGTTATAAGCTAAAATTACTTCATACATTTCTAAATTGGGAAAATATAATTTAAACAAGAAAGGAAGGCTAGCTTCGGTACCCGAAGCTTAGAATACCCTTGCAGACCAGTTGCCTTTAAACTGTTCCATCGATTGTATGGCAGCTTTAGGATATAGTGATCCGATCTATGGTTTTTTAAAAATTTCTAAAAAGGCTTTAATGTCTATGAAAACTGTTTTTCTCAAGAATGAATTAATTGTCTTAAGAAATACCAGAGTTATGCTCAATGACCCATTTTCTCCTATCGTTCCTATGGCAGCTATAGGATATAGTGGTCCGATTTTAATGAAACTTTCAGGATATGTAAAAAATTGCTATTAAATAGAGTTTACGAAAAAATAAATAAATTATCTTGAAAAATTACGAAATTATGGCACTTTTTCCCAATCGTTCCTATGGCAGCTATGTGATGTAGTGTTCCGATTCCGGCCGTTCCGACTTATATACTACCTGCAACAGATTGAAGGGTTGGTGCAAAGTTTCAGCCCGATAGCTTTAAAACTGAGGGACTAGTTTACATAGCAACCGACAGACGGACAGACGGACAGACGGACAGACAGACGGACAGACGGACATGGCTAGATCGACTCGGCTGGTGGTGCTGATCAAGAATATATATACTTTATAGGGTCGGAAATGTCTCCTTCACTGCGTTGCAAACTTCTGGTCAAAATTATAATACCCTCTGCAAGGGTATAAAAATGATATACATTTCATTAAAGATTTTTTGGTAAATTTGGTAATATTATAAAACCCATCAAAATAAGGTTTAACATTTTGTAGATCTTTCGCCTTTGTAATTATGAGAAAATATATCGATATATTATTTAAAAAAAAATTTATTTAATCATATTCGAAATATATAAAGACTGTAATTTTGCGATCTTTAAGATTATATTATTTATTAAATATAAAACCCAAAATAAATAGTTAAAATCTTGAAACAAACAACATCAGCATTTTCCTGACTTATGGATATAATACAAAATAGTCCATGAAAACATAATCTACCTCAAAATACATTTCATATTTTCGAATTTATAAGTTCACACTTTTTTTTCCCAGTGCAGAAGTGCGAAGATACGCTTGACACTTTGGGCATGTCGTCATTTGGCGTCTAAAAATAGCCACAAACCTCGAACCGTTGGCAATTGCATTAATATTTTGTAACCGTTGTAATTAGGAGCAAGATGGGCGAGGAGAGGGAGGTGCTGGAGGGGTGTCTCATAGAATTAGCCGTGGAGTGGAGCTTGCCTTTCGACGGTTAATTGAGGTATGCGACAACCACTTGTCACATTTCGCATATAATTGTAATTGCTTAACTTGAAATAGGCGCCAGTTAATTTCTACGGGTTTTGGGATGGCAACAAAATTTTAATGCATTTGCTGGCGCCTAAGCAAATTTTGCCCATTTGCAGATGAACTGCAAATGAAAATGCAGCTTACGAATTGACATTATCAACGGATCTTTGATGAAGACAAATGATCGCGTTCTCTCTCAGCATTTTGTGCATTTTGTCTAATTAACGAGAAATACCAAAGTCGCAAAACTTGGACTTTTGGACTCGCCCCGTTGAGGATCGGGGAAGTGCGAATAGTGAGTGCAGTGGGTCACAGACCGAGTGATCGATGATGTTTGGAGTTCACAGCGAGTAGAGATTGAAATGGCGAACCGTCAGATACGAACAAATTTTCCCACACTTTGGGTGCTTCTAGATGTATTGGTTTGAAAGAAGATTATTTAAATGGTAGATGGGATTATCTCAAAAGGGAAATTGACTATAAGAATATATAACATATACTTTATCTATACTTTTATATCTGAATTTTTTACCTATTTCAAACATGTCTTTTATAAGTGCTTTTTCTTTTAAGCCCTCTGTTAAACGTGTTAAATACTTTAACCGGCATTTAAAACTCCTTAGCTATTTCATGTGGTGGCCAGAAAAATGTGTGAAATTCATAACTCAGTTAAATAGAGGTGTGGGAAAACAAAGGCACATACAGGGATATACATATATATATATAGAGGCGTTAACGCCCATTCAGAAATTTTGGGATTGCAAGCGCCGGTGCGCCTAAAAATGGCACGAGAGGCAAAAAGAATCTAACGGATCGCACGGCAGGCGGGCCAAAGGCCAAAATAGAATAAAATTTTTACCTAAAATAAAAATGCGGCAAAAGGATGCGAACAGAGACCCAACAATGTCTGCATTTGATTTCCGTTTGCCTTGCCAGGCTCGAAGGCTCGAGGCTCAGATACAGATACAGATACAGCTCTTCGGTTGCCAGGAAGCCAGGCGGATTCACACCTATCCAGGGTGAGAGGGAAGGGGGAGGGGTGAGGGGTGCAGAGGCAGGAGTCGTGCAGAGGTAGATTTTTCACATGCCGTGGCAAACATTTGGCCGACACATGTCGGGCTTCGGATGCGTATCCGAGAGATTGCCAGGCATTCAGATACGTTCGGTGTGTGTGCCTACGCCTTCTGGTCACTGATGCCCCTGCATCCCTGCACCCCCATTCCCTCTCTCCCTCCCTCTCTCCCTCCCTCACTCGATCTTACCCCTCCCCTCCCCTCGCCCGACGCTGCTGCTAATGCCGCTGCTATCCTTTGTGTAAACAAATCAAATGTCCTGCGTGTTTGCTGTTTTGTCTCGCGCCAACCGATGAAGAGAAACAGGGACACACTGGGGAAAAAATATTCATAGGTTTAAAGTGGGAAATTAGGTGTGGAGTAGATTCAAAATATAATCCAAGCAAATAGTCAATAAATGGATTATAAGGGGATTTAATTTGTCATTCAATCAAAATTAAATTAAATAAATCATTCAATTATTTGTAATTTAATATTAAAACTACAATTTTCACTTCTTTATCACCTAGAATTATATTATAGTTTTTATTAAAACTTTCACGAATTTAGAATCATACATATATAATGTCTATCTTTCTCTATAAACTAAAAAAGAATTTTAAAGCATGTGTATATCTATAAGAATTTCTTTATGTATAATCTTTGGTTATTTATTTGTTTCCATATATAAAATAATATTTTTTAAAACTGTAATATTTTTTAACTCGCTTAAGAGCTGATTAATCAAGTTTACAAATTATTTAAATTTTTTCCCCTAAAACCTGTTTTAATTTCTGTATTAAGATGTACAAACTCATTATTGACCTCGTATTGCATCGATCTAAATTTACTTTAATCTCAATTTTAAACCAGATTTTTCTCAGTGCATCGACCGCGCAAAAACAAGCAGTGAATTCGAATTGACCCGGCAAATGTCTTTGTCAACAAGCGTCAACATAGCTCCGAAACTGAAAAGCGCAGAGCAGCGGAGAAATGAAGCCAAGTGAAGCCAAGCCAAGCAAATTGCCTTTAAACTGCCAACGAGAGGAGAGATATATAGATATGGATGTGTTTTTAGAGGGCGGGCAGCCAGCGAATGTGGCGAAAACTTTTCGCAAATCAGCTGAAATTATGAACTTCCTTGCCATTGCCCGGGCGGAAGTTCATTTAAGTCCGCAATAAAAGTTTGCATCTCCTCAATGCGCAAATCGCAGCTCCCAACTCTGACTCCAACTCCCAACTCCGACTCCCAACTCCATTCATGTTCATGTGGAAAAGTTTTGCGCTTATATAAGAGCATCAAATTTGCATCATTCACTTAAAACAAACACAAACACAAAGGATTCCAAAGCAAACAAACAAATATTAAATGCAAATAAATGCAAAGGAAACGCAAACGAATTGGGAACGGTTGAGTGAGCCCGAATATTGGGAATTTATTCGAGGGATACCTGAAGAGGGGGGGGCGTGGCCCCCAAAAGCCATATATATCTGAGTAATCAAAGCTAACTTTCTGGAGCGCAAAACCTCGCCATATTAATAAAGTTGGCCTTTAAAGTCGAAGAAGTCCTCGAAGAAGCTGGGAACTACTTCGCCTCGATTTTCCACCAGCATCCGAATAAAATGCAACGTTTTTCTAGTTTTCGATTTGAAAGACAAACTTTTGCTGTTAAACCAACAAATGCCAGAGCAAACACACACACGCTGATTCCAACCGAGATGCAGATGCGGATACAGATACAGCTATAGATATAGATACGGATATAGAGTGAGCATGGAGCACCTAGAAGAAAGGGATTCTCGAGCAGCATGCAAATTGCTGAGAACATTTCAGGAATTTATAGTTTTTCTCTTATTTACCGACAGGAAGTGCAATTCACAAATCGTTGGCGAAGTATCTGAGAAATACGAGGGGAGTGAGATGCAGATATACCACATCCACAAGGTGTCCCAGTCGAAAAAAGAAACTTGTAATCAACAGCTTTGGCGGCTCAGCAACTGCCGAAGGCACAAAACTATCTTCGTTGGAGGAGGGTTAGAGTCTAAGTATTTCAAAATAACATAAGTATCTTTCAGATACTGCCCCCCAACCTCGTTGCGGCAAAGTTTTCTATCCCAACGAAAGTCGTCCTGTCCTGTCCCGTCCTGTCCTGCAGCAATTCCCCAAATGCGGCCCGTGTGTGCATTTAAGCCACTTTTACTGAAACTTCACATTAATTTCAATTTGCTGCCAGTAAAAGTTTTTCATGCACGTCCGCAAATTGCTTTTCGGGGCCTCGCCAGATCCTTGCCAAACTTAAGATATGTCAGGAGGGAGGGGCAGGAAGGTAAGCCATATAGGAACTTTAACACTTTGCGGTTAGGACTTGGCTTTCGATAGGTGATAGCTCGACAAGGACACGCGTCCTGCGAAGGGCAAATACTAAATGCCAAAGTTGCGGCTACTAAGATCTGTGGGAATTCTTGTTCATTTTTGGTAGTTGTAATCAATGTAATATATATTAGATATTTCAAATTGATTGACATTTAAATAATGTTGGGTAATATGTATTTGTGAATGGGTATAACATTAATAATATTTTTGAACTATTATGAACAATGATTATGAATAAAAAAAGCATGGAGAATTATATGTCTGTAAGAAGATATTTTATTAGAATATTTATTTATAAAAAAACTATGAAAANCAGGAGGGAGGGGCAGGAAGGTAAGCCATATAGGAACTTTAACACTTTGCGGTTAGGACTTGGCTTTCGATAGGTGATAGCCCGACAAGGACACGCGTCCTGCGAAGGGCAAATACTAAATGCCAAAGTTGCGGCTACTAAGATCTGTGGGAATTCTTGTTAATCTTTGGTAGTTGCAATCAATGTAATATATATTAGATATTTCAAATTGATTGACATTTAAATAATGTTGGGTGCTAGGTATTTTTCATTGCATTAACTGGCGATAATATTAAAAATATTCTTGAATTATTATGAACTATGATTATGAATAAAAATAGCATGGATAAATAAATGTATTTCAAGTAAGAATTTAAGTAGAATATTTATTTATGAAAAAACTAAAAAAAATTTAAATTTAGCTTTTATAAGATTCTTTATATATTTATGAATTTACAATAATTGGAAAGTTACCATATATTAGGATTATGTCTTTTTAAATAAGAAATTTTAAATAGATAGAAAATCAGAATAATATTGTGATTAATTATTTCTGTTTGCATGCAACTGACAAAAACATTCATAATATTAATGAGTTTGTGAGAAATATTAATATGAATTTGTATAAAATAAGACTGAATAGGAATTATGTTAATATAAATATTTGTATAAAAACGAAATAAAGTTTGACAATTACATAAATAGCAAAGATTTTTGTTTGGCTTGTACGATGGTTGGATTGTTTATTTACTTAAAAAAATACTTAGGCATATGTTTAGCTGAATAATATTAAACATATTAATTATTTCTGTTTTGAATAAAGTATTTAACCGACTGCTGGGAATATATCCCACATCGTTCAAAGACTTCCAAGTGTATTCCAAAAAACAAAGCTCAGGTCACGATCCCCTGGCTACCCAACAACAAAAGATCGTACGATCTTTGGTTTTGTTTTTTATTTTGGTTTAAGAGGGGGGACAGGAAGGGATCATTTCAGGGGGGAACCTCTGTTTTTGGCCACCCAAAACGCGATTCGCGGGAAGCACAAGACAAACACACAGCCCCGAAATGCGAAACGTGCTGAAATCTGCCAGCTCGACACTCGACGGCCGAGGCGGCACCTTGTGATGACGATTCCGAGATGGAGACAGGAATCAGACTCTGATTCAGATACAGAAACAGATCCAGAATCATAATCAGAGTCCGAAGGAGGGGTAGAGATGACGGAACGCCCACATGCGACATTACTTACGTGACTTGGCCAGATGAGCTGCTGGAACTGAGAGTCAGATTCAGGTTCAGGTTCAAATCCTCAGCTGGGGAAGCTCTTCGGGAATGGCCAGCAATGAAATCATCTGGCTTACAAAATTTGCATTTGCTTGGAGTAGTTTCGGGGGAGAGCTACCCTCATTAGTCTTAATAGTTTAACGACTGACTATGGTTCGGATCGTCCTCGTTTCTTAATGAGCTTGAAAGTCGGCCCGTTAAATTTTATAAATTGGTTAAGAGGCCCAAAATGATAGCTGAGGGTGTGGAAACACCTTTGAGCTCCACAAATTTGTCTCCAGTTGGGTCCCAGCTGAGTTGGACATCCTTGCTGGAACCTTCAATACACTTTCAAAAATTAAACTAAAATGAAACTTGATTTAATATTAGAAAATAAAAATTGGGTTTTAAGGAAATCAGAAACTTTTTAAGTACTTGTTTATATGTCTTAATTTATTTAAGTGAATTATTTATAAAAATTTATTTAATGGAAATTTATTGTACTAACCCTAAACGATTTATGATTTTCAAAAAAAAAATTTTTCTTAAATAGTTAACCATTTTTTTTTAGTGCACAAACACACGGCATACACTTGTCGCCTCGCCTGCCGTCCGTTGTCCATTTCTTTTGGTCGTAGTTTATAATCCTGTTATTTGCCAGTTGTATGTCCTTTATGTCCTGCGGGACAAGTGAAACTTTGTGTTCCGATAAAGAAGCAAGACATTTGCATACGAGGGTTGAAAGTATCTGCGAAGTTTCTGCTTCTCAATGCAGTAATGGAGAGATATGATACCCCAAAAAAACAAAGTACAGGGGCGTGTGAAACAGTGTATGACCAAAAACCAAAAACAAAAAGAAAATCTGAGGAATTTTCCTGCAACTTTGTCCATATTTATTTGTTCACCCAGCTGTCATTCACCTCGGTTCTCCGACGGTCTGTCAACCGAATATGTGTCCTTGTCAGCATTTGTTGGCCACATTCCGGACCAAGTTCAAGTGCCAGCATCACCTGGCATGGCCCCAGACCGATGGATATGCCGAGGGGGATCCACCGTAGTACCCGGTTATTCCCCCCTTTACCCCATATCCGCAATGGCCACCCATGGTGTTTGGCTTTTTGCAACGCAAACAAAACGTCAGTCAGAAACCGCGAACTGCTGCCTTGCATTTCACATATTTCCACACCCAGTTCTTCCGATGCGGCTTCAGAAATAGTTCGCCGTGTTCGTTGTCCGACGGTGTTTACTTTGGCAGCACTTGAAAACAAAAATCCAAATCTAAATCCAAATCCAAATCCGCAGACAAAATCCCAATAGCCGAAAGCCCGAAAGGCCACCCGCGTTGCCTTCGCGCCGAAAGAGAGAAAGAGGGAAATGTTTCGAAATTAATTACAATTAAAAGTTTGTATGCGGACCGAAACGCGCACCTTGGCCAATAAAATGAAAATTTATGGGTCACACATGAGCGGCAGCCCAAGGAAAATGTAAGCATTTTCCCTTTTCCCGAGCCTTATTAATTGGCCCGGGCTTAGCCAAGGCGTTGGTCGCCACTCAAAGGCTTAAGGGAAATTTGTCTTGCCTCAGGCAGACCACAAGCCAAGAAGGAGGTGCACTGCAAGAAATATGTGCTAACATTCATGAATATTTATTTTTGATAAATAAATAATTTGGATAATAATTCACGAATTTTTTAACTCAATAAAACATATTTTTAATTGCATTTTGAAAAGGTTAAAAGTGTGGAGGGATAAAAATTGCTTTGTAATTTTTCTCTTTTAATAAAGACGCAACATTTTTATATACAATATCTTAATTTTTTTTCTTATGTGCACAATTCTGAGAACTCCAAGAAGAAGTGGTTGAGTGGGTTAAAGAGCTAGCTCACCTCCACCTTAGCACGCCGAGGGATTCAATTTGAGGCTGAGGACTGCCACATGTGTGTTGGACTTGATGGCCCAGATAAAATGGCCATTCTTTTGGGTGAGATTGTAACCAATTTCTCCAGCTCCGCCTGCTGCTGTTGTAGGTAAAGTGATAAGGCAGGGTGGGAGTTAGGAGTTGGGAAACAGGAACTAAAACTGAAACCAGGAACACACATGCTGGGAACCACATAATAATTCTTGAGAACAATGTAAGCGTCAATTGTGCATGGCCAATGAACGGGGTAAGGGTGTGGGTAAGGGTTCTGTTGAGGATGTGGATGTGCTCCTAAATGTGGGTAGTTTCTTCTTCGACCCAGCCCGGGCTTCCACATTTGTGCAGACTCAGACTGGAACTCAGACTTAGACATCATGGGACAAAGACGACAACGTCGGCACATGCCACACGTCAAGTCAAGAAATTTAAATTAAAAACCTTTTTTGCATGAAATGTTTTTGTTTGCCTGCAAGCATGATGCATATGTTTCCACTGATTCCTGGGCAGATCATCCGGAGGTGGAGCTTGGGATTAAACATTGTTCAAGCAAAAGTTTCGGAATTGGACAATGCCCTAAGTAAGCGAATTATAACAGTGGAAGTTTCAATTATTCATTAAGTGAGTGAAGTTTAGGGTTTACTTTTTGGAGGTAATATATTAAAGGAGAATAATATGTTTTAAAATAGAAAAATTTAACAATTAAAATAAAAGAATTTCAATTAATAGAATATATACAAAAAACGTATATAAATATACAATTACGTTGGAATAATTCGAATTCTCTTAAGGATTTAAAATGCTAATTGTAATGGGAAATTTCTTTAAAAAAACAAGCAAGTTAAAAAGTAACTATTTCTTTATACACGAATTTTACTAATGAAATACTGCATAAATATAAAATCAATTTTAANTGAAATATATACAAATATTTTATTATTGAAATATTACATAAATATTTAATTCATTTTCAATATTTTGAGTATTTTGCGTATTTAAGTATTTGATGAGCTACTTTTAATGGGAAATTTCTATAAAAAAGATGCAAGTGAAAAGAATCTGTTTTCTTGAATGAAAAAATTGCACAATGCATACAAATTTATGTTAATGAATGGAAATTAAACTCAATTAAATTGTAATATTTATAGTTCTTTTAAGAATTTATTGAGATATTTCTTTTAAAATATATACTCAAAATTTTCAGTCAAGAATACACTTCCCAGAAGTATCTGAATCATAAATGAAACCCCGAATAAAGTACCTATTCCAAGATCCATTCGAAATCAGCAGATGGTGAGCTCACCCGTCTGATTGCCCTTGGTGTTAGTGCGTATCTGTGTGCAATTGCTTGTGAGTGTGATTAGTTCACTTTTATCAGCAGCTCGAGAGAGCGCACTCGTAAATTTTAGCCAGGGCTTTGTGCCTATAAAAGTAAATCAGTTTGAACTCGCAGCTCGCAGCTCGCAGCTCTCCGCTTTTATTTTATTTTATTTTTTCGATGGTATTTTTCTCTCACATATGCTGCCGGCGGCAATTAATTTGTCTGCTTAATTCGCCTAATTATTCCAGGCAATAAAATTTTCAATACACTGAGATGATGATGATGATGATGATTCCCCATTGGTCCGCCACTCCTCCTCCTCCTCCTCCTCCTCCTCATCTCATTTATTGTCCCTTTGTCCACACCTAACAGGGGAAGCTACTGTTGAGGGGGCGAAGGACACGTTTAATTCAATTCGCGAAGGTTCCTTGACTTGACTTTGGCTTGGCTCTTCTTTTTTATTTATATTTTTCCCCTGGCTTAGCTTAGGGAAAATAAAACCAAGGAATAAAAAAAAAAACAAAACAAGACGCACCAGCAGCAGCAGCAGCGACATTTAAATTCAAATCGCTGAAGACGCTGACAAAGAAGCGGCGCCACACGTCGGATTAATTTTATGTGCCCCAAGGAAAAGCAGCTGTGCACTGAGAAAAATATTAAAGATCCAGTAAATTAAGGGGATTTAATTATACATCCTAAACTGATATTTTTTAAAATACATCATTTAAATGTATTTATTTAATTAGAATATTATTATCACGAGTTATTAAAAGATACATTGAATTTTAAAATACCATTTTTAAGTTCCAGTAAATTAAGAGTATTTAACGATAATTCAGAAACTGACATTTAAATTAAAAAAAAAATATAAATACGTTTAATTTAGTATTCTGATATTAATTAGTATATTATTATTAGGAGATATTTAAAGATTAATTAAAACAATACAATTTTGAAAAAAAAACATTTCTAGTTATTTTTTTCGGCGCAGCATATTTTGCCCTCGCTTCAATTAGAGGGAAAGCTGGAAGGAGCAAATGGAAAGTGGGTGGCAGGACCTCTCGAGTCCTTTGGCATTCGCCATTGGCTGGCTGCAATTGTTAAAATCGAATTAAGCCACGGTGTCGCATACTTTTGATCTCCCTGACGACGGCAAACGGCGACGGCGAGTCAGCCAATGAAATGTTGCACTGCTCGCCGGAATGTCCTTACATTGTCCTTGTGGAGTACGGATAAAGTGGAGGTACATACCCCTCCCCTACACCCCTTGTGTTTTATTTTTTGCATTTGCCCACCACCACCGCGGAGTTTCAATTTCGGTTTACTTGGCGCAAATGAAATTAAACGAAGATTAGTCGTGTGCTCGCTAGATTATTCCAAGAAATAAAAATCTCTCAGATACGCCAGCGATAACTGGCGGATTCCCGGACCACCAGATATTGCGTAGCCTTCATTATTTTTTCGTTTTGTTCTGTCGGCTTTTGCTTGGCGCTTATTTTTATTTGTATCTGCCATTTGCCATTGGCGTGGCTCGCTTTTTTTATGGCCCCTTGAGGTGATTTGCTCAAGTTCGCCGCCCCCATTTCTAAGGGGGAGTAGGGGTTTTTAGTATGGCGGGGGAGGGGTTTAGATTGGGGGGTGGAGGTGTCCCATTAGTGGAGCTGAAATCTGGGCAAATCACAAGCTACATTTAACCCGCAAATGATGGCCAGCTTTGGCATCAGCTGCAATTTATGAAAGAGTTTGGGGCCAAACGAATCTTTTGGCTAATGAAACGAAATTAGAAGAAGGATTTCCAAGGAGTACCTCTATGAATTCAGTATCTATCTACTTTGTTATAATATAGTTTTTTAAATTACGTTTTCTAGAATAAACTTGCATATCTTTAATTAAGAACTTTCGATCAACAGTTAAGGTAGTAATTTGATTTTGTTAAATATTTATGAGATACCCTTTTTCATCCGTTGAATAACCCATTTAATATAGCGATAAATGAGATACATTTCCCCCACCTCTTCTGATTCCTCAATTAAAAAATGGCCATCATTAATTGCTAACCAATTGGCAGTCGGGACGCTTCCTTGTTGGCCGTCTCAAGTGTCCTGAACTGGATTTTCCTGCTCCTGCTCCTGGTGATTTCCTTTTTTTCTGGAGAATACTCCACAACTTTGATGAGCAGCAGCAGCAGCAGCCGTGGATGTTGACATTTTTTGCATATTAATTGAGGACAAGGCCTCATCTTCAGCCCCCACCAATATTCTGCCGTCCACCCTTGGCTTAATTTGCGGTAAGTTCATTAAGTAATAAAACATAAATTTTATAATTTTTTTTCTCCGCTTTTTTTTGTTGTTTTTTTGATTGCTCCGGCACCCCGTCATCAAGTTCTTGATACTTTTCCCATTTTTTTTGCGATCTTGTTTTTGTTGTTTTTTAATGCTTTGCATATTTCTTTTTTTGCGATCTTGTTTTTGTTGTTTTTTAATGCTTTGCATATTTCTTTAATGAATTAATTCTGTTTTGGTTTGGCTTTGGGTTTCGGCTCTGTTGATTCACCGTCCACTGGACTCCGTTCCACCAAAAAAAAAGGCGCAAAGTCGTCGGACTATAAAACTGAAGAAACGAGAAATGGTCATGGGCAGGGGAAGGGGAAGGGGATAGGGGTCGGGGTCGAATATTTTATATAATTTATGCGAAAAACATTACGGCCAACGTTGACGGGGAAAAACGCGTTTGTCGAGTGTTAATTATGCGCTGGCTGCCAAAAACTTTTCTATCAATTTTTGGAAATACAAATTTGGAGAGCGGAAAAACATGTTTTGCATGTGAAAACGGAGATACGGAAAATTTGGGGGTGAAAAACTGGGAAAATGTTGCGCTTTGCCATCGGCTAATTGCATCCTCCAGGGGATTTCCTCTATAAAAGAAAACTTTGCGATGCATCAAATTGCAAAGCGTGTCGAATTGCACTTGGAAAAAATTCTATTACTTTGATTAATAATTCAATGGTTTGGTATTTTGATATATACAACAATTTCTGAGTATTAAGTATGAGGAAATTTGTCATTTTTTATTAGGATAAAAATTATACCCTTATTCATATAATATTCATTAAAATTTTGAAGAGGGTCAAAGAATATTTTAATTAATATATTTTAACACAGCCATTTATTTCAGGAAAGTTAGCAAGATTTGTTGGGCTTATTCTGCATTGTTTTCACTTAAGAAACGTTAATTTTTTTAAGTGTATCCATTGGATGGGATGGCCTGGGGGTATCAGGTTGTCACTCGCCTCGCCTGTTGTTTGTTGTCTCCAAATTGTTGACATGCATTCCCGCAAATGAGCCGTGCAATTGTCGGGCTGCCTCCTATTGACAGCTCCCAGCTCGATAGTCAAAATGCATCCTATCGGGGGCATACAAATATGTATATGTATATCTGTATATATATATCTATATATCTAAGGGCCCCGGGGGTTTCTGTCTCGAGTTTCAGACGTGCGCCTGACTTTGGCTTCATCTTCGTTTTCATCTGACTGACAACTGTCGGTTTCCATCCCGCGGTTCCTGACACTGAAAAGTGTGACGATTTGTGTGGCATATGTCGTGGGGTGCAGGAATCAATTGGTCCCAATCCCGGGCAGATGCCTTAGATCTGCTACAACATCGTTGACAACCTCAACTGGACATCATTTGTTATGGGTGCATTTTCTTGAAAGTGAGGGGATTCCCATTAACATTTAGTATTTCAACTTCAACTTTTCGGTTTGACTCAAATTTCCTGCTGACTAGTGTCTAGTATCTTGTCAGCGAATAATGGACTCTTTCTATATTATAGCAATTAATTAGGCTCGTTTTACCTTGACGCCTTCAGCTTGGTGATAGCTCAACATATATAGAACAAAGGCCTGCAATTGATTGAAATAACTGAAAAGTCGGTTTACTTAACAGATACAGGAAATACCCTTCTAATTAGTGAATTCTTGGAAAATAAAATAAATCAAATTTTAATGAAGAGCTTTCTTATATTTCCAATGAATCATAGAATATTTTTATATTTTTTCATTTTAGTGAAATTTAAATAAAGTTTTCGGTAAAATTTGAAATAGTTCAGACACACTCTATAAGTGAAAAATCAGATTTTAATATTATTTTGTGGTACATATATTTCCTTAGATTTTAAAGTAGTTTTTACTAAGAAAAACAAGTAAGAACGTTACAGTCGAGTTTCCCGACTGTTACAGACCCTGTACAAATTTGGTTTTAGGCAAAATAAAAAAAAACCAAAAAAAAATATATGTATATTCCACCGAGTCCGGTCTGGGATTCGAACCCAAGATCTTCGCGTTTTAAGTCGAAAGTCGTAACCATTCGACAAACCCAAACTTTTTGAACCGACAGCTAAGACAGTATAAATATATTAAAGACGCACATTCATACATACATACGTATATACACATTCATACATATGTATATGAAGGTAGTGGCAGCGCAGCGACACTTCCGAGAAAAATCAACCACCGAACGCAAGCGATTTACCGTTTGTTTGCGCAAATAAACAGATTTTTTGTGTTTTTCGCCTGTAAACTTTGGGTATTTATTGTGCGCTTTCTAATTAACCAATCTTGATGAAACTTTCAGGATCGGTAGAAATCTATGCTCCAATTGCATGGGTATTTTTAAAAAAATTTTAGCTTGAAAATTGTGCAGTGCAGGGCAGTTCAAAAATTCAAATACAAATTGCGGAGGCGGTGGGCGTGGCACCGACTTAAAAAAATAAACTCTAATTTACTCAGTATTAGAAGAATCTACACTGGTAATACGGTTCCTCTAGCTCTTACAGTTGCTGAGATCCGTGTGTTCATCCGGACGGACAGACGGACAGACGGACAGACGGACAGACGGACAGACGGACATGGCCATATCAACTCAGCTCGTCATGCTGATCAAGAATATATATACTTTGTGGGGTCTGCCACGCCTCCTTCTGCCTGTTACATACATTTGCACAAACTTAATATACCCTTTACCCTTTGGGTACAGGGTCTAAAAATTGCAAATATAATGTAACTCACAGTTAATACAATTTTATATAAAGGTACTTATTTTCTTAATTAAAATATAATAACCATAAGACCATTCATTTTTTTTGTACATTTATTTCCTAAGATTTTAAGATAGTTATATAAAAGAAAAATTAAAATCTTTCTCACAGTTAATAAAATTCTAGAATTGGCTGATTATATTCTAAATTAAAATGTAATAACCACAAAACCATAAAGTCTCCAATAAATAAAAAGTGAAAAATATAGTAATTTAAATTGTTGTATATTATTTTTAAAAGCCATAATGTTTTGTTAACTCCTTAACCAAAATACCCTTTTCAGCTAGAGAATCTCACGCTTAGTACATTCCTATTTCTATCTAATCAGTTGAGATACGTTTTGGGTCGTTGGGTTGAGAGGTCAACGGGTCCGGAGATAAGACCCGATCGAAACTGTAGTCGGAGATTGTTGGATTGCCTTTGCGTGCATTCCGTGTCCGACTTTCGAGCCACCATGTTGCGTCTGATCTTGCTGCTGGCCTGCGTCCTGGTCTCCGTCTCCGCCGAGGCGGTGAACTTCCACCCGTGTGCGGACAGCGTGGACACCTGTACGATCCATGAGGTGCGAGTGAATCCCTGCCCACAGGCCGCGCAAAATATCGCCTGCAACATCCGCCGGCGTCGCTCCTCGGAGATGAGTTTCGACTTCACGCCCCACTTCGATGCGGACACCCTGGAGGCCGGCTTGGGCTGGGCCAAGAGTGAGGATGTGGAGCTGCCGCTGCTCTCCATGGATCGCGCTGCCTGCAAGTACACCACCTGCCCGGTTAGGAACGGTCAGAAGCAGACCTACACCACCTTGGTTCCCATCGAGGCCAAGTTCCCCCTGAACTCCTACACCATCCGGTGGGCACTCAAGGATCCCGTCACCAGCAAGCGCTGCTGCTTCACCATCGACATCAAGGTGGTGCGCTAGATACAGATACAAATGGGAAGAGAACATTTGAAATGCGAAATTAACACCTCCGAAAACAATTATACAAATTTATTTTCCAAATAAAAGTGTGAAAACAAATGATTTCTTGAATAATGAAATTTATTAGTATTCAAAAATAAATGGTTTTGTTGTTTTAAATTTAATGTTGAAATTATTTAATTTTTTTTTAGTGCGTTTTGGGTTTTGTTGTATTCTTTTATAGTGAAATTTTATATATGTGCTTTTATATTTTATTTTATTTACTTATATTTCTTTACATATTGGAAATGCTTTCATGGGTACTAAAAAATATTTGGTTTTTAAGACAAGTTTTGTTGCTTTCCTTTTAAAGTATATTAAAAAAATATTTTCTTTTATTTAATTGTGTTCTTGTTCATATTGAAAGTATTTTTTTTGTAAAGACAAACATTTTTTTTAATATTTAAATTATATTTTTTCCATAGTTATTGAATTGATTTGCTTCCAAAATATTTCAGAAATATTTCTCAATAATATCTTTAATTACAAAAAAATGTCATAAAAATTACAACATATTTTCTACCGAATGCACTGCTCCTCTCTTGATTCTTGATGAATAAATTTATTTTCTGTTAACGATTTAGTGAGTTTTTTTTTAATTATTTGTGTGCCGTAGCGTTGTGGTTACAGCCCTCTGGGGACTGGAACCTGGAGGAATAAAGATATTTGGTCCAATAATCATCAACCTGCTGGCGACTAATTTGAACCCCAAGTTGGCCCCTCAGGCAGCCGAAGGAAAATGTATAAAACTTTGATTGAACTTTTGGGTGCCATTAAAAATTTCCCCCCGCGCTTTCCCAGCTTTCCTCGGCGGGTCTTATCATCGTCGTCAAACAATTAAAAACTGAGCACTTAAGTTGTGGTCATAAAATCATTTGTTTTTCTCTTTTTTTCCGCTCATTTTTTTTTCGTCTTGGTTTTATTGTTTTTCTGTTCACATTTTTCAGTGGTTGGAAAATTCAAATATCAAATCACTTTTCATACTGAGTATATTTGGGGGTATATAATTTTGGTGCTGTTTTATTTTGGGAAAGAAAATTATTATTACTTAATCGGAGAGAGGGGAAAATAGTAATGAATATGATTAACTACGTATTTATTATTGTTTTTTATACAAACTTTTGTATTTCATAAATTTGTTTTATTTATGTTCGATTTCATTTAATAGGTATCCCGACTTCTACTCCCTGTAGCCTATCTACTTGAGTTTCTTTTTCGTTTATTGTTTACCTAGAAATATTTTCCGAGTGGATGGGGAAACGGTTAAAAGTCTGAATTTAGGCCTGACCCAAAAAAAAAAAGAAAACGAAGAAAAAACCAAGGCAATAATAACACAAACAACGTCAGACACTTGAGCAAATAATAATAATAACAACGAGAGTAATCAGAGAAAGGACTTATGGAACACTTTGTTACTCAATTTTGATGCAGACGGCCCGGGAATCAAATTCAAATTTAAATTCAAATTCAGATTCAGATTGTGGCATTGGCCTCTCCGTACTTCTTGCCCAGGACATACGGAATTTTGGTCAACTCCGAGATGATGGCACATTTGACCTCCTCGAAGCAAGGTGAGGCATCTATGTAGACCACTTCCCTTCGCTGACTGAGATACGAATTCAAGGCGGGTTCACTTTTCCGGAACTGTTGCATCTGGCGATCCATGAAGGTTATATTGGCCTGAGGTCCTGGCGCATATGAATTTAGAAGGACTCTCATCCGAGCCATCCGCTCTTCGATGCGAAGGAAAATGAATCTGTTCGGCGGCACAGTGAAGCCTTCGAAGAGTTCCCTGGCCTCGCACTGGTTATTCGGATAATTAATCAAGATCCAACCCCTCCGGAGAGCATCCTCCTTGAGCAATCTACTCTGTATGAGATTCCCAATTGCCTCGGATCTTCTGTACACACAATCCTTTTCAAGGGCTTCCTGGAGATATCGTGCGTGCTCATCCTGCTCGGGCCCATTAATGCTGTGATAGGCCAGGATATCGGCATCCAGGATCAGCAGGTTCCAGCGATCAGCCAGGACATGAGCCAAGGATTTGCGACCCGATCCTGGCAATCCATGCAGCACGATCCTGTGGTAGAAATTCCTCGGTAACTGATAGAAATCCCCCGAAACTCCGCGTTGAAAAGCCTCCAAGGATTTGCTATAGATCTCTGTGCCAATCCTGGTGATATTCTCGCCCATCCAGCGACGCACATCGGTGACGTCATCGGCAATAGAAATCTCTGCCAAAAGGCGACACATCACATCCATGAGTTTGTGTTTTTCTATATAATACATAAAAGCAGCTCCAAATTCCACCAACATGGATCTATCCAACTTGGTGGGGAAGGACATGGTGTTATTTATTTTTTAAATAATATTTGTGATAATTGTTTTTCAAAATATATTATTGGGGGTTTTTTTAGAGCCTGTTTCCAACAGAAATTTAATCTAAAGGTAACTAGATTTATGGGTTTAAATAAGTTGAATTAACTTAACCAAATGTAAATAGAATGAATACGAAATTCGTTTAAACCCTTTTGGGAAACTTTTCGAAATCAGTTTACGAAAACAGATTTGCACTTAAAAGTTCCCCCCCTGATTTTGGGTAATATTTTATATTTGTACATCTTAAAGGGTTATTTTTCGTATCCTGTTCCAGCTCCTCCCACTTTTTCCATTCATTTCAGCTCAATAACGAGAGCTGATGGAGGGCATTACCATTAAGATGACTTTAGCTGGGCTTTCCAGCATTGTTAGGAACGTATTAATTGCTTCCGTCACAATATTAGTGAATGGCCCGTACTTCCGGCCAGTTTTGAGATGCTACGAAGGCAAAAATCCACATAATGTCTTGGCAGGACCGGAGCCAAGAAATGGCGTTTCCAAGGCAAATTGGCCTCATATGAGGAGTGCAGCTTGCCGGGTGCTGGGTGACAATATTTTTCAGCGAATTATGACAGCTCCTTTGTCTTTCTTTTTGGGGAGGAAGACTCTCTACCACTCACCCACCCAGCTGCATTAACAATTTAAAAAGCCGGGACTGCTAACGGTCTGCAAAGTGTTGCCAAAATGTCTGTCATAGTTTATGCTGTCTTATGAGCTGCCCATGGCATGTCCTGGCTAAGCCAAGAATCTGCGAGGAGCAGGGTCCTTATGAGGATGCCATGAATGCCTGCTGCCTGGTTGGATGGGTGGGTGGTTGGTGGGTTAGCTGAGTGGCTAATAAAAACTAGCAAAGATGAAAAATTGTTTCCTGTTGCTGCTGCTGCTGCCTTGGCAGGACACTCTCCATATTGTTATGTCAAATATGCTGTTAATATCTTGCACACACTAATATCGCATCCGCATCCGCATCCGCATCCGCATCCTTGGATGTTCCTTAACATTTGCTCTCTGGTTTATCGCATTTTGTATTTTCACCAGATGGTCAGGAGGATGCGAAATAAACATGGGCCACCGCCTTCGAGATGGACCGAGGATTGTTTTTAATTATAGGAGAGTCGCAAAATCAAAATATATGAATATGAAAAACATAAAGATATATATACTTATGTGGATGTGGCTGCTTTCGGCGCTGCCACAAAGCGCAACTTTTTAATTAAACTCAAAGCAAAAGCAAATGCGACAACGATATCAGGCCGACAGCCTCTCATCTCATCGCGGTTCTCGGAGCTGTGTGCTAAATTACATTTCATCATTATGGCCAGCGTCCACACACACTCAGTCCCTCATCCCCCTTGGAAGCCCCTCCACTTCCCATCCTCTTTTAATCGCCAAAATTGTGGTACAAGCCTCCGCCGACGTTTGTCGCAATTCGCAATTCGCGATTCGCATTTCGCATTTCTGCAGCTATCACAGAAGAGACTCGCCTCGCGGATCGAGTCACGCCAAATGGGAGACAAGATGGCGCCCCAGAAAAAAACATATAACTCCCAGATCCGAAGTCGGAAATTCCCTAAAAGCATTAATTTAATTTGATTTTTATAACCTATTTTGAAATAAACAAATATTCATGAATTGTATTACTACTTTTTGTTGGGAGAGTAAATAAATAATTTGTATTTCATTGTAAACTAATTTTGTTCCTTTAACCACATTTGATTTTTTATACATATATATTATCTATATATGTTTACATACTGATATAAATTATGCACAAGCAAAATAATTTTATGAACATAATCAAAACATACTTATTCATATTCTTTAAATATAGAATACATATAAATATGATTATAGTATATTAAGTATTTGTTATTGTGTAGAATATATCTTATTAAAATAAATGAATTAATTCTTGTTAAATACAAATATATTTTATAAACCTACAAATAATATTAAAAAATATTTGTACACATTCTATGGAAATTAAGTGCTTCCAAAAATGATTTTAGTATATCAAAGGCGGAATGTATTTTATTATGTTTATCTTATTGCAATGAATTCACTAGTTCTTGGAAAATACAAATAGATTTTATAAACATACAAATAAAATTTAAATATGGCTAAAAAATATTTAAAACATTTACACATATGTATATACGAAATGCTTCTAAATATGATTTTAGTATATTATTGCGCAGAATGTATATTATTATGTGTATCTTGAATTAATTAATACATTATTTTGTGTATCTTGAATTAATTAATACATTAATTCTTGGAAAAGACAAAGTTTGCTAAAACAATGTTGTTTGAGATAAAGTAATATTTTGTTGTTGTTTCTTTTGCAAATCTTAATCACTGCTATGTTTAGCTTATTACTATTTTTTTTAATATTTTGTTTTTTAGGGTTCCAAAAAAAAACTTGTCTGAATTTTCTGGAAAACCACGCATATGCAGCAGAATGAAGCACTGATTGAGTGAAACTGTTGCAAGAAAGAGCAGTGGCAGGGTGGGGGGTATAGTACAGATGGACCGGAGAAATCTTATAATGGTGGCACCCAACCTCATTATAGTTGTAGGAACCATTTGCCAACCGTTTGGAAACTGAGGCGCAATTCGAACTAAAGCGGGCTGATAAGGAGAAGTGACGTTCGTTCGGTTCCGTGCTTGGCACCAATCGGATAGGGAAAATCTAGCGACCACGTGCACACAGAGAAAAAAAGGTTTGGAAATAGGAAATAAATATAGGGGAGCATTTTTAGGTTCCAAAAAAATCAAATTTCTTTTCGGGTTTATAATTTAGGACTAAAATAATGGGTAAAAAATTACTACTAGTTCGAATACAGAATTTAAAGTTCATTAGATTGCCTTAAATTTTATGACTATTTATATGCATATTTTCCGAGTGTAAATTCAGTTTCTAGCTGCAGATTGTCAGCTCCTTTCAAGTGCACCGCCGGAGTCATCTGAGGAGGGATTGGAATTAATCGGAGCTCGGTTGCATCGTCAGACGATGTGTGTGGAGGTTCTTATCGGGTCCGTCGGGTTATGGACCCATATCGACTTGTACTCCTCCCCCCCAGCCCTGCCCCTGACCCAGCTGCTCAAAGGAAGGACCGGAAGTAATGTGCGCCGTGTGGTGTTGTCGACGGGTTGACTTTTCGCTTATCAGTTTTACAATTGCACTGGCTTTATAAAGCCAGCATAAAAAAGCCCGCAAAATGGGAAAGAGTCCCCCCTATGTGATTCTATTTTTCTTTTATTTTGTATTTTTTTTGCTGGCCACAAAGCACTCAACACTCAGCGCCCAACAATTAAAAATCATTTTTCATCTGCCGCTCACACAATTGCTAGTCAACCAGTTTCCCAACATTCCCCCAGAGGAACAACCAAAAAAAAAAATGGGTAAAAAAGGTGGCAAACAAAGCCACACATCAACAGGCTGGAAGAGAGGATATTCAGGATTCAGGACTCACTTTGTCATCCCGACAATTTGCTGCCAATATTTTGCCAATTTTTTTCTCGGCCCTGCCAGGGGTAAATCTGGGTTGGTCGTGCTGGTTTGCCTTCAATTATGCAGCAATTGAAAAATTACTACGTGTACAACAATTTTCCGTTTCTGTTTCGGTTCAGTTTTTTTTTTGAATTGTTTTTGTAATTGTTATTGGGTTGGGTTTGTAGACAACAGGTTTTAAATTTTTGTCACCGCAACAACAAACATGACAAACGCCAAATGAAGCTCAAATTTAATTACGCAATTTTATTGGATTAACAAGCGCAACCTGAATGTGTGGCAGAGGATCCCCTGCGATGAAAACGAATTTAAATATGCCGCACACATGTGCTTCGCTCCCTTTCCACCCAAAAAAAGAATCCTTAATTTTCAGGACTCCCCGTATGGGCATTTTCAGCCTGGTCCGAATCGTCTAGTCGCGTAGGTGAGTCGTAAATTTACGCGCCATTGTTGGTAACCTGCCCCTGCCCCTCCCCCTGCTTAGCCCCCTTTTTAACCCCCATTTTGGTGCCCCTGTTGTGTTGACGCCAATGTTGGACACCTCCAGCCCAATCCCCTAGCCCAATCCTGCCTCCTGGTGTGTGTGTTATCTTCCTTTTTTGGCCTTTTCACTTATGCAAACGGAACATTTGAAAAATATGTTGGCAGGATAAACAGCAGGGCCACAAAGTGCAGCTGATGCCCCAGACGGACTCTCCAGACTGCTTTCTGCTCCTCTGACATTTTAATGAGCATGCAACGCTGCAACGTGGTGCACTCACAGAAATAGAGGTACAAAAAAAATTAGGAAAATTAAATAATAATTTTATCTTGTCTCAAATATTTGCGATTTATTTCATATTTCTTTGAAATGTATTTAAATACATTTGTGGCCCGATTATTTGTGTATAAATTTGTAATTCATTTTTATGTATTGGTCTATCTTTATACAATTAGATTGTTCAATTTATGACAACATAAAGTTATGATAGCAAGTTATATGAATAAAATATAATATTCGAATAAATTGTAGGCATAGGAAAGCCTATCATATTTGTGTATACAATTTTAATTCATTCATTTGTTCATTAACAATTAATTTTTAAAAGAAAATAAGAAATAATCAATTAAATAAATATGTAAATATATATACTTTCAGCATAAATATTATATTTACAAAATTAAGATAACTTTCTTTTCACTTTCCATTTGATTTAAAATCTGAATTACTTTTTAATAAATACGAAATAATTGCCTACAAAATTCGCACAATTTGAATGAATCTTAATTTCAATAGTAGCACATTTCAGTGCACTTTTCTCCTCTTATATGCACCCCTTCCCCCACCCCCCTTTCTACCACCCAGATTTCCCAGCCAGTATCCTTGTTAAATTCATTAGTAAAACGTTGCACCTTCAGCGCAATTTGCAGGCGATGGTTATGGAGATGGAGTTGGAGGGTCAGCGCACACGTCTGTTTGGCCTGATGTTGCCACACGCAGTACACACGAAATTAAAACCTCCCCCCTTCCACTGATCCCCACCCATGGAATCACCCACAGCAACAGCAACAACAACAACAACAACATGAGGAACAACAACAACAACATCCCAACCATGAACGAGCAGACAACATGACATGATACCGATACTAAACTGACACTTTGACATGGACTTAACCCTAAAAACGCTTTGTTGGCTTTATTGGTGTCGGTTTGCTGCTCCCTGCTCTCTTGCCTGCGCCCCCCTTCCACCCCTTCCCTACCTTTTTTCCCATTTTCCCGCCGCCCCTGAACAAATTTCGGGGTGTTCATGCGTGTGTTTGGGTGGGGGTTCGGGTATATATCGCAAGGTATCCACTTGATTTTTGCACTAATTTACGTGGATTAAGCGCTCGACATCAGCAGAGGTCAGAGGGCAGGGGGCAGGGGGCGGCAGGGAGCTGGCTGTGTGACCTGGGTATTAAGCTTAAATACCTTTTAATTGACAATTTGTGTTTGGCCATTTGATGCCTGATTCTGTTTATTTATTGCCGTTCGGTGTGTGTGTGTGTATATATTTTTGGAGGCTCATTAAATGTATTAAATAGAGGGAAAACCCAAATAAGGAAACCCCAATTAATCTCTTCTGTTTAACTTGTTTAGTTACTTTAGTTTTTGGTTATGTTAAAGGTGTTGGTTTTATGTTTAGTGAAAGCTATTTCAACAAACCAATTAAAAACATACAAAAAATTATGTAAGGTAAAATGATATCAAATGAAAAAATATATCTTTATTTCAATAGGAACCTCAATTTAAGTTTTAACCAGAATACAAATTATTTTAAAAGAAAATTCTGTTAGTTCAAACTTTTTCTATATCCCCAACTCCTTTGGCCAACCAATTAACCTTTGGCAGAAAACTTGAACATTTCCTTTTGACCAGTTTTCTTGGCCAGGAAATTCGTTCAACTGCAGGTGAAGCTCAGCCTCATTTGTATGCCACTAAAAAATTCTCGAAAAACTTTCGCTCATCGCCAACAATCGAGTGGGAAATCAAACTGAATTCCCTTGCCCCTTGCAGTTAATTCGATCCATCAGCTGCAAGTTGTTCCGAGGAAAAGCTGAAAAGTCTCGCCACACAAGCGAAAAGTTGCACAAAAAATTGCTTAAATCAGCGGGTTTTTTTTCTCTCTCTATCTCTCAGCTTTATCTTATTGTGGAAGGGGCGGTGTGGGGGCGTGGCCAGTCAGGCGCTAAAGCCGCCGCACGGTGCAGCGCCGACTAATTGAACCCAACAGATATTTTCAATTAGCAGCAAAACATTTGTGAGCTAAAAAAGTTTTATTTAATTTTTTCGTTTTCGTTTCCGTTTTTTTCCTATTTTTTTCGTTGTTGCCAGGATTCCTGGAGTTGAGGCACCTTGAGCTTAAGGACTTGTGAGTTGGAGGCGACTGAGAAAAAAAAAACGAGGATTCCTGCGGGGCAAACACGTCCAGGCGCCAATAAAAAAGGCACCTTAGTGCTGAGAACTTTGGCCAGCGGCGGGCAAACTTTTTAATGCCATTAAAGAATGAAAGAAAAAAGCGGGATAACAAGAACCGAAGTTTTAATGCCCTTAAATTTATTCTTGAGATTTTATTATAGGCAGCTGGGTATAAAATTCTTGCAGGGTGCATCTTATAATTCGAGTTGGTTTAGGCATTTCCGCATAAATCCGTATTTCAAACAACATGTATCTAAAAGATTAAAATCACATTTTTCGTACTCTACAAACAGCTGAAAGTACCCTTTGTTAGTGTATAGAAATGACGCAACAAGACGTCCAAACTTTTCCATCGCCCCCAAAAGGTAAGCGAGAAAAAATAGCCAACTAAAGGACGAAGGAAATTCAATTTGCAACAGGATGAGTGCGGTACGAATTTAAGCGAAATTTATCCACCGATCATAAATCAAGGGGAATTTTTTCCAAATCATTTTTGGGGCATTTTTGAAAGGGATATATAGGGATATATGTATGTTATGTAGGCCTCGCTCTCTTTATGCAAGTGCGTAAATTGAATTGATAAACGCGGTTGGCCGGCTGGACAAATGCAAATGCAAATGCAAAGTGCGGCTGGGAAATGGCTACAAAATGTTGAAAATCTACAACTTGAGATAAGGCCGCAGAGAGAGAGTTCAAACAAACTAATTCAAAGTGCGTGTCCTGTGGAGTAACTGCTGCCTGCCTGCCTGGATGCTGCATTGTCCTGTCGCAAAAGTACGCAACACAAATCAGCGCGTAATGGCTGCCACATCTACATCCATGTCCGTGTCCATGTCCATTTCCATGTCCATGTCCACATTCATGTCCATATTCATGCCCATGTCCAGGGCTGTGTTTGCATTTGAGTGCAGCAACTGGATCCCAATCCCAATCCGCACCAGAATCAGAGGCAGGAGCAGGAGCAGTGGCAGGACCTCCGCCAGACCACGCATTTCAATAATTCTAATTAATTTATTAACGCTTATCAGCGGCGATAAATTTGGCAGGACCGTGCTGTTTGTCCATGTCCCCGAAAAACTCTGTGCGAACTCTTTGCGGATGCTTTACTCTCGAACTCCCTGACTGACTGCCAGAGTGACTCCATCCACCTAAGCACCCTTCCCCGTCCCCCTCCTTCGGGATGAAATCCCTTTGAGAGCCATTCTGGAGATGCACATGGAGCGATAAGTCAGCCTGGGCCCAATTCGCAGCCATAAATGAAATGAAAAACTTGGCCAAAACTCTGGCCATGGCAACGGGCAAAACGAAGTCATTGACATCTCGCAAATAAGCAGGACTTGCAGGATTTTTGGGAATAGGCGTTGATTTTAAAATGAGCCCCATTGATAAGACGGAGCTGGGAGGGAAGTTAAAGAAAACTGCTGAGGTAGCTCAAAAGGGAAATCATGGCTTAAAGGAGTCGACTTAGGGGTTCCCATTAAAAATGGTGGTGGAAAATTATGGGGTGGAAAAAATTGATAAAATATATAATGTGTAATATATGTAAAAGAGAAAAATTAGTGTCTTAAATATGGAATATTTGTATATAAATTTAATATTATTTTTCGTGAATATTT
>JAJJHY010008598.1:3626461-3652858 GCA_021224005.1 Drosophila setifemur | reverse complement strand
AGATGCTTTTGCAGCGCGTGGAAGGTCGCACATCGACGCTGTGCGGCACTCCGGAATACTTGGCTCCGGAGATCGTCCAGATGCGGCCGTACAACAGATCCGTGGACTGGTGGGCCTTTGGCATCCTGGTCTACGAACTGGTGGCCGGCAGATCGCCCTTTGCGGTTCACAACCGCGACGTCATCCTGATGTACTCGAAGATCTGCATGGGCGACTACAAGATGCCCAGCTACTTCACCCAGCATCTGAACTCCTTGGTCACAGGTCTTACCCAGGTGGACACCTCGAAACGGTGAGTTTGCGGGGGGACGGGGACAGGGATGGGGTTCCGGGGATCTTGGTTTAAGCTCATGCCAATCCTTCTCTCAGTTTAGGAAACTCGAGCGACGGCCCCAACGATGTGAAGAGTCATCCATGGTTCCAGGGCGTCGACTGGTTCGGCATTCTCAACCAGGAAGTTCCCGCCCCCTATATCCCCACGGTGACCGGGGCCGAGGATCTGTCCAACTTCGAGAACTCCGAGATGAGGGAGAAGCAAAAGTCCCGCATTAACCGCCATCCGGAGTTGTTTGCTAATTTTTAATTGTAAATCTGTGGTTGTCTATAATAGTGAATAATTAAATGATTGTTAATGTTAGATTCAAAAATAATTTAATGGCAAACGGAGGCTAAAAAATGTATATTTGATTTAATTTATTGGTTTTTTTAAACTACTTTATAGCGGGTATTTTTATTTTAAGTGCATCGTTTATTAATTTGCAATATTTTACAAAAACATTTCTTGTTTCAAAATGTTATTCGCATTTAGAGAAAAAAAATTATTTAGATTTAAAACTAAGAAAAACATGGTTCCTAATTTTTTCTTTGACCGATTTTACAACTATAAATTCATTGTTGAAATTTTTAAAATAATTTTTTTCAATGTAAACTCTCAGCTTAATATCACACAACCTTTGTAATTGAAGTTATAGAACAGAAAATTTTAATAATGTCCTAGAAGTGACGAGGACGAAAAAATTCGAAATTCTAGAATCGTGAATAGGATTAGCAGAAGCGGAGCTCACAGAACTTTTAAGGAAACTATCGGGGCGCAATGGGTCCACAGCCAGAGGCGCAGATGCACTTCAGTCCCAAGGTGGACTACATCCTCATCCTGGACAAGCTGCGCGAGGACTTTAATAAGAAGTTCTCCGTTAATGTGCCCTCACCCTCGAGGGGATTGGATGACTATGACGTGAAGGCCACCCTCGGCTCCGGCTCCTTCGGCAAGGTGCAGCTGGTGAGGGAGAGGGAGACCGGGGCCTACTACGCTTCCAAGCAGCTCAGCAAGGATCAGATCATCAAGACCAAGCAGATCACCCATGTGATGAGCGAGAAGAACGTCCTGCGCTCAATGATGTTCCCCAATACAGTCAACCTGGTGGCCTCCTTCAAGGACTTCGACAGTCTCTACCTCGTCCTGCCCCTCATCGGAGGTGGCGAGCTCTTCACCTACCACCGAAAGTGAGTCACCTTTTCTGAATTGAAAAGATATGTATAACAAATTAAAAAAAATATATATATTGTTATTTAATTCAGTTTTTATTTAAATATACTTTAGATAGTATTATTAACTAAATATGTTTGTTATGTTATTTTCAGAGTGCGTAAGTTCACCGAGAAGCAGGCTCGTTTCTATGCTGCCCAGGTATTCCTGGCTTTGGAGTACCTTCATCATTGCAGTTTGCTCTACCGGGATCTCAAACCCGAGAATATAATGATGGACCAGAATGGGTATCTGAAGGTGACCGACTTTGGGTTTGCAAAGGTTCGTCTCTGTTCTATATCAGAGATATATTATAATTTCATTTTAATATTATCCAAAAACAGAGAGTGGAGACCCGCACGATGACATTGTGTGGAACCCCGGAGTACCTGCCGCCAGAGATCATCCAGTCGAAGCCGTATGGTACCAGCGTGGATTGGTGGGCCTTCGGAGTGCTGGTCTTCGAATTTGTGGCCGGCCACTCCCCCTTCTCCGCCCACAATCGGGACGTGATGAGCATGTACAACAAGATCTGCGAGGGCGACTACAAGATGCCCAGCTATTTTAGCGGAGCATTGCGTCATCTGGTGGATCACCTGCTCCAGGTGGATCTCTCCAAGCGGTGAGTTGGATAGGTTATCATTAGAGATTATTTACTGGATTTAACTAATGATATAATGGAGATTTAAATGAATATTTCTGGAACTATTAAAAGTATGAAATAGCTAAATAAATTCTACTAATTTATTTGAAATATGATATATTCGTAGCATTTCTCAAAAATCATAAATTAATTATCAAAATAATTTAAATGGCATAGTATAATTTATATAGAACTGTTGAAAATTTGTTTAATAAATAATACTATGGATTTCTCAAGAATAAATTAATTGTGAAAGTAATTGGCTAAGAGACATTATTATTTTGATATTTCTGAAATATTAAATATTGCTTTTAACAATATATTTTAATAATTACTACTAAGTATAAAGTATAAAATTGAGGTGGAGATATGAACTATTCTCCCTCTTTTGGAAGTATCCAATAATATTATATTATATTGTATATTAATATTTATAATTAATTTGATATACTTGCTGGTTTTACAATTTACTATTTCTAAAATACTTTCTATCTTGGATTTATCAAATATTATTATGTTTATAGTTAATTTAAAATTCTAGGTTTTACAATTAACTATTTAAAAAATCCCTCCCCAGCTATGGCAACCTGATCAACGGCAACAGGGACATCAAGGAGCACGAGTGGTTCAAGGAGGTGGAGTGGATACCGATGCTCAACCAGACACTGAATGCTCCCTATATGCCCAGCATTACCAATCCGGAGGATACCTCGAACTTCGACAAAGTATCCGACAAGCCCAGGGCCAAGGCAAAGACCATGAGACACGAAGAAGCCTTTGCGGACTTTTGAAATTATAGTATATAGTATTCTGACTTTGTGATATATAGTGACAGCCCCTTTTTGATTTTGTTCGATTTCGGCGTTATAAACGGAAAAACTAGACTCTGGTGTGTTTTCAATTTATTCAACAGCTGCTGTTCCAGATATCACTTTTCCCCTTTTTTCTGGGGAAAACAGCTGGTTTTGTGATTTCCCACACTTGTTGCGTGATTTTCCCCAAAAATTTTCAATTCGACAAACTCGACTTGTAATTAGAGTCGAAATAGAGCCATAAATCTTTTTCACGTTTGTCGTTTGATGCAATTGGATGGATTTATGGCCACTTTTGTTTATTTATCTCTTGAGTGGGAGTATCCAACAGATACGAGAAAAAAGAGTTCTCGAAACTTTTGCACGAAATTATGTTAAACAATATTTAAACGAGAAACTCAAGTCGTTTGGGCCATAAATCTTTTATACCTTTTTCTGCTCTTCTGCTCTTCTGCATATCGGGGCACATTGATTTATATGCAGAGACTTAATAAAAATAGAGCAACGGCCAGACGGCAGAAAAACTAGACGCCAGTGGCCTGGCCTGGCCTGGTCCAAGGTCCGAGCTGGAATACCTTTCCTTTCCCCATTCGCCAGATCCTTTGTCCGGCTAGCAAAACAAAGGAGCTCTCAAGGAGTGGGAAGTGGGCGGAAGGGAAAGGAAAAAAGTTATGATTATCATAATTTTTGTTACGTGAGTTTTCATGTGGAAAAGATGAAACATCATCGTAGTCGTCGCAGACTGCGTCTCCAGTCGAGGCTGGGACTCCTCCTCCTTGGGCTTCGGTTTCGGTTTCTGTTTCGGGGTGGAAGTCGTCATCGCTGTAATCATGGCACGCATTTACTCCTGTTTTTACCTCTGCTTTTTGGCGCCCGCCAGGCCGGCGCCACTTTCAGCTCCAGACCTTGGGAGCTCCGCAGCTCCGCATCCTTAGACTTCCAGGACATACCCCACCTCCCACCTCCAGACACACCCAGTTCCTCGGTGTTGTGTTTTGCTTTTCGTGGCGCGGAAACTGAGCGAAGGGCTCGCACTTCCTGGCCAGACTGCGACTTGGACGGAGATAGTCCACCCCTGTCCGCTCTCGGCCAAGTAAGACATCATGCATTCTAATGAGAATTTTAATTGCTGCCCATTGACCACTTGAGGAGTCCTGTCAGCCTTCGTTCCGGCGCAGTTTTCGAAGGCCACGTGGCGGATGCGACTCACGCTCGACTGCCCTGAGAATCGAATCGATGAATCCGAATCCAAATGCGGATCCGAATGTATCTCAAACTGGTTGCAACCCCCTCTCTACGAATGACAAATTAGCGATGCCCGCCATCAGATACATTTCACATTACGGACGGACAATTGAATCCCCGGGGGTGACTGGTGACTGGTGACTCCTCCTCATCTGCAAGGGAATTAATTGTTGTTTTGATTGCTGGGAATACTCCTGAGGTACTCGAATGTTGTTTGGGAAAATGAATTGTGCACGTTTATTGCATGGATCGGTGAAAATTCGTTATGTTAACTTATGGACTATAACTAAGCCTGCTCCAGTTCCACCTCGATGGAGACTGGCAGATCCTCTTTAAACTCGGGCGTGTGGATTTTCCCAGAGGCCAGGATGAACTGCTCCTCGCAGTCCACAATGAAGTAGGCGAAGGGTCGATTGACCTCGAAGCGTTCTACTCCTGGTTCGGGTTCCGGTTCGGGCACAGGGAGGACAGTGGACTCGGCACTGGGAGTTCTCGCCTGCATGGTGGCAGCTGACAGGGAATTGGCACTGCTTCCTCCCTCGTCCACTCGCACATTCACGAACTGCACAATCTCGTCCACATGCACATCCGGGTCGTCGGAGAGCAGTCCCAACTGGGCCTCGGTGCGGGAGAAGAGCCTCCTCAGACCCATCTGCTTGAGCATCGCCTCGGAGCGCGAGGTCTCCTCCACCTGGAACTTGGGCAGCGAGATGTGCAGCTCCTTGGTCTGGAAGAGTTTTTTGGCCAGGGCAAAGTCGCTGGTCTGCAGCTGGGAGATCACCTCACTCAATCCCTCCGTCTCATCGGGCAGGACAATGCACAGAGAGTAGCGAGCTGTCTCATAGGGCAAACTCAGAACTCGGGCCTTGAGATTGGGTAGCTCTGCCACCTGGAATTGTCCCCGGGCATGCATCATCGGTGCCTTCATCGCATCCTCGTTGGTCATGAAGAAGAACTCATCGCTTCCATCTCGCAGCTGGTAGAAGGGATTGGCCCAGCTACCGCGGTAGTACAATCCATTGAAGAGCAGCATCTTCGACTTGGAGCCCACCGATCTTCCCGTTATGGAGTTGGCACTCAGGGCGGAGGTGATGTCATCCTGGCGGAACAGGCTTCGGGCTCCATAAACCTGGTTAAGAATATATGGAAAATATTAATAGATATTAAGGAAATAAAGAAAACCCTTCATTTTTTTTTGGTTTTTAAATTAAAGATATTTTAGGGAGTATTTTTTTTTGTGGTGGAAACCTTCATTAAATTAACGTAATTCAAACATTTTTAAGATTGGAAAAATAAACTAAAAAACTGTAATATGATTTGTTTTTAAATAAAAACAATTTTTGGGAATATTTTTATATATTTGTAACACTATTGAAATAAAGGTTGCTGAGGAAAATCAATAAAAGATAATAAGAAAATTTATTTTTTAGGATTGAAATATATTTAGTGAGTTTAGGAAAAATCTAAAGCCTCGCTAAAAAAATAGTTTTAAATTTTTTAATAAGTAACTATTAAATTTTCTTTTAATTCCAATCGAAATTTACAAATTCCATCTCCCCAAAATATCTTTATCTGAAAGTTTCCCCCATACTCACCCGACTGACAGAGGAGAGATGCGATTCCAGAGCGAGCATAATCTCGTCGGCTCCATCCTTGGAGGCTGCCTTGACGGCGCTCTCCAGCTTCTGGAGGGGCAGGCGGACCTTCTCGGGTTCACCGGCGGTCAATGTGGCGGCAGGAGCTGGGGGGATCTTGGCCAGCTTCTCCTCCTCCTGCACCGTCTCGTTCTCGGCGAGGTTCTTGATCTGGCTCTCCTCCTGATCGGAGTTCTCCTGTTCGCTGCGCTTGTTCTGCTGCTTCTCGGCTGGATTTTCCTCGGCTGCCATGTCTGGTTTTTCCTGTTTTTCCACACCAACCGACTCGGATCCAGCGTTGGTGGTGGTGGTGGTGGCCTCAGGTTCTGGTTGAGATTCTAATTCCGATTCAGCGGTGGTGATCGCCTGCTCTCTCTGCAATTGTTCGGCCTCGGCCTGGGCAACTGGTTTTTCCACATACTGCTTGTCGTCCACCTCGCGATCGAACTTGGAGGCCTCCTTGTCGATGATCTCCTGGCCATACGAGTCCTCATCGTCCAGCTTGATCCGCTTGAGAGTCTCGAACCCGATCACATCCTTGCTGTTGCTGGACTCGGTGTTGAATTCGCTGGAGTCCTCCGTACTGCCCTCCTGGAGTTGCAGCGAGGTGTTGGGTTCATTCCAATCATACTCGTGCCGGTTGATGTCCTTCACCTCCACGTAGTAGTGCTTCTCCATCAGATCCTTGAACTCCTCCCGGGCACTGTGATTCCTGTAGATGTACAACCAGGTCTGGAAGGAGGGCAGGGCAACGGCAGCATCTCTATTCTGGTAGCTGCCCAGGATGCGTTTGTAGATATCCCTTAGCTCCGCACGCTCCTTGGGATAGCCGAAGACCTGCTGGAACTCCGCGAAGGTTTCACCCTCCGAGGCCTCCGCGAGGACGCCCAAAATAGAGGCCACTCCCAGGGGGGAGTGCACCTGGTTGGAGTCGATATCCTTGTTGAACTTCAGCAGTTGCAAGGCAATCAGCTGGGAGGTGCGACCCGCAAAGGATCCCGGATCTTGGGTCTGGGATTGCGATTGGGTGGGCAACCCGTGGCCAAAACTGGCCAATAGAGTAACGAAAACCGCGCAGAGAACCGCTTTCATGATCGTTTCGAGCGCGAATGAAGCCCAAGAAAGTTGGCCAAAGACTTTTTATGAAAGCCAGGCCCAAGAACGGAGCCGAGAACGAAGCTCAAACTGGTTGCTCCGATCGGAGAGAGATCCAAGATCGGAGGAGGAGGAGGCGGAGGCGGGGGAGTCCCAGCCCCAAATCAAATATTAAATCGAGGGGCACAAAGAAAGTCAATGAAAGTGGAAGTGGCGTGGGCTGCTCGAGAGCTCGAGGTGGCTCCAAATGGGTCAAGCAAACAATCAATATGGTAATGTTAATGGTAGGCAAACCAGCGCAAACAAAAGTTCAAAGTCATTGAAATGTTAGAGAGCGCCAACAGGTTTCAACATGGCTCAGATGCTACGTGATTGTCATTCGCTTTTCTGGCCGTTTAATTGCATTTTCTTGTCAGTTGGTAGTTGCTCAATCGATTCCCCGAACGCAGATGGGGATTGGTTTGGACTGGTTGCCTCATCAAGTGGGAATCTTGGGGATCTACCACTTAACCCAGTTACCATTTGCCAATCGAGTGGAGCGAGTGGCACGAGAACAAACCACATCCCCGGCAATCACAAAAAGCTGGCCAAAACAGTTTCAACACACTTCGAGGCCACTGAACTTGGCCAACACTGCTTCGGCTTCTGCCTTTGCTTCTGCTTCTGATTACCAAATACGCTCATGGGGCGAAAGCGGCCAGAATCAGGAAAGAGAGAACGAAGCTAGTACCAAGCAGCTAAAATACTGAGAGAAATATTGGCCAACCAATCAGCAAAATTCGATGTTTTCCGCCTAAAACATGTTTAAAATCAGAAAACACGAGCGGAATTAATTAAATTCACATTTCCAGTTTGACCTGCAGTTTATTTTTGGTTTTTTATCTTAAGAATTTGACATAATAAAAAACTAGTTTTAATTAATTGCACTAATTTGTGATTTTTTAAACGAGCGCTTATCTAAAATTATCTATAGCTAAAATTCGGAAATGCTAACATTTTTCTTGTATATTCAAAAAATCGCATACAGTAATTTTCTTGAATTTCCATACTCTATTCCGATTTTTTTAAGTGTTTCTGGATGTACCAGGTGTTACGCGTTTGCTTGCTAATAAAAAGTGCTAAATTTAAACGAGGCTTACAGAGTGCTACTTCTTTTTTGGAGGCTTGCAAACGAGTTTTTCCGTTTAAGAACAAGTCGCTTATAAAGTTGCACAATTGCATTAGTCAGAGAGGTGGATAAAAAAATATAAAAAAATATATATAAACAAACAGAAACAGAAGATATTTGTGCAACGAACTTTCCAAAGAGAGCCACAGAAATCCAGAGGAGAAAAAGATTCTGAGCCTCTTATGTAATTTATTCGACAAGTTCCGCATTTATTCTCGATACTCTCAGACCTCAGAAGGGGAAAAATAAGGTTACTGAACTTTGTGATTAATCAGAGGTTGTAAAAAGCCAGTTTAATTAGCAGGGAGTGAAATCGGTTAGAGGTTGACATAACTTCAATGTGTCAATTGGGTGAGATACATTTGGTTTATTTTTAAATGCGTTCCAGATTTACTTGAGTTTTTTTTCGGATCTAATTGTGGGTATATATTTTATTTCATAATTGGAAAATTGAATTAAAGGGTGCTTAAATTTTATTTTAAATTAAATTGTTAGGAATAGAATAACATCATTTAAATTCTAATATTTTAAGAGTAGAGTATTCCCTTTTCGACTTGCAATTTGAGAATCCTGAACTTTTTCAGTGTTTGTCACCTTGGGCCTGGAGTTATATTTTGAAACAAATACGAATTTTTAGTGTATTTTTGTTCAGCTTTTTCTCCATAAATTTCAATGCCCTAAACCATAAATTAGTGCCCCGCCAAGTGGTGAGTGTTGAGTGGTTCGACTTTGCCTTGGACTTGGTCTTGGTCTTGGTCTTCACCCACTGTACCACACACGGTATAGGAACAATAACCCCGCCTCCCGGAAAACCCGGAAAAGGGTCGAGTCGGGTTAGGTGAATTAGAAGTTATTATGCCAAAATGGCAAACTAGCAAATGTCGCATAAATTAGAGGAGGAATCCGGCAGGACACCTTCCCCGGACTTGTAAGACGATTCCCAAACAGCACCGCGGGGACACATTAAGAGCCCCAAAATAAGAAGAATCCTCGCCTGGAGTGGACAGTAGTAGTTTTGGGTTGAATAGTTGGCTCTCCGGCATTCGAATTACTCTTTATAGGCGGCGTGACTAATTGTTTGATTTATGCAAATATACTGGAAAACTTGTTTTTCCCCTCCTCTACACTCCTCTCCATTCTGGGCAAGTAATTAGAGAGGAAACTCTTTAAGAAAGTTTTTCAACTCCTTCGGCTTTAAGGAATCCTTTCCTGGCGGGGGAAGTCACTCCTCTCTTTGCCAGGAGGTGAGCTGTCATCTGTCAGCTGTCGTGGAGGACGCAATACATCATAAGTCAAAAGGTGAGCCCTTGGCTCAATCACTTTCCCTGGCCTTTGGCAACTTGCAAAATAATTAAACTTCTGTTTATTCTCCTCTCTCTCTCATATGGCGCCAAAGAAGTTCTTAATTATGTTTGGTAAACTAACGCTGGGTGGGATTTCCCTGCCAACTGCCTCATCCAATCCCCTCGCACATGTCACGTTGACATTTAGCACTCGACGGAACTCCAAGTGATGAATCTTCCCAGTCTTCTCTGCCCCAGAGGCCATGTGTGTGACATAATTATATAGAACAAAGGACTCAGGGGAGTGGATCTCACAAAGGTAACAGACACTCGGGAAAATTCCTTATAAGAATAAGGAAAAGCTGCTCTCAAGTCCTTAAAGATATTGAACTATATTGTACTTCATAATAAATCGCAATTTAATTTATATGGAAAATTTAGGAATTGAAAATTATTTTTCAGCAGAATTTAAAAATAATTAATTAGTTGCAACACATTTGAAAATAAAATTTGGTATAATCCACATGTTTTCCATAATAATTTCACTATATTGATATATTTTTTAGGTATTCCAAATAAAGTTCCTAGAGGTGGGCTTCATTAAATGAGAATTTTAACACGAATTTTCAAAATAGTAAAAATAGTAAAATATTTCCACAATTTTTTTAATATTAAATTTTGTATTTCAACCCAAATGTTTTCCCATAATATTTTTACCTTACTGATGATTGTCTTTTATAATATAGTATAAAAGTTTCATAGTAATATATCCATATAGAAATGGTATATTAATAGAAAAACTTCAAATAATTTATTTTAAAAATTCCAATATTAGATAAAATATCTGCAAAATTAAGAGCTTCATTCAAGAAGAAATAACAAAATATTTTCAAAATTATTTTTAAAATTAAATGTTGAATTTCAATCCAAATATTTTTCCATAAGATATTCACTATACCGATGATTTTTTATAAGAATAAAGTAATTTTTCCTAAGCACTCCAAATAAAGTTCCTAGAGGTGGGTAAAGAACTTCACGGAATTCATGCGCTTCATTTGAGCCACTTAATTCGGAGTTTTCCTCCGGTGGCGCAACTTTTCAGGCACTCGATTTAGTCACGTTTTAAACTGGAGTCTCAACAGGAGGAAAATCTGGAAAATGTGGAAAACCGGAGGAGTGGGTGGTGGGCTGGGCAGTGCAGGGAGACGTCACCTCTAACAAGTTGTTTGCTGGGAAGGCGCAGATCCTGGTCTGGTCTGGGAAAACTTGCTGGCAACGTGGCGGGAAATCCCACTCGTAATTGATTTATGACATCAAAGACATATTTTTCGCAATGTTGCGTGGCCTACGTGCGTGACAGTTTTTGGTAGTGGAGGAGGTCCTTCGTAGGTCCTGGCCGGGTGCTGGCTGGTCCTGCTCCTGATTTTTCGGTCCTGCTCCTGGTCTCGCCATCTTGTTGATAATTTTGACTTATGGCTAGTGCGGCTGTTGGTTGGTCCAGGATTTGTCGCATAACTCTGTCTGTCAAAAGTCGGCTGAAACTGAAGCCAAAGATCTGGCCGCAGTCATCTCCCATCTGTATCTGTATCTCTAACTGTATCTATAGCTGTAACTGTATCTGTAACTGTAGTTGTATCTGTATCTCATTGCGATTGTGGGTGGTAAACTTTTTCTATTAGGCGCAATTATTTCAAGGTATTATTGCTTTTAATTAATTCAATTAAACGCTTCATAAATTTTTACTTTTTGATTTCGTTTGCCTGCGGCTGCGGTGTTTTCTGCTCCTCGGGGCCTTTTCCTTTAATGGAAAAACTTTGCCCACCAGATTTCCACAAAAGGGTTTAATTAACGGCAATGGCCGAAGGGTGGATTTTTGGCCCAGAAATTCGCTACTTGGCCAAAGATTTCGGATGTTTATTAAGGATTCCCGTGGCCGTGGCTCGTCGTAAAATTTGATTTCGCAACTGCGGAACGCAAGTTATTGAATGTTGGACTCGAGTGGTCGCGTTTATTTGCATTTTTGTGTGCATGGCTGCAGATTCCGGACTGGCTATTAGCACTGCCCATAAAATTGAATTACATTCTTTGGCCAAGAGAAAAAGGAAGCTGAAACGAAGCTGGAAATTCGATTGCTGGCACTTCAATTAAAAGGTCATCAGCAGTCGACACAGCTGCTGCCCAGGATGGGGGATGAGGGTGAGGATGTGGGCTACCTAAAACGATATTGATATGTACGAAGCAAGCTCACACCTTCCCCAAAAGCAGAAAAAACTCCACTCCAATCCACTTCACTCTCCTCCCCTCCACCCGTATGTGATGACTTCCATCATTATCCACACAACAGACTGAAAGGAACAGGGTAGAGGGAAACTTTTGCTGTTGTCCTGTCCATTCCCCGGGGGTCGAATAATCGAACTAGCGTTGAACAACAATTTGTTTTAAATGCCAACACAGTGAGGATTGGACTGGGCAATCGAGCCCCTTAATAATTTATGAAGACCACTCTCCTCCTCCTCCACATGTGCGAAAACTTTTCTATCATCTCTAATAGAGATTAAATGCATGTCGAAAAGGCAATTAGTTGGAGCTCCCGCTCCTGGACAAGCAACCAACCACCCCCGATGTGGAATCAGGAATCTGGAATCTCAACCCCCTAGTAAACTCCAAATTGAAGTCCAACTTTCGACCTTTGGTCTATGGCTTCACTCATTGAATCAAAGTGTTGCTCAATTTTTGCTTGGCCAAGGTGTTGTCCTGGATTGCTAAGAGGGGCGGATGCTGGCGAAAAGGGGCGGGGCTGGCAACTGCCGGAAGCAATTTAACCGAACCCTTCTCAAAGGGTTTCCGGCCGAAAACTCAGACGCTACGTCACTGCTAATTAAACTCGCGCTGTCGCCGCTAATGAGCAATGAAAACAACGTGTTGTCCGAGGAAAACTCGAAGAAAACTCCAGGAAAAACACAGAAAACAAAAAAAAATATATCAAATTCAAAACTCCAGCTGCTGGGGCGGGAATGGGCTGATAAGGGGCTCCTGGAATCGTCAGGTTGGATCAGCCATCAAAATAATGAAGGTCCACGGACTTCTCATTACTTTCAAATATTTTCCGGCACTTTTTCCGAGCTTAAGCCATTTAAAAGGATTAGTTCGCTCATGATTTTTTCAAAGGGTGGTTCCTTTTATTTTCCCCATTTTCCACCTTTTCTAAGCTAAGATTCTTTTTTCATTAAATAAAATTATGTGAAAGGAAGATTTTTAATTCAATTTTCTGGCTGTTTGAGAAGATAAAGACGAGCAGCGGGGGACGGTGAAAGGGTTCTAATTGGCAATGACAGTGAAGAAAATAAAAAAAATAAAAAATAAATAAATTCAAGGAAGAGATTTCTTAGCATTCTTTGTCTTCTTTCCAATCCATTGTTTACCCAATAAATTCGCACACATTACGATTGTCATTTTTATGAGCCAAGAAAGTCAAATGTAATAAGGGAAAATATTGTAATATTGTAATGTGTAATGTGCTCGACAGTAAGATGCTCTGCAGGAGTTACTCTACTCCTTTGAACTCTGAACTTCCACCTGAAGACATTCGAATTTCGCATACCCCAGACTTCCGGTAGTGTATGGCCGATGTAATTCATATTGCGTAGCACTTTGCCATAAAAATTACAATTGACTTTGAACTCGGGCTGCTGGCGAGGAGCAGCAGGACATTTCCACATTTCCACATTTTCACATTTTTACATTTTGTCAGGCAGCCAACAGGGCAGGGCGATACATTGAAACTAACTCAGTCCCACTCCCCAGGATCCTTCCTCAACTCCTTGCTGCAGTTGTTGGCCCGCTTCCTTTTCCTTTTATGACACCAAGGTACACGGAAGAGACGACAGCGACAATGGCAATGACTACGGCCATGTCTGGGAATGCACTTGGAAAAAATACTATGGTAAAGCAAATTTGTATTATAAATTATGGAAACAAGTTCATTAATCATTCTTTTTTGGAATATTTTCTGGGTTATCCTGAAATTCATTAGCTCAGTAAAAACTATGTTCCTTGCAAACTCAATAAAGTCTATGAAAATAATTTAGTTTAACCTAAGTAGCGCATTTAAAAAAAAAATCATACATAGCCTTTTAGTCAAGGTAATTTGGGAAAAAATTTATTGTTGATTAGTTAAGGGCTTGAAATAATTAATAACAAATAATATTCAATATACGGAAATACATATCTCATATAAAATTATTTTTTCGAAATACTATTTTATTGCCGGCAAAGAAAAAATATTATCTGCAAAGTACATGGTTGACTTTTTTATTTTTCATAATTAACATTGCAAATGATATGAATCCATTTGTATTATTTTTTAATTAATTGTAGTTTTTTAAATTTAGCGGAATCAAGGAAAACATCATTATTTTAAATATATGTAAAAGGAATCTTAATTGTTGATAATTATGATTTTTTCAACATGTTTTTTTATGGCTCACAAAATAAGCATTATAGCATCGATTAGTTGGGGTTTTAAAGAAAATAACATAAAATTTAAATTCAAAATACAGAAAATATATGTTTTTGTAGAAACCTTTTCTGATTACTTAAAAATATAAATTTAATATACAAAAAATAAATTTCTTTTAAAAGATAAAAATAAACCCATTATGATTACTAACGATTCTAGTATCTGAAATACTTTTCAAAGTACTAAAGTAATATTCTTACTTTATTTTTTCCCAGTGCCCCGAAGTGCAGCTCCTTCTCGAAGTTCCAAGGTGGCATTGGAGTCCTGGCCAAAATGTTATGGCGGAATTATGCGACGCCGCCGTTGCCCCTGGTGTGTTTATGGCCCCCCTGTTGCGGGGCGAAGTGCGAGGGGCCAGGGTACAGAGACCAGGGACCAGGACCCAGATGATGATGAGTCTGTCCCATTCTGGCGACAAACGCACTTTGCTGGAATGCCCTTCCCCTTCCCCTTCCCCGTCCNAAGTTTCAGCCCGATAGCTTTAAAACTGAGGGACTAGTTTACATAGCAACCGACAGACGGACAGACAGACAGACAGACGGACAGACGGACAGACGGACAGACAGACGGACATGGCTAGATCGACTCGGCTGGTGATGCTGGTCAAGAATATATATACTTTATAGGGTCGGAAATGTCTCCTTCACTGCGTTGCAAACTTCTGGTCAAAATTATAATACCCTCTGCAAGGGTATAAAAAGAAACCCATTATGATTACTAACGATTCTAGTATCTGAAAAGTACAATAGAGAGATTGTTTCCTTAATTTTTCCCAGTGCCCCGAAGTGCAGCTCCTTCTCGAAGTTCCAAGGTGGCAGTGGAGTCCTGGCCAAAATGTTATGGCGGAATTATGCGACGCCGCCGTTGCCCCTGGTGTGTTTATGGCCCCCCTGTTGCGGGGCAAAGTGCGAGGGGCCAGGGTACAGAAACCAGGGACCAGGACCCAGATGATGATGAGTCTGTCCCTTTCTGGCGACAAACGCACTTTGCTGGAATGCCCTTCCCCTTCCCCGTCCTGCCCTTCGAAAATTATAAATTACAGAGAGGCCTCAAGGAGCACTCCTCGCGGTAGTCGAGAGTTTTCTTTTTTCCGTGCAGTTGAACACGAGATGCATGACAAATGGCGGGTAGTAATCTAAAAAGCAAACGGAGTCCTGGAAGGGGAAGGGGGGGAGGAGTGGTTGAACCCTTTAAAGTTGTCCTTTTATCGCCACCGCATCAGTTCATTAGTCCAGCACAAAGATGCCCAAGGACATGGATCGCCGTGCCAAATTAATTGGCTCGCTGAGCTGGCCGAGTAAATATTTAATTAATCGCCGATTTGTGCACTGAGCTCTCTATAACTCTCTCTCTATATATATAGCTATATAGCTATATAGCAGCCCCCGCATCCGCCTAAAACAGAACGCTTTGTGAGACTAATCGAAGCCATCAATTATGTTGATAGATTGGCCCACGTACAGCAGCGGAAATAGTTCTAGTCCTGCCCAGCGGAAGGAGTCCTTTTTAGAGAGTCCTCAGTTTGTCAAGCAGTTGGCAGCTGGAAGTAGCGAGCTTACCGCTGCTTAAGGTACTTGTAATTGAATCCCTTCGGTGAACGAACTGTCCCCAAGGACCAACCAAGGATGGGGCAAAGGACCAAGGACTAACCAAGGAACTCCCTTCGTTTATTCATAAGCTGGCTCATGCAAAATTGCAAGTGCCTGTTGACAAAAGTTTCAAGTAGCCACCGCAACTGAATGATAAAAAAAAAATACAAAAAAATAAAGTAGAAATGCAAAAAAAGCATGGAGAAAGTCCTGGGAGAAAGGGCAACGGACTTTGGCAGGACAGACGTGTGTCTGATCTGAATGCTAGATAAAATTATTACCCTTTTTATTCTCGCCGCTCGCTGGGATTTGTCCGAATTGGAATCCGTGTCGGTCTCCTTTTGCGGGAGATGAAGATGCCCCGGCTGCAGGGTGAGGATGGTGGATGAGGAGTGACCCGTAGTCCATGTTCAGATTCAAATCCAAATCCAAAACTGAAACGGACTCCAAGTCCGAGTCGCCGTCGCCTGTTTATTTCCTGTTGGACACTTTCCGTTTGTCGTTTGTTGTAGAAAAAGTCGCCGCTGTCGCCCCACCTCGACAACTTTACTACCGATTTTTTGCATACCCCGCAATTTTGTTGCACTGGGGTATGATGAAAAAGTAATTCAGGAAAATATTTTTAACAAAAAAAATGGAAAGCACCAGAAAGAAAGCCATGTAAATATAGTTAGGGTACCCAACCTAGAGCGCCTTTGATTTATTATAGATATTTTTTAAATTTCTTTACATTGACTTACAATTAATTATGAAAAAATGGAATGGAAATAAATTAAAAAAATATTTTAGCACATATTAATTTCTTATCAAATAAACTATGTTTTCAAATAATAGGAAATAAAAAGAATTAAATTAAAGCAAATCTACGTACTGGGTATCAAAAATTTTTATATAGAAGGGACTTAATCCATTTGGAAATTGAATATAAATGACTTGCAATATATGTGAATTTCTTTAGCACAAATTAATTAAGCACAAACTTAGAATCAAATCTAATTACTGGGTATCATAGCAGTCTGTACTTACCGCCTTACCTAGCAAACTTGATTTTTTTCCACTTGTTTTTTATGGCTCACACAATAAGCATCATCAACAACAACATCAACAACAACAGCAACTACAAAAGCAGGAGCAGTCCTCGACGTCATCAGCAGCACATTGTGCCGCAGAGAACTGGAAGAGAGTCTCCAAGTCCGTGTCCATGTCCGTGTCCATGTCCTGCGGACTCTCCTCCATCAAGGATATGGAGAGAAAGGAGTCGGAGTCGGAGGCGATGGCCGCATGCCGATAATGTGCGGCCATAAGGTAATGAAAATTTTATCTGATTCTGGCAATAGTTGCACCCTTTCTGTAGCTGTAGCCTTTGATTTGATTTCGGATCGAAGGGATGCGGAAGGATCGAAGGGGGAAGGGGTAAGGGGTAAGGGGAAGGGGAGTTGGCCGAGAGCAAATGATACAATACTTTGTGGTCAGCATGTGTGCCCAAAAGGTACGAGTATTGGTCGCATTTGATTGAAATTTGAATTGCCACCCACCCTGCCACACACAAAAGGATGCCCGGTCGTCCTTCGGGTGTGTGCATACTTTTAGGGGCAATCGTTGAGTACGTGCCCCGGCGACAATGACGAACGAACAAACAAAAACCTAACCCGAAAGCTGAAATCTGAAATCTGTAAACTGAAATCTGAAATCCGTACAGCGACAATAAGATGGAGCACTATTTCATTTTAGATTTTAATCAATTCCGTTTGATGTGACACGTTTGTGGGCCGCATTTCCCATCTCCCAACTCTGGGAATCCTTGGAGTCCCCTCCCCCCCATAAAAGTATCTGCAACATATGCAGGCCATCCGCGACACTTGCCGCCTAATGAAGGTACAATCAAATCCACTTTTGAACCTATCAAATCAAGGATGGCTTCATTATTTCCATTATTGTTCATAATTCGCTATTGATTACATTTTGAGATATATTGAGTAAACCAAAAAGGGAAAGATACAATAACAATGAAAGGGATTTCTTATAATATAATATTGAGATTTTCAATTATGGACCTTTGGAACCCGATGTGTGTGATTTGTTTTTCTTTTATTAAAAGGTTATAAGTGGATAAGTATAGAAATGAAAGTTAAATGGGTCATCAAAGTTTATGTACAATTATTAATAGATTTATTTTTCAACCCCGAATCAAATAAATTTATATTTCACAACCTAATTCCAGGTACCCAAAAGTTTCAAGTTCTGTAATATATATACCATATTCCCTGAAGAAATTAATATAATTGAGTGTTCAATCATCAGAGAAAGTTGTTTAGTAGCCAGCTGAATTCGCATTTTTTTTTAGAAATAAAATAAAACAAATGTCACCCAATAATCGAGCAATTATCTGCGACATCATCCCCTGACTAGCCCTCGTATATCCCATAAGAAAGCCCATAAATAACCACTAAACAAGGCAATTGAGCAGAATCGACTCCTTTGACACCACCCAATCCCACCCAGAAATGGAGCCGCAATAAATTCCGGGCGCACACCTGCAACTTCCTAAGGACAATCGCTGCAATTATCGAGGCAGAAGTCCAGTAACAAATCCAATAAACTTCACAATCGAACAGCACATAAATATTAAACGATGATTGAGCTGCAGATTGAGTTGGAAAAGGAGAAAAGCTTAGGGAAAAATTACAATTTATTGGACTTTTCCGGTCCGGTGACAAAAAAGTGGACAGTGCAAGATTTATGCCCTTCGGATGTTATTTGGGGGGCAGCATCCCCCTCAGTTAATACCTGATCACTTAAGGTTAAGTGGTCACCAGTGGACGGGACTTAAAGCCACTTTAAGAGAAGTACTGAGGGCTTTCGGACAACTCGATTATTATGCAGGCACCTCAATTGCATTTTGCAGTTACTCAAATTTGCATATCATTCCACTCGGCAAAACTAAACTAAAACTAAATAAATGCCAAAACAAACCGAAAACTTTCCCTCGGGCCGCATTGCTAACTTTATTATGAGAGATCGGGGTTGGGGTTCTGGACTGGTTCTGGACTGGTTCTGGACTGGATATTACGTATCTGTGGCTATGTGGCCATCGCTCAGCAAAAGTAAAGCGCTCTGATTCCGGATTCTATGCTGCCGACATGTGTCACTCTGCAGTCCAGCAGGCATAAAGATTTGCGGGCCTCCACTTCTCCAGTTATATCCCATTCCCCTTGTCCACTTTTCCACTTTTCCGGTTCCATACTCGCATTTTCCGCCCCCCTCCCCCACCCCTTTTTGGGAGAGTGCGAAATTTGCATTTTCTAAAAACTCAATTGCGAGTGTGAGGTGTAGCTGCGGGCTACAAGATGCACAGAGGAAAATTCCAGTAAAATTATTAATTAATCAAAAAATTTTAGACATTGATAAGCAATTAAATTAAATACGAAATTGTTCCAATTAAAAATGTCTTACTTTTAGTTACATTAAACATTGAAAATATATACAAAACTTTGGAATTAAAATAATATAAAATATATTACCAACAAGAAAAATTTCAAATACCTCAAACAATTTGATAGATTTTTTTCCGTCTGGAGGCTTTTCAGCTGGGATCTCTGAGCTGCTGTCCAGGACAGTCCAGCAGAAAGTCCAGAGTCCGGAGAGCAGAGAGAAGCCTTCCAGGATGGGCCCTGGTCTTCCATCATCGTCGCAGTCGCACTAATTCCTCAGCAGCAATTTATCAACAATAAACAGTTGCAGACATTTTGCTTAGTTTCGGCGTGTAAGGGTGTGTGGGTGTGTATGTGTGTGTGTATCTGTGTGTGTGTGTGACGTGTCCTGTCCCAAACAGGGATGCAGGATGCATGAGAAAGTTTGACTCTCGAGTGCTGCGGGCAGGCTTAAAGTGCCTGATGATTTAAGGCCAACAGCTCAAAGGAATCCCGAATCCCGAATCCTGAATCCTGGCAAGGATGCATGTCCTCCTTATTGAAATTCCTCAATTGATATCCGCGAATTTCTTTGTCACTTGTCGTGAGCTGAGCTGCCTTAGCTTAGCTAATTCCGTGAATTTCGCAAATTGGCTAAATAATTTGCACATTGTTCGGCGGCTCTTCGCACACGTAAAGTGGCAGTAATCCAATAAGCGGCATCAACAATTTTCGCGCTTGCATTTGCCATTTAATTCCATTTACGCCTCATTTACGCGATGTCAGTGGATGCCACTCCCCTTTATTATAATACAGTGAGAGAAATTTAATAGGGAAAATAAAGATTGCAGGATGGGCTAGTTCAAATATTGGATTGCAAGAAACCGAATTTTAATAAAATTATTAAATGTAAAAATATTTCTGAGATAATTTAATCCAGGAAAATAAATTGCAGGATGAAAATTGAAAATATTTGATTGCAAGAAACTTAATTGAAATTCAACATATAGACTACATAAAAATATTTTTTTGTAATTTAATTTTTAATAATAAAAAAGAAGTGCCTCCGTAAATAAAACGTTAAAAACAGTGTTCTCTAAACAAAGGGATTGATAATTCAAAATATTTAAAATAAACACGATATCAAATTATTTTGAAATATTAAATAGAGTTATATTTACACTTAATGGACTTACTTTCCAAAAACACCTTTAATCCGAAACTTCGAGGACCTATTTTCCCAGTGTAAATTACACCAACTACGCTTAAAAATCGAACCTGTTTTTTTCGGCTCTCGATTGATTCGATTGGCACTGCCGGAGGAGGTGGAGGAGGAGGAGGAGCTGTCACCGGGTGGTGGCCTTTTTAAGTGGGTGAGATGGTGGATGGCTAATGAAATTTCTAATCATTTCGTTAGCTTATGCTAATGAGTATGTGTTGTCCTCGGCAGCAGGTTTAAGTGGCTATAGAGCGACTCACGATGACTGGGCAGGACATCAGGATTCAGGATTCAAAACGGGCGCCAGTCTGGCTTTTCAACCAGGATTCTGGAACACCTTGAACGGCGGCGGCGCCAGTGGATCGCTTTTAATAAACTTGTCGCACTGTTAACTTTATTAAGATTAATGGGCATGTGCACTGGATCACGCCGAGAAGGGGCATTGGAAAGTGTGTTCTGATGTGTTCTGGTTCTGGTCTGGACGACAAACGCCACAATAATAAAAGCACATTTCACTTGCTTTAATGACGTCATTACGTGGCATTTACTTGCACCACCCGCAGGACCAACCAGAACCAACCAACCATCCACCACCCACCATCCACCATGTCTGGCTGCAGCAAAGTCAAGACGTTAATGTGTCCAATAATTTAATTTTAAGTACCTTGCAAAAAGAAATACGGCCACATTTTTACAGACAATTTCCTTTAATGGCCAGACAAACTGCAGGCCAAGTCGAACCTGGCTGCTCCTGATTCTCCTGTCGAACTAGACGGACGAAGGAGCAAGGACGACGGACCAAGGAGCCCTGGGCGAAGGTAATTGCATGGAAAAAGTCAAAGTCAAAGTTGTCCTGCTCCTGCTACTCCTGCTGCAGCCTTTGTGTAATTGAAAATTTAATATTTATTTCGCAGTTAGTAAATCAAAGTTTCAACGCAGTGGATAACCAACACACTGTCATTACATATTCATCATACGCCCCGTGGGCCAAGAGCTGCCTGCCAACTCATAAAAAAGCCAGAAAAAAGGGGGCATCAAAGAGGGGTCCAAGGGGCACCAAAGGGGGTTCAAAGGAGTCGAGCACATGTGGCTATAAATCAAGTCAACCTTTGCATGAGTTTCGCTTTCCTCCTCCGCACAATTTCAACTCTCATGAGTCAGCGGAAAGTAATAAAGTTGGAGCGCACAATCCTGGGGGGGGTGTGTACCATTATCCTGGCGTTGTAACATGCTCATACATGGATTAGTGTTCAATAATGCCAGGACCTCCAGGCCATGATTTCCCCCTGATTTTTTTTCGAATAACCAGCTGTTGCTCTGCAGGTCCTGCAACTCCTGCAAAATATGCTCGATTTCAATGCTAGTTTTGAGGTGTAAACAAGCGGANTAATTTTAAGTACCTTGCAAAAAGAAATACGGCCACATTTTTACAGACAATTTCCTTTAATGGCCAGACAAACTGCAGGCCAAGTCGAACCTGGCTGCTCCTGATTCTCCTGTCGAACTAGACGGACGAAGGACCAAGGACGACGGACCAAGGAGCCCTGGGCGAAGGTAATTGCATGGAAAAAGTCAAAGTCAAAGTTGTCCTGCTGCTCCTGCTGCAGCCTTTGTGTAATTGAAAATTTAATATTTATTTCGCAGTTAGTAAATCAAAGTTTCAACGCAGTGGATAACCAACACACTGTCATTACATATTCATCATACGCCCCGTGGGCCAAGAGCTTCCTGCCAACTCATAAAAAAGCCAGAAAAAAGGGGCATCAAAGGGGCCACCAAAGGGGGGGATCAAAGGGGGGTCCGAGGGGCACCAAAGGGGGTTCAAAGGAGTCGAGCACATGTGGCTATAAATCAAGTCAACCTTTGCATGAGTTTCGCTTTCCTCCTCCGCACAATTTCAACTCTCATGAGTCAGCGGAAAGTAATAAAGTTGGAGCGCACAATCCTGGGGGGGGTGTGTACCATTATCCTGGCGTTGTAACATGCTCATACATGGATTAGTGTTCAATAATGCCAGGACCTCCAGGCCATGATTTCCCCTTGATTTTTTTTCGAATAACCAGCTGTTGCTCTGCAAGTCCTGCAACTCCTGCAACATATGCTCGATTTCAATGCTAGTTTTTGAGGTGTAAACAAGCGGACGAGTGGCGAATAATAAATAAAAACCATGCTCTCCCTCTCTCGGCGCGAATAATTCACCGAGCATTTTAGCTGCAAAATCATAAATAACAACATGTAAATAGCTTTTATCTAACAGCTCTCGTCACAGCGGAAACGGTTAAAAAACCTCACGGAAAAGCCCTGGAAAAGTTTTCACAAAAGCCCGCAAAGTGGAAAGGTCCAGAGGAAAATGCGGGCAGGGGGCAAGGGGCAGGGGCAAAGGGCATGGGGCAAGAGCAGGGGGCGAGTTCGAGTCCGACACTTCAACTTGCTGCTGCAGCTCGCATCAATTAAACCTAAATTGTTGCAGTTGTTAACACGCAACAAAATTGTCTGCTGCACTGCAGCTAAAAAACTCTGGTCAAAAAACGTTGAAGACCAGCAACAAAAAACGAAAAGTGTCAACAAAAAAAATCGAACCAAGTGAAGAACATTATGAGTGATCAACGTGAAGATACCCTAGATAATTAAAGTGTTTAATCGTATTAAATTAACAAATGGAATTGTTTATTCCTGATGTAAAATTATATTTGCAAAAGTATCTTACATATTTGGAGTATAGCAAATATCTAATATGTATATAAATTTTTAAATTAGAAAAGGATCAAATATACTTAATGGAAAATACAACATTTTTCTAAGTAAATAAATTTATTAAAAAATGGATGCGACAAAATATGATTTCTTAATATTTACATTCAACCAAAAATATTAAATTTTGGAATCCTTTTTTTTGTTAATAATGATTTAGTTCAATGTATCCTTAAGTTCCAATAGCTAATGGGTGCGCAATAAAAAGAACTCCGAAATTGGTAAAACGTCAAGTGTAAAATGGCATAGAACTGCATAAAGCCGCAGCTGGAAAAGCGGGGAAAGGCTGGGGGGAAAACTCTGTGGGAAGGGGCGGTTGTTTGAGTGTACTTCTGCATTGGGATTTATTCTATGCTGACCCTTTTTTTTTTTGCATCTGCATCTCTCCGCAGGAGTGACCGAGTCCAGAGCAATTACGCCGCTTGAAATATTGACAATTACTTAAATTTATCTTTCCTAAACGCGCCGGATGCACCTTTTGGCCATGGAGGGGACTCCGTTCCGGAGGGGATTCAAAAACGTTTGTCAATCAAGCGGCAGACAGGAGGCATCACGCGTGATATATTTGAAGTGGCCAACAGTCTGCGCGACTCCTCCACCCACTCTAATGAATGCCACCCACCCATGCACCACCCGTGCACCACCCTGCACCACTATGCTGCACCATCATCCACCACCTGATGCACTCGAGTGTGTAATTTTTGCATATTCCCAGCGCCAAAACTCATGGCACGGAGCATTCCACGTGGCTGCTTTCACCTGCGGATCGACACGAATGAATGAGCCGGCGAATGGATGAATGAATACCCGAATGCTGTATGAGTGCACAGGGACAAATTATGAATGCCATTAACAAGATTTGTTTGTATTTGTAATAATCGTACAATAGGGTGTAGGTACCACAAAAAGCATTTGAAAAGTTTCAAACTGCAAGCCAATAAAATTCGGAAAATTTTTGGAAACGTTAAGAAATCTTAAAAAAAGTTCCAAGAATAATACCAAATATGAGCAACAATAAATTGGATAATAATTATTAATTTAAAACCTTCGAAAAATATGAAATCGTTCAAAGAAATACACACAATTAATAGCAAATATTTTATATTTTAAAAACCCTCAGAAAATTTTATGACTTACAACTAATAAGATATTATTTGTTGTTTTTAAACATTTTAAAATTTCCAAACTGCTAGCATATAAAATTCTGAAAATAAATGTAAACGATAACAAATATTTTAAAAATTAATACAAAAAAATAGCAAATATTTTATGTATATAGAATACTCTGAACATTTTTTGCGCTACTACAAATAAAATAATATTTTATGTAAAACCCTTTGTAAATTTATATTAATTAAGCTATAAAATATATATTTGATTACATTATTATATATAAAGTATCTTAACGAGTGAATCGCTGATCATATATATTTTGTTTGCTGTGTGGTTTTGGTGGCTCATCGACTCGGTGGTTTGGTGGTTTGGGGCGCCATTGCATTGCGGTGGCAACGGCGGCTGTGAAATGGCCTGGAAATGATTTAATGCGGAAACTGCGGTCGGGCCAGAATTTAAAATTTATTCCCGCCGGCCAGGTGAGAGAACCGAAATAGCGAATTGCGAATGGTGAATAGCGAAAACCGGGCCAAAACGAAGAAAGGAGCAGACATAAATCACGCATCTGGCAATTGCGAGTGTTTTGAAATTTGAAGTTCGTTATTCCTGGACCCCGGCAACTAATTAACTTTAAAGTTGGAGGGCCAACACACTTTTTTCGGTCTGACTATTTCGGGCGATGGCTTTTTGTTCTAGTGCGTAATTAATCACTGTCTGCCCCGAGAGCAGCGTGCTAACAAATTAACACCAGAGGGGCAGAGGGGGGCGGTGGTGCTGCTGCAGGCTGCCTGCTGCTCGGTGCATGGTTCAGTGGTGCAACAAAACACGGCAACATTGTAGCAGGAGCGAGAGCCGGCCGAGACTTCAAAACTCATTTGGGCAGGAAAATTGAAAATTGCAATTGCTCTCCGCTAAATTTGTTTCGGCATTTTTTTGGCATTTCGAAAATGCATTTTTCATTTCATTTCTATTTCATCGGGAGCCGCGTGTGAGTTACAAAAAGTCATTTGGCCGGGCAGCTCATTAGGAGCTGCGTACTACATTCTCCACCCGATTTTTTTTTTGACAGACTTTGCATCACCAAATACAGCCGGAGTGAAATCCAATGAGAGCCCAGGGCAGACGGCCAAAAAAGATTCTTTCGGGGGGACTCCTTAAAATAGACATCAGGTTTCTTTAGTGCTGGAAGATATATATGTTGGTTAGATGGATGTGTTAGTTGGAAGGGTAGAACGGGGAGAGCGGGGGAAAAGAGTGCTGGCCATTGTCCAGTGAAGAGGAAACCACAGGTTAAACTGGGCTGGGATTCTCCCCCTAATCGTAATCCCAGAGCCATCAGCCGCATCATCATTTTCATTGTGTGGGCATTTTTATGAGCGTTTTCAATGCCTCAATGCGAAAAAAGCACAATAAAATCAATGAGGTGTGTCTGCGTCTGACTGCAGCACCTCAGAAGCTCCAGCTCCGGCTCCAGGTCCACATCCACACCCACATCCGTATCCACATCCACATCCAGGGGCTGGGCAAACAATCGGGTATCTGATGGATACACAGACATAACAGCTAAACAATCAAGCGCAGGTTCAGTTCAGCCGGTTTTGGAGTTGGAGCTGGAGATGGAGATGGAGCCACCTACAGTGCAATCAACGACGGGGGCTGATCCACGTTGAACCACCCAAACCATTGAGGGCAGTCACCAACTGGGATACCTCGTACTGAAAAAAACATATCCTGCTTTTCGGAGGATAAAATAAGTATTTAAGAACAATTTTTAATTATATTAAAATTCTTTTGCGTTTTATATGAAATTAATTTTTTATTAGCTACAAATTTTGTTTTTTTTTTACATTCATAAATACAAGTTTATGTATTTTGTTACAACAATCAAAAAGATTTAAATAACAAATATTAATAAATTTCAAATACATCGAACATTTAATTTAAACACATCAAATACTTTTTTTTAGAACCAAAACAAGTTCCTTAAAATACAATTAAAATTTCCAAATATTTCTATATCCATTAAACTAGTTTGTTAAACTAAATTAATTAACATTTTCAAATTAAAAATATTCAATTTGATTATTTTAAGGGGTATCAACATCAGCACCTCTCACTTTTCACTCTCCTCTTGGTTGTTACCTATTCATAGGTTATTATTATTATCCTTGCACACTCAGCCACACACACTAATGCACACAACACCCACGCACACACACCGATACACGTTCCGGCAGGACCTAAGCTTGCGTAACACGTTATATACACACACATACACATACACACACAGATATCCTGCTCCTGCCCGCTTTGTTGAGCACTTTGCGAGCCGAACAAAGAATGTGCTTTATTGGCACTTTTTGCACAATTGCCGTGCCCCGCAGTTATCCT
>JAJJHY010008598.1:3614649-3626435 GCA_021224005.1 Drosophila setifemur | reverse complement strand
AGCAGCAGTAAATGAGCGTGGAAAAAGGATATGTGGGGGAGGGGAGGGCTGGAGCTGCTCGGTAGGCCAACAAGGTAGTTGCAAAGGAGCAAAGCTCCGCATCATCGTCGTCTCCTTTGTGGGCAACAGCCGGTTTTGATGTGTGCCACGCCCCCCAATCCCCACTTTTCCACTCTCCACTCAGGAGGGGAGGTGGAAGTGGATCCTGGGGAAAGGAGCTGAGCAAAGGATAAACACATTCATGGTGTGCAATCGATTGGCATAATGCGAAGCATTTTATTAAGGTTATCAATCGGCTATGAATATAGGTATATATCCCCAGGATGCCGAGGTGTCTGCATGTGTTCGTGTGTCCTGTGTGTCCTGTGTGTTTGTATTTATGTGGCGCAAACAGCGGCAGGATCTGCGGTGACGACGCCAAAAGGAGGTCCTTATCGCAAGTGACGCATAAAACGTTCCATGAATTATGCGGAAATTATTAGAAAGCATTTAAGCGGAATTATTAATGACGAAGGAGGACGAAGGGGAGTGTCCTTAGTCTTAAGGTGTCATGTGTGTGACTCCTTCGAAGGATACAAAATGATATCAATTCACATCCTTTGTCTCAATCTTTGAATATGTGGTGAAGCAGTTTACATAATTAAATTAAAGCTTATGATAGGGTTTTGGGAATTCTTAGAACAAATTAAGGATAAAGCCAATTCCTGGTGGGATTGTAGCTTTAAATGCTTAAAATTGAATAGTGTTGTATTAATTGTTGCTTTAGTTAAGTAAAGGGGATATTAAATATTTTATAAATATTTTTCATTTATTTATTTTCCCTGTACAATTACTTAATTTTGCCATTCAAAATATATTTTATTGACATTTTTTGTATCATGGGAAATTCAATTTAATGTGAAAAGAAAAATGTGTTTCCTAAGACATCTTTATAATGTACAAATTTAAAGTACTATATTTTAAAATCCGGATTAATATCTTAACATTTTTATTAAGAACTTAATTACTATATAAATTTAACTACCAGGTATTCCCCATTCGTTACTTCACCCTTTTACCATTGTTATTTGTTTTACCTTTGAACGGAGCAAACCGAAAAACAAATTTTCGGCAGGCCAACGCAATGAACAGGATCTGTGGTGTTCGAAGGGGCGGGGCCAGGACGAAAGGGGCGGGCCTGTGAAAAATACAATCAAATGCATTCGGCTGGAAAAGCTGCTAGCAAAAATAAATACACATCTGTGGGTGAGTGTGTGTGTGCGAACGAATATGTTTGGGGCAGCACACAATTGGATTAAAATTTACACGCTCCGACCAGGCGCAATTATCCTGGCAAATTGGTGGGCCAAAAGGGATGCAGGGTGGTGAGGGGGTGAGGACTGAGGTGGAGTTACTTTGCGTGAGTGCGTTAATGTGCTTAACAATAAAATGCAGCGCATTAATTGATAACGAAAAGCTTTCGGACCGGGCCGGGCCGAAACGATGGAGAACATGGTCGATTCAATCAATTAAAAACGCGCTGGCAGGGTGGCCAACCTGAATTCGGTTAAGCATTTTGGCTAAGCACTGGGGCTGGTCTCCTTTTTTGCCTAGACTATTTTATGAGTTTCATAAATTGCAGTCAGCCAGCGACACTTGCCGCGAATTAAAAACACTTTTGCATATCATTTTGGAACGTGGCCAAAAAGACGGGGCGATACGCAAAAAGGCCAGCGCCGAGAAATGCTCATTTAATTTGCCTTAATTTCGCTTTCGTTTTAGCCAAATGCACCAACGTCATTATCAGTCCCTCGGCCCTTTGGAGTACTCCCCTCTTTCCCCCCACCAATCAAAACTCATTTCGTATTCGATCCATTAAATAGCCATAAAGTCTCGTGGCTTATATCCATCTCTTACCACAAAAAAACAAAATAAAGAAGAAAAACCTCATGTGGAAATGAAAAGGTCGCAGGTTCGCGGCAAACAACAATTTATGGCATCCATAAACTTTTCTTTGGTGCATGCCCCAAGGTGAAATAATGCCAAATTTATGCGTAGAATGTGGCATGAACAACAATTTTGCCCCCGAAGCCTGCTCGAAATTTTTGATTGGATTGTAAAACAGAGGAGCAAAGCTATCATTAGCCAAAGGTAAAATGGATGTGGCAGGAACATTTATGATGGGATCAGGATGAAATCAGGAGGCATATGTTATTTGATTACAGGGAAACCTGTTTTCGTTCATCCATAAACCAACATAACAATAAATAGATTAGATTTTGGGATATTGATAGGGAAACATTTGCTTAAAAACGGATGTTTAAGGGTTTTTAAATCATATTCCCATGAAAAAAATTACCCCCTAACCTATTTGAAACCTATAATAAGCAATAGTAATTCAATCTATTATATTTCCATAGCCAAATACCATTTTCCAAGCCCAGTTTATAGAGCCCTTCCCACAAAAGTATGCATTGGGATTAAGTGGAACCGCGAAAAGTGCCACCAACGCTTAGCGGTTGATTTGGGCCAATTGAAAAGTGTCGGCGGCCATGATGAGAAATGGCAAAAACCGGGGGCTAATAGGGAGAGCACTGGAAAATAGATAATAATAAATTATAATCATGGCGACATAATGCGAACAAATCTAGCCACGAGCGAGAGTCGTAAAAAGTGCTTAAACCGATCAAATTGGCCTCCGATGGCGATTTGTGCCATTGCCTGGAATTTTATTTATTTGTTCGCATGCAAACAAATTGATTCGCCAGCCGAAACTAAATCAAAGCCCAGGCACACATAAAAGTCCTCGCACAGGACCTCCTTCCAAGACTCTTGCTGCACACGCGATAAGTTGCAAAAAAAAAATGGAGGAGAAATTCGGAAAAAAAAGAGTTTGTACATCGTAAACAACAACAAACAACAGCAACCCTTCCGGAAAATTTCGCAGGACGGGGCGGGGGATGGGGGGGATGAGGGGGGAAATTGCACGTAGTATTTCAGCATCAGCCGGAGAATCGAGAAGCGAGAAACGGCTTATCCGGGGCAATGAAAATTTATACAAATTCGAAAAAAGTGACAACATTTTGCTTTTATTGGCCATTAAAACGACTTAGCGACTTGGCGAACGGAGATCGCGTGTGATTTGTACCTTGTCCTTCCACTTTGCTCCTTTCACTTCCCACATTCCCACATTCCCACTTTGCATATGGGAATCCTGAATCCCCTGGGGGTGTTGGGTGACTATGTCACACCCAGGACATCTGACCAGACATAAGCGCAGTTTACGATGCCAGAAATTGAAGGAATGGCCCTGGGAAATAGAATGTGTTTGCCTCAGATAAGATGCAAAAATCAATTTAAATGTTGCAGTAAATATATTCTGAGAAAATTCAATTAAATTGAATTTGGAATAGAACTATAAAAAATTCAGATTAAAAACCATTTTACAGAAGTTTATGAGGAAGTTTTTAATCTTATTAATATTAAAATTGTTTTTAATAAATCGTTGCTAAATATGTCTATGAATATTTCCAATTTCAGCAATTAAAAAAAAACCGTGCTTAGGTACTTAGGACAAACTTAATATTTTACATACATTTAATATTTTTATCAACGAAATTTATTAAAACAATAACGATTTAAATTGTATTTTTGTTTTATTTTATATAATATTCAATCTAAAACGTTGAACTATGTTGAATCACTTTTTTCTTGAAAGGATAATTTACATTTAAATGAAGATTGATTCAAACATATTTTCATATTTAATTTAAAACATTTGAAGCTCCGAATATGTAATTTAAAGGTTTTCCATATATTTTACAACTCCCCAACCTTTTGGTTATCCCTTGAAAGTATCTTTTTGGTCCTTAACTAATATTGATGCTCCATCTGCTTGTTGAGAACCATTTCTCCTGGCACATTAAGCAATTTTCGGCGTTTAAGACAAAAGGAGGCCAAGGTGTTTCCAATACGCTTTTCCGGCTTTCCTAAGCAAAAGCAAATGAAGCAAAAGCCGTGTTCCGGGTTTTTCAAAGGAAATTGCTTATCGGCAGGAAAATGTTGCCGCAGCCGCCGAGCGAATTTATTGAGTGGAAAATGCTGCAACAGAAGCGGGTAACAGAACGCAAGAAAAAAAGCTGGAAAAGCGGAATAGCGGAAAAGCAAAGGCAGGCCGAGAGTGAAAGTGAGCTGAGAATTTTCCGATGCTACTGCGGCGTCAAATCCATTAACCTGATATTTACTTTTCCACACACACACGCACACTGCGGCAAAGTGAAAGTGTTTTCCCCTTAACGAGCGACGTTGTTGTTATTGCTCTCCCAATTTTCCACCTCCCCACAGTTTTCCACCAGGCCTATTTCCTGTTGTTGTTTTTCTCGGTTTTTCCGAGGGGTCGGAGTGTGGCTGAAACATGATATTTTTACGTTTAGTTTGCAAAATTGAATAACACGTAAATGTGTTTAGTACCAAGGAGAGAGGCGGGGAAGGGGGGTTTGGGGCACGGGAAAGGCAGTAAATTAAGCTCACTCACACGCACAGAGATTGTAGTTGAGGTAAATTACTTACATAACATTAACACGAGGCCAAGGAATGGAGGAAGGAGGCAGGAATAGAGCCAGGAGGGGAGCCAGGACCCCAAGGAAAAGGAGCCTATGAAACGCAGCTGTTGGGAGGGCAGGCAATTTTGTTTGCTTTATTACATTTCATATAACCTTCATCCGATTTTACTACTTTAACCGATTCGAAGGGAAGTTGTTAACTAGTTGAAGGAGTTGTGAAATAAACCTAGTCCTTGAGTTCATATTTATTTTCATTTATTTGGTAACTGCAAAGTTTGTTTTATAAATGATTTTGTTGTAAGGAAAATAAATATAAATATGGGACTATCTAAAATTGTAGTAATAATTACCAAGATATTTTATTAAAATTATTTTAAAATAATACGAGAATTCAAGAATTATTATACTATCCAAATTTGTAGTAAAACTTTTATATACCTTTATTTATGAACCTAGTAAATACCTTTGCTACAAAATACATCCAACCATATTTTTATATTATCCCCATTCCTTCTAAGATGCACTTGAAATTAAAAGTAAAAAAATTCAAGGGTCCACCAATTTATTATTTATAAGTACTTTTAAAACTCTGATATTATTACCCAAAATATTTGAGACCTCCCTAAAAAATTGTAAAGTATCTTTAACCCCTTTAATGTTGCATCCCCAAAAACAAATCAAATTAGAAACTCGTTCGAATTTCGAAAAAAAATATACAAAATAGGACAGGCAGAAAAAAAATTACCTTTGCCCAGAAATGTTACCCCGTTTTTTGTATCTTTTTTTTGCTGTATTATTTTGCTGTGAGCGGGAAAAAGCAATTAGACGCACTTTTTGATGGACACGCGTTCAATCATTCGGCCGGCTGTCAAGTCGATGGATGCAGCGACGTGCCGGGAATGGGGAAAATGGGGAAACCGGTGGAAAATGTAAAAAGGAGTAAAACTCATTACGACAAAAATGGGAAAACGAACGAAAGGTGCGCGAAATGTGGCTATTTTTCAAGCATTACCCAGAGGAAATAAGCACATAAATAATGATCAGGAAGCTGTGGAAAATTGGGGTGGAAAGGGGAAGGAAAATGGAACTCGTTCCAAAGGGAAACACTTGTCTTGTGCTTTTTTGGGGTTGGCTAATTGTATCAAATGGCTCATCAATAGTTCAAAGGCATCGGGCCATTACGGTCTGAACGGCAGCTGGGACAGGTCGAGTGATACGTTTTATGGGGGAAAACTTTCGGAAAACTCGAGTGTCTTCCGTTTGTCATAAAAAAGTTGCCAACTCGGTTGTTCGGTTGTCCTCTCCTGACAGCATATGAATCACAGCAATTGGCAGCGGTTTAATAGCCAAAACTTTCGCCATCGATGTGGCGACAAATGAGTGCCTCCGACAGGATGATGACTTTGTGTCGGTGTCATTTTAAGATTCATATCCCATACAAAACTCGGACACACTCTAACTCTATGTTGTATAGGAACCAGTGGTTGCTCCGGCGGCCGCCTGGCGACTGAAAGGCCAGAGAAAAATTCGCCAGCATCGGGAAAATCAGCCAAGAGAAATGTAACAGAGCCAAAACACTGCAAAATGTTAGCCAAACAGAATTTCCCCTTACGATATTGGGCCGAAAAACAACGTAATGATATTGAGATAAATCCTGGGCCTTGAAAATCGTACTTACTGAATAATCAGGCAATTATTAAAAGAGCTTTTCAGCCAGAAAAAGGCAGTTAACTATTAAATTTCCTACATATGTTCAACTATAATTTAGATCCACTTTTTATTGTTCACTGCCATGAGTTATTGGTCCTAAATCATTCATTTATTTATGACCCAGCCCATTTAATGTTGTTAACCTTTGGCCGGGGCTCCGTTTCAGTTGTTCCAATAGATATTAGATATTTATGCCGGAGTATAAACAATATTAACATTCGCTCGGTAATTGTATGAATCATTTTCGCTCGGCGTAAACATTTTCCACACATTTATGAGGCGCAATGTGCAAAATATAATAATAATAATAATATGTTTCGTTCGATATTAGCCCAAAAATGATAAATAACCGAATAAATTGGCCCCCTTCTCTGGACTGCAAAACATACGTTTTCTCCCGAGCCATTGTATTAATTTGTCATTAAATTATACAACCGAGCTCATAAAAATGTTTTCGTTTTTTGCGCACCAAAAAAAGATGTATATATATAAATATAAAAGTGTTCATCAATAATGGGAAAAGTAGTTTTGGTACTTTGCCACCTCCACTAGAATCAATAGTCATTGCCTAATTCTATACTCCTATAACTAGGTAATAGTTTTTGAATTGCATTAGCAAAAATGAAGGACAAATTTTGTATTTTTAAATGATTTTGTCATCATTGCCTTATTCCATTTCTACAACTACGTAAAAGCTTTATAACTAAATTACCCATTAAAATAAGAAATACATTTTTTATTTATAAATATTATTATCCATGATAATGTCTAAATTTAGAGTGAAACGGAAGTTCTGGTTTGCTACAAAGTTGGAACTAACCTAGATTTCACTGGCGAATTTTGTGACTTGTCTTTTTGCTGCCTTCGCTGTTGTCAGCAGCTAATTAAAAGCGAATTTCCAATGCATAACTTCCACGGCAGCGGATCTGCATGCGGGGCTATAAACCAGGGCTAATTTGGTTGCGGTCTTCGGTCGCATTTTTCCACTCCCATGCCATTTTATGGTCCACACACAACAAAGTTGTCCCGGTCTCAGTCTCGGAAAGGGGGTATCCAGGGGGTTTGCATTAGAGAGATGCGGAATCGTAAAGTCAGATGACATTAATCCGCGCATAAAACTCCCGGCACAACTCGGAGATTCATGGGCCAACAATGTTGTGTGGCATTACCTTGATTCACTCACCCCGCCGAATGTCAAATTAGAATCAGATGATTTGTTAAATATTATTCAATTATTATGGGCCAGAGCAAACAACAAAAAAAAAAAAAAAAATGGCATGCAAATATCTTTGTCAGTATCAAACGCTCGCTGGGGAGCAATTTGTTTTCGTGTTTTTCCGAGACGGAAAACTCAAAACACACCTATAGACAACATTGACAGCCCTCGTTCCCCCGCTTTTGTCATATTTTAAAATTCAAATCGGAAAAAATATAGCACACAAAAGGTATGAATGAAATGGCAAACTCACTTGTTTATAACTCCAGCAGAGAAAATCTGACAACCCAGTGGGTTTTGGTTTGGGTTGGGGTTGGGGTTGGGGTTTCGGGTTTTAAAGAAAGAAAAAAAAAAATAAAAAATAAAAGAAGGGGAGCTTTGAAATTGGCGCAGCAGCGCAAATAAAGCAATTTGTATTCAAAATATGAAAGCAAAGGAAGCGACAAACTGACACTGACTCTGACTCTCTGTGCCACAACCCTAGATTTTCCTCCCTCGGAAAATAATTTGTTCTTTAAAGAAAAATTCCTGACGGCGACTGGCGCCAGAGCGAAAATTGCGTTTCATATGGATTGGCGATTGAAAGTCGAAGGGGGGAAAATCCTAAAAAAAATCCCGACACTAAAACTTCATGGTAGTCCCATCACGCATACGCAATGTTGTCAGTTAAAAGTGCGTGCACAGGGAAAATTAATTAAATTAAGTTAATTTATTTGTACAATTATTATCTTGTTACCTCTTGTTATTAAGAATAAATTAAACTACAAATTACATCGAAGGTGAACAGTAAAAGTAAAGAGAACAATATAATACTCAACAATAAATACTGAGTGTTTTTAATTCAAATTATAATAAATTAAAATTACATCGTAAATGAACAGTAAAGCTGCAGAAGACAATTCTTTTAAATATCTGATGTTTTTTATCAAAATATTTGTTAATATAATTGATATTTTTATATTTTTGATTGAATGTATTGATGGGATTAAAAGTTAATTTAGAAGTATATTAGCTTTCAAAAAATCCACATTTTCTCCCAGTGCACCTGGGTGAAAACTGCTGGAAATTAACATAATTAAGCCAGTTGGCTGTGCTTGTTTTTGTGGCTCATTAGCAGGCAAATTAACGCAGCCATTGTCGCCCGGAGTCGATGTCTTGTGCAGGTGCTGGAAAGTATGCTACACTCTCTGCCATAAATTAGCGACTGTCTCTGTTTCAGCCGCTCCCCTTCCGCCCCCCTTTCCCACTGCCTTTCTCCCGTTTCCGGTGTGAGAGTGTGTGCGTGTAATTACCGCACAATTTGCGGTGCATAATATATTTTGGTTGATTTGTGACTCAATTAGAGGCGGCGAGCGAGCGAGGTGCACGATGCACTCTCAACAGGATTTCCCCCACCCAGCCATCCTCGGGTGGCTCTCAAGTGGCTTTGTTGGTCAGCCGGGGAACAGGACAATGCATCCTGCACTTTCCACGACCAGCCGAGTATCTGTGTGTGTCCATGTATGTGTGTCCATGTGTGTGTGTGTGCTGGGCTAATTAAAGCGGTTAGCCCAAAATGCCACATAATGAGGCGCACAAGTGCTGCCAAACACCGTTGAACATTGCCAGTCATTTGTCAACAGATGTGAACACAGACAGGACTCTCTCGGATTCCCACATCCTACAGATATCCCTTCATGTGTGTTTTAGAGGCTGTTGAAAGCATCTAATTTGCTGTGAAGTGCCTTCAAATTCGGCCTTGACTTCGGCCGGCTTTTGTGGGCGGCTTGTGGAAATCCAAATGCAGTTAGTGGAGCTCACAAAAGACAACTTAAGCAAAGTCTTTAAATTAATATCAAGTTGGGGAATTCAAGGAAATGTTATAAAAAGGTGAGCACAATAAATTGGGATTTTATTATATTTTTAAGCAAAGTTTCATCACTCAGTAAAACTAAAGAAAGTAATTTTAAAATATTATAAATGTAACCATATCCCTTGACAAGCAGGTTTTATATTTAAGCTCTAAGAAAATAATAAGCTCTTAGTATTTGATTAAAAATAATTTCTAATAAATATTAAAGCAAAGTTTTTTGACTAAATTAAACTAAAGAAACCTATTTTGAAACATTAAATAAACAATTCTATTTACTGACAAGTAGGTTTGCTATTTAGGCTCTACGAAAATATATATTCGACCAAAAATAGTTTCTTATAATAGTACTAAAAATCTAATAATTTTATTCAAATTATCTTTATTATCAAGGAATCTGTAGGTACAATATAAAACCCTCTATATAAAGGCCCATAAATGACATCCACCTGGTTTCCCTGTTCCACGACCCATCTACTAAACCCGTCTCCCAGTTCCCCTCCATTGGGCAGCAAACCAATTGCAGCTCTGCTCGATTGGATCACCCTGCTCCTGGCCGGAGGAAACTTTAAGCCAACTGACAAATGTGTCAAACGACATGTTCACATATGTTCCGCATCGATATTATCGACGGCAGGACGACGCAAAAAAAAAAACGGAGCCAAAGTGAGGCAAACTTTGGCAAAACTTTGCCCACGGCTGCTGGCCATGCTCCTGGCTGCAGTGGCAGTGGCAACGTCACCTTTTCAATAAACTGGCCGGGACCTGGGCAAAAACCAAAAACCAAAGAAAAAAATAGAAATAGAAAACACGAGCAAAAGAGCAGGCGAGGCATTAATCCCAGGAACTGAGGATGCGAGGATGCGCCGGCAGACAAAACGATTGGGCAACAGCTGCCGCCTTCGACCTTTGTCGCCAACCCACACCCCCCCAACTCCTGGATCTCCCCTCGCACCTTCTGTCCCTGCTCCTGCTACTGTTCCTGCTACTCCTGCAAAAACAAAAGCTACAGAATGCCAATGGTCAGCAGAAATGCGCATAACTTTGAAAAGTTCACATGCTGGGCAGACAGGCGCAAGGACACACATACCTTCCTCGCAGGATGGAAGAATGGATGGAGGTGGGGAAAGGATCTGACCCTCCTGGTCATAGATAAACTTCGATGTGCCGTGCTAATGTTCGCACATTTGAGCCCAGAAAAGGACGAAGGGACTTTGGGAAGTTCAGTTACTCTTTTGCCAACCAGGATAAATAGATATTTAACGTGGTTCTTTACACTCTGGGGGAATCAGTCTATAACTATTATTAGATAGAATAGCTTACACTTTTAATTTGGTAAATATCTTAATGAATATTTGATTTAGAAGTGCTCTACTAAAAATAATTCGTTCGACTTTTACTAATAAGAAACGTTCTTCATCAAATAAATATTAACTTAGTTTTTACATATTGTTCTTTACTCAACTATCTTAAAAAAGCTTTATATGTAAGAATGTAATAGTCTTTGAAGATAATTAATATGAGTTCAATACTTAATTAACTAATTCATTTGAAAAGTAAAGAAATAGTATTTCAACCTTTAAAAAAAAATACAAATGTAAGAACGTAACAGTCTTTGCAGAAAATAAATACAAGGGTTTTCTTTATCCCAAAACAATTATTTTATTTAAAAAAGGTAAAAATATTTTGTTTGATTTGAATTATTTTAGTTTTAATTTGTTAAAAGAGTATTTGTCATGAGAAGATTGGTAGATCTTCTCCCGACCATCGAGTGGCTTATGAATTGTAGTTTAAATTGGAGCCAGGCCAAGGCCATCTGCTTATCGCCCCGAAACCGCAAACTGGGAAATGGAAACAGAATTACCTGCTTACAACCATATTAAAACCCAGACAAGGTTTTTCCTCCTCCTCCAACCCTACCCCACCCACTCCCTTTCAATTTCCCCTATCTGAGGAAATTTCTTGGCAAACTTTTTAATGTCGGCCACTAAAACGGCGCATTAAATTATTATCTGCGAGATTATGAAATTTTTAACAGCAGGTAATAATCGTAGAGAATTTGTTAAGCAGACACCACCAGCCGGGAAACTCTGGGGCAGGGAAATGAAAGACAAACATTTTCCTACCCCTCCTGCTGGAAACTTGGATGATGCGAAGCCGGGCTGCTGGGATTCGGGGATCTTTGGATGCTGCGATGCTTGGTTGAGCAACTTGAAACGGCATAAATGAGAACTGCTCGAAATGTTGTAACCGTAGCAATTCCCATTTCGACATTCCATTTCAACTCCTGGGTAACTGAGGTAATTCAAAAGTTTCTGCCAAGGCGGCTCACATTAAGTGCCACTCCCCCTACTCCTCCTTTTCCGCCCCCTTCGGCATCCTTGGGCATCCTGACAGTGACAGCGAGAAGTATTCACTTCAGACCATCCAGCAATTAACTCTCTGCGGTGTCGGGGAGTGGGGGAAAGGG
>JAJJHY010008598.1:3591673-3614583 GCA_021224005.1 Drosophila setifemur | reverse complement strand
TGGCGACATTTCCTTTGCGACAATTGGCAAATTGCTTTTGCCTACGTGTGCAATCGCTTTTTTGCAACACTCCTTTTTTTTTAGGCCCTTCGGCCTCCAATTACAGAAAATAGTACACCTCCCTTTCAGTATAACCAAATGCCATTTCTTATCACGTGTCATTGGGCAGTTGGCCGAATGGAGAGGGCCAAAACAATATCAAGTTTAGAGAATCGTTTTAGATTACCCTATTTTGGGAACTTTTCTGAAAAAAATGTATTTAAAAAACTGCAATTCAATCATTTAAAATATATTTTATTATCGTTTATCTAACATTCAATATCTTCAAAAATGTTTAAAAATATATTATTTATCTCAAAAATATCCATTACAAATATTTCTAAACAAAGTTCATGTATTTTGTATTTTCTTAAATAAACTTTGCAGTCATAAATAACTTTTATCTTTGGGTCATTATTTTTGTAGAAGAAAAGATCGTTTAAGAATATGTATATTAAAAACTGAATTTCAATCAATTTAATTATTGTTTATCAATCAATCCATGTTAAATAAATATTTTTCCATAAATATTTCAATATATTTTTTCTTTATCACAAACAAACTATAAATGTTCCTAATTAAATCACAAAATACAAAAATTTCTGTGCACATTTTAAAGTTTATACTTTTTATTTCCCTAAATAAACTTCAAAGTTGTAGAAGACTCTAATCTCTATCATAACTTGAACCGAACTACCCCTGATACCCCTTGAATTCTTGCCACCATAAAACGCTGACATGTTGCAGAGGCCACAGAGTCCAGTTTAGTCCGATTCCGAGGCCCAAAGTCCGAGTAATTTGGACTGGACAACAGGGAAGGAGGCCTGCAACGCCCCCAGTCAAAAGTCCAGCCTCCTCGCCAATACCGCAAATGAACGCTTGTCCTGCAGGGATATAGGATATGGAGGGTATATTCGTGGCAGATCGGGAAGGAGGAAGGGTGGATGGGTCCTTTGGTGTGCGTATGCAACATTGACATGAAGTTAATGGATGTTTTATGACCGACTAACTTCGCCAACGATAAATCGGTTTTCCATGAGCCAGTAAATTGCGATTTGATTGTTTCTGTTGAACATGCAAACAATTTTCTTTTTGCCCTGGCCTAGCCACTCTCTCTCTCTTTCTTTCGTTTTCCATTGTGAAAATGAATGTGAAAAGTGAGTGGCTTTCGGGGGAAATTTCCTTTCGTTTCGTTACTTTGATTAAAGGTTCTTCGCAAAATACAGCCAAAGATCAATGTCCTGGCTTTTCCCAACAACAAAAAAATCGAGAAAAAAAACGAAATAAATCAAAGTCGGAAATTTATGAAAATTTATGCAAGCCCTGCCTTTTGGTTCGCATTCTGATTTTTCTGGTCAAGATTTGCATTGTCCGGCATTGGTCATCCCCAATAAGCGTCCACCCTCCCAGGAGCTCATCCCTCATTTCTGGCCGGGCTCACCTTTTGTTGTAATACACACATCAAGTGGCAGCCGAATTTATGCAACATTTGGCTTTTGTTATTTTTTTGGGGTGGAAGAAAGGAAAATTCATGCGATAATGCTTGAATGGGAATTTGTTGATGTGCATATATATTTTCTGGATATTTTTTACTGTCTCATGTCGTGCTGACAATTTTCTTTTCATAGGTAAATTTCCACTCTGATTTATGGGACAACAAAAAAAGTTGTAAATGTTATTCTAAGTTTGAGCAACTTTAACTTAATAAAGGGGGGATACACTTATATATTGTTAATCACATTACTTAATACCTGATATTTAGATAGCTTTTAAATTAACCCCTTAAATAGCAAAGGTGCCACATTTTACAAATCTCACTCTTCAATAATTAAAGCAATAAAGCAGAAGGAATTACTTCGTCCTGGTCCTTCGTCGGGTAATCGCCTTTTCAACATCAATTTATTTGCTATTAATCCTTCACCTCTTTGTCGATGTCCCAAGCCCCTGGTCCTGGTCCTGGTCCTAAGTAGTCCCCAGTGCCTTGTTCTATTTGTTCTGTCCAGGCAATTAGATGTTTGCCTTCGTCTCTCGATTTGTTGCCTTTTGCCGAGGTGAAATGAGCTCACGGCTATTGCCAATCGATTCGGTTCGAGGCGAGTCATTTATTCCTGCCCCTCCCCCTCCAATGGGGAAACGCCCACAATCGGAACGTGTCCGCCATGGTTAGTTGCATGTTAGCAGAGGAAACTCAAAGGAGGAACAGAACGGAAAATTCGAATGGGGATGGGCTGGGGGGAAATCCTAGGTCCTGGGAAATCGACTTTGCTTTAATCCGGCTGCTTGTTTGACAAGCTCTTAACACTAATTGAAGACACAATCGAAGCACACTCCAAATTCCGCCTCTCAGCAACTCTTTTCTTTTGTCTTCCAGCAGCCAAAAATCCGCGCTATTTCCACAGACTTCAAAGGCTCAAAGGAGCGTGATTTATGCAGCCACATCACAGAGAAAATTCGACGATTCGATTTTTCCACTTTGCGTGCTTTTCGATAAATCAGTTCAATATGGCAAAATAGAGTTAAGTATCTTGGAACAGCATATGGAAAGTTGGAAACGATTTTACAAACAGGAGAAACGGAGATATTAAAGTCATTCAATTTATATATTCCCTTAAAAACATTTTATTAAATCTTCCCCCCTATCCAAAAAAATGCATTTTTAAAAGGAAAACCCGAAATTGACATCCGCTGTGGAAAGTTTTCCTTCACCTTTGTTAGCCTCCATTTTAAAGGTACAAGTTTTCCGGGAGCAAGCCGGGAAACTTATGGTCTCTGGCAAATAAATTGCCTTGTGAACTTTATGAACTCACGCGGGATTAACTTGTACCTTTCATTGAATTTCTTTCACCACTGCCAGTGCGAAGTTTTTGGCCCAGAAGCCGGGAAAGCCAAAGAAACCACCACGCCACGTCTCAATCCGATAAAAAGCATTTCCAAGTCACGGGAGCCAGCCGAATATTTTTCTGTGCCGCTGAAGGAAGCGCCACTCCTGTGTCTGTGGAACAGATGCCAGACACCAAAACCAGTCTCATTTCTCCAAGGAGCTGGCCTAGTTGGAATGGGGAATGGGTAGAAAAGAATTGGGATTGGGTTCGGGGGGGCCAGCTCCATCTCAATCTCGGCAATGGGAATTAGTCGTTTCCGTTCAAGTGGCCCCGGCTAACAATTCCAAAATTTATGCCACCCAAAGAGAAGGCTGAGGCTGATTCTTGATTGTGCAATTGGGAACTGGAGGACTGTACACTGATAAAAAATATACTATATAATTATTTTAAGTGTAAAACATAACATTTTAGCAATTTTTTGTATGAAAGATACTTGGAATGCAAAGTTACATCCTGTCATTAAATATTTTATGCAAGTTTATATCGATGCCAAACTATGGGTATAAAATATTATAGAATTTAATTTTAATATGAAGCCATCCAAGTATATTTAGAACTTTGTATCTATTATATTTAACCATTTAAATTTACGCTTTAAATATATTTTCCCACTGCAGGATCCACCTTAACTTGGACGAGCTTAAGTGGCTGAGAGGCTAACAATTGGTTGGGGACTTATTTCAATTAAGGCGCATTACGATCTGGTCCAAAGCGATTGGCTTGGAATGGAAATCTAGGGGAAGGGAGAAGGGGAAGTGGAAAGTTTTTCTGGTCTTCTTCTGGCCAGGAATTCCATTAAAAAGTTTACGTTTAGGTGAGTTCGGTTTTTCGGGCTGCTCGCCGAGGGATATCAAATAGTTTCTGCCATCGCGGCGAAAAGTAATTAAAATTCAAATAGCAGACAAACATTTACATTAGCGATTGTTGCTCCGGTTTGGTTGGAGGATGGAAGGATGGGAGATTTGGTACTCCGAGGACATGGCGATGTCTCTCTGGCTTTTGTTGATGCTTCTTTGTTTTGGCCTGGCGCCAGTCTGCGGCTCAAAGTCTCGATGTAAGGTAAAAATCGGTCGACATCGGGTATGTGGATGTGGCTGAGTGGATGACTGATGGCTCTTGGCGGCTGCTGTCGACAGACCCACCCAGAAACCACCCAAAAACCCACCCAGAAGCCATCCACACACACCCGCACATATGAGATTATTAATATTGTATTTAATATCTGAGCAGCAGCTTCGGGTTTTGTTTCAGCTTTTTGGCCTTTGTCTCCGAAGCCAAATGAAGAACTCGCGTCTGCATCTGGTTTTTGTATCTGTATCTGTGTCGGTATCTGTATCTGTATTTGTATCTGTGCCTGTGGCCGGGTCTCTGTTTGCGGTGACGTCTATCTGTGTATCTGCGAGTGTGTGTGCTCAGGTTTAATGACTACGTGGGCACTCGCAGGAGATGCCAACATTTATCCAGGCAGACAAATGAAGGAATCCAAAAGGATTTCCACTCATGTCGCGACTTTATTAAGTGCGAATCTTTAAATGCATCTTTACTTTGCCATTGTGAGTGGTTCAACCATATGGTTTTAGTATCTTAAAGATTTTTAAACTTTTGTGCTTTAATTTAATTGTTTTCTTTGAGAACTTTTTCACGAGTATATGAGTTTTCTTTTAATGAATTCTTAGGTTGAACCTTTTTTTAAATAGTAATAATTGTTGGTAAGATGGGAACTTTACTACATTTGCTTACTCAAAGATTTTTCTATTAAAATTATCCCCTTTTTTTACTAAATCCAACCATTTATTTCCTATTTTTGATCGTTCATCAGCATTCAATCAGAGTGGAACTCCACCCCCCTTGACCATTTAATTTCGGGGTCTCTGTTTCTGTCTCTGTCTCTGTCCATTGTAAATAACAGTGAAACGGTGATCACGCCCACTTCCTGTTTTCCATACCATTTTCCATTTGCCATGGTGCCCGTGGTCAGCTACCGTTTTTCATTTCGCGGAAATTCAATATCAAAGCACGGGGCATGGCCAACCGCCCTCTAAGCTCGGAAAGTTCACAGAAATGAATGGCCAGGCAGCTGGCGGGGCACAGCGGGCAGTGTCCTCATCCTGATTTCGGGTGTCCAGTGTCCTGGGTCCCGGGTCCTGTGTCCACTTGCCACATTCCAAATTCCACATCCCGCTTCCGTTCATCCGCCACGTATGCAGAGCACGCGCTGATAACGTAAAGTACGAGTCCGAGATGCGGACCTAGGAGGAGGAGGAGGAGGTGGCCTGCTCCCCAGCCAGGGCACAGCATGGACATAATTAATTTGAATCCTTTTTTCCTGCTGCTCCTGTTCCTGCTCCTGCTCCTTTTGCCCCCGCTTTGCGGTTCAGTTTTGGTCTCTGTTTTGCTTTGCATTTTTTCGCGCTACTTTTGCGTGCAACCAAAAATTAATCAAGTGCTAGTTACGCGAAGCGCGCAGTTTTTAATTAAAGCAGCATCAAAGCGAACTTTTTCCACCACAGCGATATATATGCTGGAATATTCCATATATACCATATATATATTTTTTATGGATCTCTGCCTTGTCCGTGGTTAAAGCTTTAAGACCGCCGCCGACACTTGCTGAGGTGTTCTCCGAACGCCGAAGGCGAGCGACTGAAAAATCATAATGCAAACCAATTTCATGCTGAATTAAACAGGAGTTGGGGGAGGGTTGGGTGCCGAGGCAAACAATAGTTGAAGTATCCTGTCAACAGGCTCTGGCTAGCAATTACAACAACAACAGGAGGAGCAGGAGCAGCAGGAGCAGCAACAGAAGCCACACAAAGGCAGCACGTGCATTTTGCGCTTTTTAACGAGGGGAATGCCACACACTTGGCCTTGGGCGAATCGAACAGCAAGCACAATGGGTCTGGAGTTCTTACTAAAATTACAGGGTAGCAGGAGTAACTCAGGGAACAGAGGAACTAATTTTCAGGATAATAAATATATATAGAAATCTATGAGATACATAAAAGTTTCCTTTGTTATCAATGTTTGAATTTATTGTTACTACAAAAAATGTATGAATGTATTATTCATTTAAATAAAAACACTTTTCAAAGATTATTTTATGTATTATAAATATATTATTTAATATCCTACCAAAGAAGTATTTCTATATTCGCTATCCAGATTTTTCGCAAACATTTTTTTGCTCAGTTAAGTAAACTTCAGCGTCCCTGGGATTATCACACGCAATGTCCCGGGGATGAGTCCTGCCTGTTGTTCTATGACTTACTCCATCTCCTTGGTCCTTGGCGCATTGCACCTCAGGCTCACCTCGAGACGAGTCCTGGCCTTTTTCGATCTATTCGAATCCAAATGGACGGGGCGACGTGTCTCGCATAATTTGCAGCAAAGTGCACAACAATAGCTGCGCCCTCTGTCGGCGGCTGTCAGAAGCATGGTGAGGCATTAGCATTACTCGGGGGTGGTATATGTATCCGGGGGAAGGGGAGGGTCTACGTATTCCGACGCGTGAAATATTAGAAATTAAAAAACACATGACAAGCAATGTTGGCACTTTGATTTGTCTGCCAGCCGCAGACAATGTTTTTCGCACCTCTTTCCACTATTAATAATACAGTGAAGCGTCTATAAGTTGAACATATATTGGGGTTTGTGAAAATATGTATTATGGAAGTTTCTTAAATATACAAAAATTTTGAGAACTAATATGAGAAAATGGGAATTAGTTACACATTGATACACAAAATTTTTAGAGAAATATTTTATGTGGCGATCTAGACAATAATTGTGTATATTTTAGTTATAAAATATTTAAGATTTGCGTTTAATTTATCTATACCTAAAAGACAAACCAAATATATTTTGGTTTTGGGTGAATATGTCTAATGTTGGTTTGTTGAACACATACGAAATTTTAACCATTTTTATATTAAAACATAATACTAAACTTGAAAAAGAAAATGATACTTTCAGATCTATGCAAAAATTATATTTGAGTTATGAAATTTTATAAAAATTTATTAGATTTTTCTTAAAGACTCAGGACTAATTAAAATTCAAAGTATAGAAGAAGGACTGTAGTTCCTCCAGAGGTACAAGTAAATACCAGAGGCGCAGGGAGAATTTATAACAGGGGTAGCCCTTCTTTGGGTGGTGGGATGTCTGCAGGCCAGGCTAATAAATTAGGAAACACCTGTTTTTCGGCTGGCCAAGGCAACGTGGCGACAGATGTCTGTTGGTGAGGGGGAAGGGGAGGGGAATCGAAACTGTTTTCCTGGCCGTAATGAAAATATTATTCCGACTACATAATTTGTGGGGCCCCCAAAACACGCACCCCCCTTCCACCTCCCAACCCCCTCTCACCCCCTTCTGACCCCTTGTTCCACCGGTTTTTGGGGTTTGTGTGTAATTTATGTTACGTTTTTTTCCCCTCATCTCTCAGTTGCTACTTGGCCGCATTTCGCGGTTTTTTATTGCTACGTGCGGCGAGTGAGATAGAGATACGGAATGCCAGTGCGAAAGAGAGGGGGATAGTGGAGGGACAGGAGCAGACCACGCCATAATGTCGTCATGACAGACGCGGCCATAAAAGATAATTATGATTCCGGTANCAAAGAGGTATTTCCAATTTCGCTATCCAGATTTTTCGCAAACATTTTTTTGCTCAGTTAAGTAAACTTGGGCGTCCCTGGGATTATCACACGTAATGTCCCGGGGATGAGTCCTGCCTGTTGTTCTATGACTTACTCCATCTCCTTGGTCCTTGGCGCATTGCACCTCAGGCTCACCTCGAGACGAGTCCTGGCCTTTTTCGATCTATTCGAATCCAAATGGACGGGGCGACGTGTCTCGCATAATTTGCAGCAAAGTGCACAACAATAGCTGCGCCCTCTGTCGGCGGCTGTCAGAAGCACGGTGAGGCATTAGCATTACTCGGGGGTGGTAAAAATATATATATATATATATATCCGGGGGAAGGGGAGGGTCTACGTATTCCGACGCGTGAAATATTAGAAATTAAAAAACACATGACAAGCAATGTTGGCACTTTGATTTGTCTGCCAGCCGCAGACAATGTTATTCGCACCTCTTACCACTATTAATAATACAGTGGAGCGTCTATAAGATAAACCAACAAGAATATGTTTTATGGTGGTTTGTTAAATATATATGAAATTGGAGAAATTGTATGAGAAAATGGGAGTAAGTTAAACTTATATTTTATTGAAGATTAATTAAATTGTACTATAGTAGAAGTTCTTAGATCTAGTCGAAAAATTGCGATTAAATTTAAACTTACAACATAATTTTTAAATAAATATTTTATATTGCTAATTAGACAAGAATTGTGTATATTTTAGAAATAAAATATTTAAGAGATGGGTTTAATTTATGTAAACCTATAAGACGAACCAACATCTTGGGGTTTGAGGGAATATATTTTATGTTGGTTTGATGAACATGCAATTTAAATAAATGTTATGTTTAAACTAACTATTAAAATTAGAAAAAAAAAATTTATACTTTTAGATAAAGACAAGAATTATATTTCAATTTTGAAATATTATAAAAATATATTTAATTTTTCCCAAAGACTCAAGACTAATTAATATTCAAGGTGTAGAAGATGGACTGTAATTTCTCCGGAGGTACAAGTAAATTCCTGAGGCTCAGGGAGAATTTATATCAGGGGTAGCCCTTCTGTGGGTGGTGGGATGTCTGCAGGCCAGGCTAATAAATTAGGAAACACCTGTTTTTCGGCTGGCCAAGGCAACGTGGCGACAGATGTCTGTTGGTGAGGGGGAAGGGGAGGGGAATCGAAACTGTTTTCCTGGCCGTAATGAAAATATTATTCCGACTACATAATTTGTGGGGCCCCCAAAACACGCACCCCCCTTCCACCTCCCAACCCCCTCTCACCCCCTTCTGACCCCTTGTTCCACCGGTTTTTGGGGTTTGTGTGTAATTTATGTTACGTTTTTTTCCCCTCATCTCTCAGTTGCTACTTGGCCGCATTTCGCGGTTTTTTATTGCTACGTGCGGCGAGTGAGATAGAGATACGGAATGCCAGTGCGAAAGAGAGGGGGATAGTGGAGGGACAGGAGCAGACCACGCCATAATGTCGTCATGACAGACGCGGCCATAAAAGATAATTATGATTCCGGTAATAGGTTTTATTTTTCGCATGTACCTCTTTTGTTCATGGGCACAGCTCCCATTTTCCATTTTCCCGTTCTCTCCGTTTTCCCTTTTCCCTGGAAAAGCCTTTGCCAAAAACCATTGCTGTTGTTGTTGTTGTGGGGGGAGTGGTGGTGCAGGGACAGGGGGCAGAGTCCTGGGGCAGGGTGCAGGATGCTGGCACAAAGGTCGGCCTCGGTGCTGTGTCTACATTTACTTTTCGGGTGACCAACGTGGCATAGAAATTATGCGCATTATACGCGTTGCGCTCCAGCGCCTCGCTAAAAAATTATATCCGCGGAAATTTGCAAAAGGACGAAGGAAGGCGTTGGCAGGATGCAAAAAGTGGGAAAGGAATAATCTCTATGTGGACTTAAAGTCCCTGAAATTCCCTTAAGGTGAGGGATTTGGGTAATTTCTGGTAGTACAAATCACACAAATTGTCGGGAATTTATCAAGAAGAAATGTTATAATTTTCAACTGGCTAAAAACTCACCATAAATTATTCAATTTAAGTACTAATACCTCATTTAAATATATCTACATCTTCCTCTGTGATAAATAGCCTAGGAACCCAGGGAAGAGCTTATGTGTTACATTTTTAATTAGTAGCCCATCAAGGGGTAGCATCATCGTTGGTTGGGGGGGAATCCGAATCCAAAACAGAATCAGAATCCATGCCGTGTTTGCCATTCTAATGAAGTTGTCACGCTTATGAAGATTAATGTCACCTTCGCGATTGGCGGATTCGCAGTTTGAAGTTTCGCAGCTTGAAGTTTCAATCAGCGGAGGAACTTCCTAACAAAGAGTAATTGTCCCAACATGATAATTGCTTTAATGACGAATGCAAAACGAATCGAAACGAGAGACTGCCAACCGAATTTGATTAATGGGCTCCGCGACAATTGACCCAGTTTGCAATTAGAGGCCGGGGGTGACAGGTTATCCTGCCTGTTCTGTCCTCGTCCTGGTCCAATCTCCCACTGGAAACGATTCCCAACCATCATGCTGGGAGTTCAAACAAGGAACCAAGCCGAGCTGAGCTGAGGGAAATGGGAAAATGACAGTCCTGTTGATGTCTAATGGAAAACGTGTGCGGGCATAAAAATGGCCGCTAAGAAAATGCATAAAAATGTGGGAGCATGTGTGGCTGTGTGGATGTGGAAGGACATGCAAGGACAAACGGAAGTCACACACACACGCTCCCTGGCACAAAGTAACTTTTCCCCGGCCAACGCCAAAGTCCATAAAATATTTTTACACACACCAGATCTGGAGATACTCGAACTCAAGACTTCTAACTGGGACTCCCGCCGCCCAAGGAATACCTACACGGAAATGGAAGGACCCCGTCCTGGTCTGGGGAAATTGTTTACACAAGTCATAAGCATTTTTTAGCGAGCCATCGCCTTGGACCTCCTCGATGTCCTCGCTGTCTGTTTGCCAGTGTATAAAAGCCCCGGCATTTGCATAAACCTTTCCCAAGGAGAGCAGATCTCCGCTCCACTCCTCTCCAGTGTTTGCCCAGCCCATTATGCTGCGGAACTTCCTCCGAAACTCCTCGGCCCACACCCATTCCTTTTGGTTAAAACTTCTGACAACTGCAATAATCATAACTGCAACCGTTCGCCATTGATTTGGAATTGGAAAAGATTGGCGGGCGGCATCGTCGTCCTCATCCCCGTCCGTTGGGCGCCATTAATGGAGCATTGTTTCACAAGTCGTTCGGAATCCTAGTGTTCGGATTTCCGCTTGATTTGAGCTTACTGCCCGGCCCATAAAGCATCTCCAAAACTTTTGCCAAGTGGCGACCGTTCAAAGTTTTAGTGCTTTGAATTTTATGCCCGCCACGGATTTCAGTGGGTCACCGTCACCCGACGGGGTCACCAAGTTGAAACTGATATGCCGTCGAAGGTGTCCCATCCCCTAGAATGCATTAACTTTTGTGTGTTTAGGTGTTCCGCTTAGCGGGGGATGTTCTTGAAATGGTTATTCATATTTCGGGTGATCGAGGGGTATATTGGGCAGAGGGGAAAATGGTTTGAATATNCCCATAAAGCATCTCCAAAACTTTTGCCAAGTGGCGACCGTTCAAAGTTTTAGTGCTTTGAATTTTATGCCCGCCACGGATTTCAGTGGGTCACCGTCACCCGACGGGGTCACCAAGTTGAAACTGATATGCCGTCGAAGGTGTCCCATCCCCTAGAATGCATTAACTTTTGTGTGTTTAGGTGTTCCGCTTAGCGGGGGATGTTCTTGAATTGGTTATTCATATTTCGGGGTGTTCTCAGGGGTATATTGGGCAGAGGGGAAAATGGTTTAAATATTTGAATTTTTATGAGTTATTTCTTTAATACAAGAAACATTTTCAGTACTAGGTAACAAATATTCATGAAAATCTTCATATTTTTCACATGATGAGAGCTATTTATATATAAATATTTATCTATGAGTTACTCTTAATTAATCTGAACACATTTAATTTTATAAAACAATTATTGAGTTATTTTTTTATTACAAAAATCGTTTTCAGTACTGGGTACAAAATAGTCATGAAAATCTTCATATTTTATCCACATTTGGAGGTGGCTTCGATTCCTAGGAACTAGCTGAGGAGGCGGAGGAAACGGGTCTGCTCTTCGGAGAACTGACTGACTGTCACTGCTACTGGAGTAAATAGGTTTTGTGGTCCTGGCATTTTAGGTTAAACGATATTTTGTACCGTGACATGTTTGCCCGTCGCCGGAGACGCTGATTTTGATCCCTGCGCCGATGATTGATGACACTTAATTGATGAACAGCCTCCTGCCTGCGCTCTCAGCGTCACAACAATGCGTTGGCCAAATATTTGCTCATGTCTGGCTTTAAGTGGCCCGAAAGCAGCTTAAAGTCCCGGCCAGCTGTTGACAGCCAAAACCCGTAAAGCCAAACCCAGAGTCAGAATCGGATGCGAAATCGTCTACGGTCACGGACAGGGACTCGGGTTCAGATTCGGATTCGGACATAAACATGGATGCGGACATTTTCCAGGTCACAGGTGCTTTTGTTGTCCGCATTAGATGGGCCAGCCACGCCCCCGCACTCCCCTTTTTTCGTATGTGTATACCATATATATGGGGAAGGCACACAAATCTCTTGGCCCGCCTGCATTTGGTCTCTTTTTGTTTGGCCGCTCTGTCCATTTGGCTGTAAAATTTATTTCATTTGTCCAACAACCCGACCCCCGCATAGGCATGACGCTGACAGTTTTATGGCAAAGTTAAGCCGATATCAACGGCAGGACATATGACCGGAGCCCCATCCCCTCTCTCGGGGAAAAGTGTAAAATTTAAAGCCTTTTCCGCCACAGCCCTACCTTGGCTTGGCTCAAACAACAAGTGGGTTTTCCCCCCTATAGTACAGAACGGTATTTAGGTTTTCCGCACAAAAATCCTTTCAAAGGATTCACTCATGGCTGAAGCAGATAGCAAAGCCAAACACCAAAATGTCCTGCGATCCGGTCAGCCATTCAGCGGGCATTATATATCCATTTCTGATTTATCATTTTTCCCTTTATTCCCTTTAAGAACAAAATTAATTGCCAGTGATTCAGGGGAGTTAGGTTAACCTGGCAACTATTATTAAATTTGAGGTATTAAAAATGTTGATCAATATAAATTGGAGCAATAAAAATAATACAATTAAAAAATATAAAAAGGTGATAAAAATACAATTCAAGTACTAATGTTCTATAATAAAATAAATGAATTTGGAGTGATGCAGTTGAGTTAAGTCAACCTAAAAACTAATTTTAAATACTAATAAACAAATTCTTAATAGCTTAAACCTTCCTTAATATTTGTGATATATATTTTCATTTAAAATTTTTAATTATGATGAGGTTTATTATTCAGTTTTCCGTGTGTAGGCACAGATACATAATTTTGTAAGTTCTGTAATAACACATTTCTTTCGATACTGACTCCCTCCTTGTTTTTTCTTAGTTACAGTGGAATCAAATCCTCCTGGCAGAACTCCCGGAACCAGGAGTACTGCATCAAAATGCCATGCATCGAGGGCCCCAGGGTATATAGAGGGATGGGCATATAGCGACCATCCAACTTACCCATGTTGGTTTTGGCCGTCAACATGACATCGATCATGATGACGGCATGGAGCATATAGATCACTCCGCAGGACAACGAGGAGATCGCCTGTCCCCGGGTGTGGCTGAGGAAGGGAGCTATCAGATTGTTATGGTGGAAGAGGTAAAGCTGTCGCTCCGCATCCCACATGGTGACGATGGAGACCAGGATGAAGGCGCAGGACGCGACCACAGCCTTGCCAATCTCCCAGCCCAACGAGGGCAGGTGGCCGGTGCAGACGTTGATGCTCTGGAAGAGGGTCAGCACTATGAAGACGTAGAAGGTGATCAGGTAGAAGTACTGCACGAACACGAATTCCCAGCGCCCCGTGGCAGGGTAGCGTAGTTCGGTGTCCGTGAACGCGACCATATAGTAGTGCATACAGCACAGATTCAGAATGGTCTCCAGCAGGTAGAAGAGGAACAGCACCGGGCGCAGGGCTCCTGCCTTGACATGGGTCCCGACATTATATCTCCACTGCTTGCTGTCCAAGTCTGGGCTGGGTGCGTCTACCTTGTAGCTCTGCCTGAGAATAGTTCTCTTTTTTCTCACAAAATCTCCAAAATCTTCGGCGCTACCCCGTCTCGAATACAGGGCTGTGGTCCGCTTGGACACAACATTGGTGCCCCTACTTTCCCTACGCGGCCTGGTCTCCTCATCGCTGCTATTCTCCTCGAAGGTCCTCCTGCTGGTTGTCCTACTGGAGTCTTCGTTGTCAACGCTGAACTCCCTGGTGGATACGTTTCGAGTGCTATACCCGGTCTCAGAATCACTGACCACCGGGATGCTATATTCCGAGTCCGAGGCCCACCTTGGCTTCCTTGTGGAATCGTTTTCACCGATTTTACTAGATTTTGAAGATGATTCCGACATCGTTAGAACGTTAACAAAAACAAATAAGGTAATATATATAAACTCAACTGAACTCAACTCAAAAGGAAATATTTCAAGTTTGAAAGGGCTCCAAAACCAGAAAGTCAAAGCAAGGTCATCCGAATTTTAGTTTTCAAATGGTTTTTTTTTTGAATATATCTTTATAGCATTATAATATATTAAAAAAACAACAATCAACATATGCATATAACAAGTAATTAATAAATAGGAAAAAAATGGAACTACACGGAAATCAATATCTTTTCCTTATGGTGGAATCAAATCTTGTATATTCGCTGCTCTGAATTTGAAGCTATAGAATTAATTAATTAAGTAGCTCTTCTATAAATATTATATAATATTTGGGTCATTCTAAATGTATCCATTTTTAACGAAATAAATGAAAATCTCTGGAGATGTAAAGCCATTTAAGACACATTTTTAAAGGTAACTCTCATATTTATAATATGTTGTATGGAGTATAATTATTAAAATTAAATTTTATTACATGCGTTTTAAATCTAACAATTTAGGACTCCCCGTAATCTTTAATGTTTGAATAATATTTGACAAAGTCGCTTTTACACGATCTATATAAAGATAAATAGTCTTTGAGAATGTTTATCTGTAGCATTATCAATCTTTCCATATACGACGGTGATAAAATGTTTTATTTTTTATTTTATTATTACAATTGGCTTTATCCCCATAACAAGGTTAAATATCTTTGCTAGATTTGAGAATTCCCTAAAATTCTAAAATATTTAAATTTACAGGACATTAATTGGCACAAATTAATATAGACATCCCAACAAAATATATATTTATTTAAGCTAATTCTATTGATTGTTGAAGAAAACAACTAACCAGCAGGTTTTCCCATTTCCATTCCACTCCCATTGGACAAGTGACCAATTCTTAAATCTGGCCAGTGATCTTCGAGCACGTGCCATACTATATATGACGCATCTGATTTGGGGGGCACGTACTATATGTATTCGTTATTGTTCCGGTGCTCTTGGCTTAATTAAATCGCTGCGTGCCGCTATCAATGCACAACGCACAACACCTCTTATCAGTGGGCCAAAATAAATGCCACAAGAACGGTAATACTATATAGTTGGTTATTTATCTCCGCCCGATGTTACCGGGTATGGGTATGGGTTGTTAACTTGCGCAGCTCGATTGCCCCGGGCTCTGATAGTTGGCTCTGTCACGTAGACCCAACTGGAGGTATAACGCTAAACGGTAACCGACGATGCGCTCTTCCAACTGGCTGCTTCCTCTGATCCTCCTCTCCGGCCAGGTGCTCTTCCGGGTCCGCGGGGAGGAGCAGGCGGAGGAGAGTCACTGCACCTCGGTGGCGGGAATGGTAAAGTTGCTCCAACTGGAGGCCGATCTAATTGACAACCTCTCGGACTATGCCAACGAGCTGGAAAGGAAGTTGGACAACGTGCGCAGGTGGGTGATAAAAAATAAGTTTCCTGTTGTTATCTCACTTTGGAAATACTTTTATTATTTATTTTCTATATCGATTTTTCCCAACTCAATATTAACACTGTTAAAAAAATATTTATATATATATTTTTGCATATAAAAAAATGTTTGCTTATTTTTGGTTGTATTCTGTTATCACTCCAATAATTTATATTGATAAAGCACAAAAATAACACTTTAGAATAATTTAATTTATACTAATCAAATCAGGTTTTGTTTGTAGTTATCTCAACACTTGAAAATAAAAAAAGATTTAAAGAAAGCATTAAAAGTACTACCCTATATATATATATTTTTTAGGAGCATATCCAGCCTGCGTTTGGAAAGCGAAAAAGCCAGGAGTAACACGGAGGAGTATCTCTCGAATCCGCTGAATGCCTTTTCCCTAATCCGTCGCATGAATCGTGACTGGCTGGTCTGGCAAATGTATATGGAGGATCCGGTGGGATTAACACAAGTGGACAAGGTGCAGGAGCTGAGGGAACAAATGCCAACCGGCACGGATGTGGAGGAGGCTGTCACCGCCTTGGATCGCATACAGAGCACCTATGACCTCCAGGTGGGGCACATTGCAAGTGGCCTGCTCAATGGCAAGCAGTACAAGTAAGTTGTCTTTAGTTTATTTAATTTATTAAACAATAATATAATAAACTTCTTTTCAGTGTAAGTCTCACCGCCTTGGACTCTTATGCCATGGGACAGATTCTCTTTGACCAGAGTCGTTATTTGGCTGCAGCTGGATGGATCTATCAGGCCATTAGTTGGCTGGAAAACTTCACCCTCCCCGAACCTCTAGTGCTCTCCAAAATGGAGGTCCTCAGCGTCTACTCCGAAACCCTTCTTAAGTTGAGTGAGTCTAGTTAAATCATTATTTTTAGATGGATTGTAATAAAAAATTTAAAATTAGATGAGTACGCGGATGCCCTGAAAGTTGTCAACATTGCACTGACTGATAGGCCTCACGATATTAAACTGTTGCTGAAGAAGTCGGAAATAGAAACTCTGATAAGGACGGGAGCCAACAATGGGCCAAAACGGGGAAAGGTAGGAGTTTCCAGCTAACTGATAAAGTCACTCTCAACCGCCTCCGATAACTGGGCCAAAAAAAAAAAACACAATCACACAAGTACCAAAAAACCATTGAGTAATTATTATTACTATAATGATAATTATACCATTTTTGTATTTGTTTTTTCATTGAACAAATTAGTAGCTGGAATTTTTCTAATATTTGAATTTAACCTTAATATACTACTTTTAAAGAAATTAATTTAATATAATATACATCCAATAACAATCTCCCCTAAACAGACGCATAATGTTAACCCGAATCCCACTGCCTACCAAATGGGTTGCCGAGACCTCTTTCCCAAATCCACTGATGGCAGGCTTCACTGTAGATACAACAGCACCACCTCTCCTTTCCTCAAACTGGCTCCTCTCAAAATGGAGTTGGTGGGCCTGGAGCCATATATGGTGCTCTACCATGAGGTGCTCTCCTCGGCGGAGATCAGTGAGATGCAGGAAATGGCCACTCCGGGCTTGAAGAGGGCCACCGTTTACCTGGCCTCCAAGAAACGCAACGAGGTGGTGAAGACAAGGACCTCCAAGGTGGCCTGGTTTCCGGACTCCTTCAGTCCTCTAACCCTCCGATTGAATGCCCGAATTGCGGACATGACGGGTTTCAAACTCATGGGTTCCGAGATGCTTCAGCTGATGAATTACGGATTGGGTGGACACTATGATAAACATTACGATTTCTTTAACATGACGGTGAGTTAATATATATTTATTTAACATTTTTTATTATTAATTTGTATATATACTTACAGAACTCCAATACAACCCAAATTAATGGCGATCGCATTGCCACTGTTCTCTTCTATGTGAGTATATTTATCTTTTTAATTGTAATATATTTTATTTTTAAAACTTGTTCTTGTTTTAAATTATCCATCAGTTAAGTGATGTGGAGCAGGGTGGCGCCACAGTTTTCCCCAACATCCAAAAGGCAGTTTTCCCCCAGCGCGGATCAGCAATCATTTGGTACAACCTCAAAGATACTGGTGAACCCGATACCCAGACCCTCCATGCCGCCTGCCCTGTTATAGTGGGTTCCAAATGGGGTAAATGAAATCTTAACAAAGTAATATCAAACTTCAAACTATATACATTTTGTTTTGTTCAGTGTGCAACAAGTGGATTCGGGAGCGAGAGCAATACCACACTCGACCTTGCTTCAAAAAGTGAATGTGATTCTCAGTTAAATCTATTTTAGATAGTGATATTAAACGCCCCCCAAAAAAAGAAACTCAATAAAGTCTACCTCAAATCGATCAAACTGTCTATTAAACTCAGTCGCCCCAAGATAAGAGCAATCTGAAGTTGACATTCTTTCCGATATTTCCCAGCCATATAATTAGAACTGTCTGGTTTAGAACCATTCATCATAATCAAACAGGTGGAAATACCTGCCAGGTATTTGAGTATCTGAGTATCTGTGAAGGTGAATATGCAATGAAGTCATGATATCTCCGGAACTTTATAAATAGATTTATATCGAATCAACATTAAGATACAATTTCTGTCACCATAGTAAGTCAAACAAACTTGCAATCAAAAAAAAACTTAAGCCTAGGAAACTACGACAATACTTTCAAACACCAATGAACCCAAAAGGATTTCCGGTCCTTGTTATCCTTGTGAATCTGCCATTTCTTCGTTCCCTGTCCAATGGCAAATCCCCGTTGAAGGAGAGCCCCGCGTTGTCGGTGGTTTCGATGGTGCCCTTGATCAATCTCGAAGAGAAACTGATTGACAACCTCGAGGACTTTGCAGGAGAATTGGAAATGAAGCTGAAGGTCCTGAAAAGGTATCTCAAAATCCACCGAAGATTCATTAAATGCATCTCATAACCAAATATTTTAGGGAACTTTCCATCATGAAGGCGGAGAACGAGAAGGCCCGACTAGATCCCTTATCCTATGTAACCAATCCGCTGAATGGCTTCTCCCTCATCCGAAGGCTGATTGACTGGCCCAAGATCCGAAAGTACATGGAACAGCCAGTGGGCATTGTCCAGATGCGGATCTTTGATGGCTTGGTAAAGGAACTGCCCACCATGACGGACTTCATACACGCCGGTGCAGGAGTAGACCGTATAAAGGAGATCTATCGCCTCAGATGGAGGGATATGTTCCAGGGCAAACTCGGGAACAAACAGTACAAGTGAGTTGGATGAACCTCATCCTCCAAACTCTGTAATGAATCCCTTTAGTACCACCATGACCACGGCTGATATACTCGCAATGGGAACGTTTCTGTCCGGAATAAACTATTGGGAGGATGGTATTCTATTGCTAGAGGAGGCACTGCACCGCATCTCAAAGGATCCCCAAGACTGGGGGGCAGGTCTCTTGGTCGAGGAGGCAGATGTGCTGGTGATGCTGGCCTCGAACTACATCAAGGCAAGTGAGTCATCCCGATCTCAGGGAATTCCATTCAACTAATCTTCAGGTTGTCCCAGATGAATACTCGACGGCCTTGGATTTGATGGATCGCTGCTTGGAGCTCAAGGAACACGATGCCGCACTCACTTGGTTCACGATGGATGTTGAGATGCGCTTGGCAACAGGATCGACTACTCAGCTGGAGCACAGACCACCAGAACGCGAAGATATCACCAGGGGTTGCCGAGGACTCTACGAGGCTTCCACCAGACTACGCTGCAACTACAACTCCAGCACCACGCCCTTCCTCCGCCTGGCCCCCTTCAAGGTGGAGCAGATCGGCGAGGATCCCTATGCGGTGCTCTTCCATGACGTGCTCTCGCCCCAGGAAACCGCCCAGCTGATAGAGTTGGCGTCTCGGAATGATTTTGAAGTTGCAACCACCTACAATCCCAGATCAAAGCATAAAGAAAACCGGCCCAGAACCGCCAAGGGGCATTCGTTGAGCAAGCGGATCCACGAGCTGTCCAGACGCATCACCAGGCGGGTGGAGGACATGTCGGGTCTCGACTTGAGCGACTCCGAGCCATTTCAGGTAGGATGGTAATTTTCTGCATTTAATATAACAAGTATATGGTACATAACATATATACTTTCAAACCGCAGATCATCAACTATGGCATCGGTGGACACTATAGACAGCACCGAGATGGCCTAAACTCTCCGGACTTTAATGTTTATAGTAGCAAAGAGGGTAGGGGACATCTTCCAGGAGACCGCACCGCCACAGTGCTGTTCTACGTGAGTGCTCCTTTATCCTGATCTTTAAGTTATTAACTCTATATACATATATAGCTGACTGATGTGGAGCAGGGCGGGGCTACTGTCTTTCCTCGAACCGGCTATTCCATATTTCCCCGGGCCGGAACTGCACTCTTTTGGTACAACCTGCATACGGACGGAATGATTGACATCCTTACGGAACATGCCGCCTGCCCGGTGATCATGGGCTCCAAGTGGGGTAAGTTCTCTGTCCCCAAAAGAGAATCTCCGAATGTAACGAAAAATGAATCTCCCCCATCAGTGATGACCTCGTTTATACACGAACATAGTCAGATGCGAACCAGACCCTGCCTGGCACCCTCCCCGCCGGATGAGGAGGAGGAGGAGGTGGAGGGGGAGAAGTTGGAGTAGGAGGAGGAGGAGGAGCAGGAGGAGTAGGAGGAGGAGGAGGAGCAGGAGGAGTAGGAGGAGGAGCAGGAGGAGGAGGAGTACGATAAGTAGGGGTTCGGAATCATGGACAAACAAATTTCCGGCATAATCACTTTGCACACTTAACAAAAGCCCGACCACTGAATGCCTTTCAAAATGCCAGCACGGAAAAAATAAAGTGCTGAGTGCTGGTTGGCAGAATCCATGCTCCACGACGAAGGTAAACCTGAACCGCATTTTAGCATATACCCGACCTCCTAGGCGACCTCCGAACTCCCGCCACCCTCCTCCCACATCCCTCCATCCACCTCAATCCAGTCCACTGGTGGCGTCTAGTGTCTAGAGTCTGACACCGTGTACGTGATGTGCAACTTAATGTTTCAATTAGAGGTGAAGTGGCGCCCGAGCAGGGGCTATCGTTATCGTTTCCCTACACTGGCAGAAAAATATACTTACTTAATTTATAAATCTAAATATATATTGTAGTATACCAAAAAGGAAATGAAGTAACTCTTACCTCCAGATAAAATTTAATTTATTATTCATAGATAGGAACTTACAAAATAAAATACATTCTCTGATAATAAATTAAATTTTCTCTGGAGGTAATAGTTACTTCATTTCCTTTTCATAATTTCATAATAAATGAAATTTTCTCTGGAGATAATAGTTGCTTCATTTCCTTCTCTTCAATGTTTTTTTTTTATCTTTTATAAATTTATATATTTTTGCAAATGCAAATTAAAATAAACAGCCTTTGTGTATCTGTGAAATTCGATATTAAATCCATTCTCTAATGAGACTTAAGATTCTATAATTTCATATATTTTTTATACTAGTAGCAATAAGTATATTCCTAATATGAAATTCATTTACCCCAGGAGGTAATAGTTACTTTCTTATCTGAATTAATTTTTTAAACATTAACACAAATATATATTGTTATATAAATGCAAAGGCAAATAAAATGCATTTGTGTATCTATGAAATTAAAAAAAAAATAAAATCCATTTTTTGGTAATACTTAAACTACATATATTTAATATATTTTGTATAACAATAATAACAAAAATAATTTAAATTACCACCCGAAAGTTTTGTTCAGTGCCACCGCCTTCCTACGCGTGTGTTTTGGATGTGTTTGCACAACTCTGGGATACGAGTATCTATCTCTATCAGTCTGTGCACTTATCTGCTTTTAAAAACTTTTAATAATGAACTCTCGCCCACCGCCGAAGGACGTGTTGGTGTCAGACCTTTGCACCCATGTCCTGCCCCAGCTGACTCGACAGTTTTGTTAACCGAGGATGCCGGATTCCTGATCCCAATCCCATTCCCAAGGACACCTTTTATTTGAATAATTTGCAAGTAAGTTAGTTGCCATATAATTAATATTTATTCTACCACGAGAATATATTCTAGCATGCCTTTAAATATTAAAGATACAAAATAGAAGGTTAACCCCAATTTACCTTAAGTTCCTGAACCCAATTTCCGCCGAACACACTTAAATAGAAAAATGGCAAAAGGTTTGTATCTTTGCCTGGCCAGGCCCAACACCTTTTAATAAAGCGCAATGTCAATAAATAAAAAATTGCCGACATATGCGAAAATGTCCTCCTGTGGCCGAATTTTCAAACCCAACCGGCCAGCGGGAACTCCAGATCTCCAGCACAGGAAATCCACCAAATACAGGGAGTAAATCCTGAAGATAGCGAACCCAAGGCAGTCGCAAGGACTCCACGAAATTTTACCTAAAAACGAATTTCGTTTTGATTGTGTGCACTTTGTGGTGTGTCCTCGGAACCACCCGCTCGTCCTTCGGAATCGCAGCCACCACAGAGATGATTACATATGCGCAGACCAATAATTTTGCCCAGAGCCCAGGGAGGCAAAAAAAAATAAAAGAACAGAACAGAAAACGAATCTAACAAGGTTAAGAAATGTTCCGAGGCAGGGAGCATTGATTGTAGAAATCTAGTAAAATGTTTTATATGCGCATCGAAGATGAATGGAGGATGGCAAAAGGGTTGGCCGCCCACATTTTGTGGTCAATGGAGGAAATATGATTTGGATTTTCGTTACTTTGATTACACACATTACATGCGAAAAATGAAAAAGTAGCCGCACAACCCAGACAGACCCACCGAAAGGGGTACATCCCGGGCTCCCAACGTGTGCTAAATTTTAAGTTGCGGTCTGCCCTCGTAAAGCATTTGATGGCCCCGAGTCTTCGCCCAGGAAATTGAGTTTTTCGACCAGCTGTCCTAGCAGGAAAAAAATAAAAATAGTAATAAATAAAATAAAATAGAATAGAATAAGGTGAAGGCTTGGGCAAATCGATAAATTCCGTCTAGCTAATTTCATTCTAAATCTAGATATGCCAACGATCGATCGATCGATCAGCGGATCATGCGATGTTCCTGCCTTTCAACACCTTCAACACGGCAAGGTGAGCTGGCTATTTGTGTACACCTGAACACATTTGCAGTTCACATACAAAGTAAAAGAGTCATTATCCCCAAAGCTCACTTTAAACAATTTGTTTTAATAATGCAAATAAATTGTATATTAAATCTTACTATGAAATCCTCACCCAATTAAAATTCGGGTTTTGAAAATAGAGGCAAAATTATGACATTTCTAATTTGAGGAGA
>JAJJHY010008598.1:3555793-3581285 GCA_021224005.1 Drosophila setifemur | reverse complement strand
TTTCAAATAATAGTTTCAGATTTGTTTAGCATTGAAAGTAAAAGTGGGGGAATATAATATTCGAAAGTGAAAAAAGCCGTTGAAAAAGAAAATAAGAAAAATGATTGCGGAATTTAATTCAAATATATTTGTTTATAGTAAATATTCTATCTTTATTTTCTACCAGTTTAAATAATAGTTTCGTTTCTGTGTTAAATTTTAGAATACCAAAAACCCATGTCATTATTTCACTTAGCCGTCCCTTCTAATAGAATTATGAATTTGCTCAAGTAACTCCATCTTCCCCCTTTTTGGCTCTTTCACAGCTACAGCCCTTCCGGACACTTTCACTTTGTAGCCAGGCCAGTGGAGGAAACGGAAACATCTGCCAGAGTCCACTTCCAGATGCAGACCAACCTCATCCCCCGGCTCGAGGATAAATCCAAAGTAGTGCGGCACAAGTTTAGAGCTAAACAAACTCGAAAACTCCGAAACTGAAACTCAATTTTTCGCACAACAATGCGCTCATAATTACTACAGTCTGTCTGTCTGGATGGAAAGGGGAAAGCAAAAGATACGGATATATAGAGATGAAGCACCAGCAGCAGCAGCAGCCTCAAATCAAATCAGAAACTTTAAATCTTGAGGACACCGCCTGGACGGGTCAGGAGCAGCTCGCACATCTCCTCCTAATACACGGGCTCATTCAATCGTCAGTTCCAGCAATTACACGCATTTTGCGCAATTTAAACCAAATGCTAACGACAGCCAACAACCGACAACCGAACAACCGAACAACCAACAAACGACAGGCGGGCGACTTGTGACAACCTTTGCTGCACCTTGGATGGCCGGGATTTTGGGAGGGGGCACACTCAGGAAGCCAATCCGGGGGTCAGAGGTCATGGGGGACAAGCGGGCATTTGATGAACAACAAGTTAGAACCACGCAGAAATGTATCTCATTGTGAGTGGTGATACCCAGCTTTAAAATTTATTTAATTACAAATACAAAAAATATATATTTCAAAAAAGGAAATCAATTTGTTATCCTGCTGGAATAATATGAAAATTTATTTTTAAAATAATTTTTATTCCATGTATTTAATTTAAATTTTTTTTTAGCTTCTTTTTAAAGCAAACAAAATTATTCCATAGAGAAAACCAACTTTTTAGCCTGCTAGAATAATATTAAAATTTATATTAAAAATCATTTTTATTTGATGACCTTTTTTTTAGTTTGTTTTGGTTTATTGCATAGATTGAAGAGATTAAAACAAATTAAAGAACAATAACTTCTAATGAAGAAAACTAATTTTTTTAAGAAATCTCCATTATTTGCTTAAAATTTTATATAAATTTTTTACTTACTCCATTAAAATATTTAATATTAATACGAGCATTTTTACCATATTTAAAAGTAATTACAAAATACAAAACTAAAGATTTGAATAAATCAGTTCGAGTATTCCCAAAACCAATTTCATATAGTTCCCCTAAATTCTAACCCCTTCCCGAATTCAATATACCCTCTATTCCTTCAATTAATGGGTATAAAAAGTAGCATACTGTAAATCAAAAAGTAACTTGCCTGCCATACGGATGTCATCCGTTGCAGATCGTTCGAGCGCAAAATTTAACAATGACACAAACGCACACAAAGTTTGCTGTGGGCGGTTGGAAAGTGGGTGGATGGGTGGTTGGGTGGCTGGTAGCTGGTAGCTATATGCCACATGCCACTTGCCACCACCACCACCGCCCACCTCCGCCCCGCAAAGATAATACCTAAACACACCTAAAAACCTACAGACAACGGCTTTGGCTTTCGGCCTTTTGGCAGCACAGCATTTCGCCATAGGGGCTGGACTGGGTTGGATCGGGGAGATGGAGTCGCTCATGCAGAAGCTGTCATGTCCAGCACTCCTGAATCCAGAGTCCTGCGGGGGCAAAGGGGCGCAGGACTATACGGCAACACTTAAAAGTCACACGGGCGTGGCAAGTTAAATGAAATGCACAATTGATGTGGCCATTGTGCGTCTCCTCCGGCATTGGGTAGGTGATGTGAATGGTTCTTTTGGTCTGGTCCAGCTCCTGGTCCTGCAAGTGACAGGATGTGCGTGTAAGCCAGAATTGTTCTGGCCATATGGAGTGTACACACAGGAATACCTGCCCCAGATGATAACTGGAGCTTCCTTGGAGCTCATTCTCATTCTCCCATTTTTCAAATCATCCGAATATCAGGGGCAACAGCTGTCGCCTTCTCTTAACCCTTAACTTGCCGTCGCCAAGTGTCACTACCCCGTGGGAGGGAGAACGGGTTAAGGGGCAGGACCGGGGGGCAGGAAGTGTGGCAGCAAGCAAAGTGTAAAAAATTTCAATCAATAACCGTAACGATAACATTGTCAGCAGGAGCAGCATTCCAAAGTGGCAAAGGAAAAGTCTTAGCTGGGATAAGGAGTCATGTACACTCTTTCTTTAAATACTAATAATTTATTTAATAATTTATGAATCTATTTGCTTAAATAAAATTATAGGAATAAATTTGTGAGATTTATAATCATCAACCAATATTATTAGGATCATTTTCAAAAAGAAATCAGGAGTTCTTTTTCCGAAATAAATAAACTTAATATTAAGAAAGACATTTATTATATTTAAAATATTTGATACCAGGAATATATTTTGAACTTTTTAATTAATTCATATTACCTTTAGAGCATAAAAAGTTAATTTTTTAAAATTAATCACAAATATTTTTATTTTTTTACCTTCATTCTAAGCTATTTGTTATAATCATTCATTATTTTGAGTAAATACTTATTTTAATTTTAATTTAATGATTAATGATCTTTCTCTAACCCTGATTCTAAGCTATATTTTTCAATCATTCATTATAATACAAATTTGTGAAAATACTATTTTTTTATGAAACTAAATTCTATATAGTAGATATAATAGACTTAATCAGAAAGTTAACCCTCCCGACTAGACAAACACTGGATTCGTAGTTCGTGCAACTCTTTTGGCGTACATTTGCAATAAATTTGGCCGCCTGTTGACAAGCCGCAAAGTATGCTTTAAAATGGCTAAACCCGTGTCTCCTGCAGGATTCGGGATGCGAAGGACACGGAAGGAGGAGGAGTGTCCAATGGGGGGCTGATGCCTTGGCAAACGCGATTTTTATCGCAATTCAATAGAGTTTCCGATACATTACGCCGTCGTCCTTTGTCTCGGTGGGAGAGTGCGGAACTAACAGCGCCACATTTTGTATCCTTTGCGACGTGTCAACGTGTATTGCTTCCGCTCGGATCCTGTATCTGTAGCCGTGCCCCTTCTGCATCCGTGGGATATGTTATTGCTTCTGTTTTGTTGCTCCTTGTGCACCTTGTGCGGTGTGTGTGTGGCAAGGAATGTTATTGAAATTTTATGCTGTCTGCGATTTCTTGTTTCGCCGGTGGATTTACATTTTGTGGCAGCTGATTTATGGCCTGACGTGTGCTCCTTAAAGAGCTCTTCAAAGGATGAGCCCGGCATAATTAGCGGGGGGTTCGTTAATGCTCCCCTCCTCTGGAACCGGAAAAGGGGTTGGCTGGATAAACTTTGAGCCATCATTTTCTTTTATTTTTGTTTCAGCTTGCGGAAATTGAATTACCGTGCTCCCTGCCCCTCGGAAATGTCAATCGAAGGACCAGATGAAGTCACCTTGAGTTGCTGCTCATTAGGATTCCGTTTCTGGCTGGGAAGTTATCTGCGCTTGTTTACCTTGAAATTAAAAATGCAAAGAAAAGATTCCTTCAAGGATATCTCCTTGGGCGGCTTTCAGCAGTATCCATCCGGGGCATCTGCAGCGGGCCGGCTGAATTATTTATGGCTCTAGCTATGCCGGGGATGCTGGGAAGTGGAACCGCACTCGAACAGAAACAGATTACAAGATTAAATTATTGTAACAAGAGCATTACGCAACTACTTTGCATAATTTACCGCAAAAAGCGAGGCGAAAAGGCGCGGGAATACAAAAAAAAACATTCATCTTGGCCTTAAGTCGGGACTTCTTGGCCCTGTTAAAATATGTATAGAGTAGGTAGTGAGTGAACCACAGCTCTTGGCCCTTTTCTTTCGTAGGTGACAGTCGAAAGCCAGCGGGTCCCACGACGCGTATACGTAACTTCCAGTGTTTACAACAATTTGTCACTTTTGCTCAAGACTCAAGGAGTTGCAGGATAGCGCAAAAAAAAATATAAGCAGGAAAAGCCAGAAGGGGGGTAAGTAAGAAGGGAAAAGCATCTGAAGGTGGCCAGACTCCTTGGGAATGCCTAATTTGCATTTTAATTTAATTTTTTCCATACCGCGAAATGTCAACAGACAGAGAGAGAACTCGACTCGACTCGACTTCAGTCACTTGCAGACATTTTCCTTTGCCCCCGTCGAAAGGAGTTGTGTCCTGGCGGGGCTCCTGTTTTTGTTTGTCTTTCGGTTTTTCTTGGCGCACTTTTAATTGAGCCCTGCATATGCATGAGCCTGTGGCAACTCAATTAAAGCCACTGCCAACGCTTTGAACTTCAGCTTTCGACTCTTGAACTCATCCACCAAAGGGGGAAAAAGAAAATATAAGTAGGAAAACAGCAAAAATCAATGCTCAACTTTCATCGATTGTCGACGAATAAAACAGGAAAATTTCAGATACAGAAAGTCAGGGTAAAATATACATAGTCAACAATTCGTAAATTTGATAAATAAAATTTCATTTAAAATTAAATATTCTTTATTGTTTAATTTTGTACAACTTTTTACTAACTTAATTCTGAAATACACCTATTTCTCACTCTGCACTCGTTAAATATAAAGTAGGGAATGAGCGTAGACCGATATCGAATACAGGAGACACAGATATCTGTCCCATTCCACTCTATGTTATAAATTTCCCAGAAATTGTCAGGACCAACCAATCGTGCAACCATTATTACCTGTTGGACCCCCTCTTACCACGCCTTGGGGCACTGGGATCTGCCTGTGGATGCCATTGCGGTTGCATTCCGCTTCCGTCTGGGTCACGGCTCATAATTCTTTAAATTTATGAAGTGTAACCGGAGCAGAGGCTGGCTTTGGTCTGCTCGGGTCTGGTCTGGTCTCTGGGTTTAAGTGAGGGCCTCCAAGGGGTTAAACTCAGCATGACCAGAGGTGGAAACAGGCTTCAAGCTGAGTGCAATGTCGTTCAACTTTCCGGAGTTCATCAGCAATTTCTTAGTTGACAAAAAACACAAATGGCAAGAATAAAAATTTGTATTTAAAAAAAAATATTTCTACTCAAAGTTGTCAGTTTATTGATATAATTTAAAGAAAACTCTGCCTGTCAACTCCTTAAAAAAAAACTTCACTTACAAATTATTCGTTTTAAAATGTTCAAAAATAAGATAGATACATCATCTTTTTTTTAAACTTTTAATGTTAGGGAAGTATCTAGACACATCCTTCTTATCCCCCCTTAAATTAGCAGGACTCCCTTGTGATTCACCTTACTTCCTATCCTTCTATCCCCATCCACAGCTTCATCATTCCGGAAAATCTTGTGTCACGTGACGACACTCACCTAATTTGAGAGCATCTCTTAATCAACGCACAATGAGATAAATACCTTTTGTGGTGCGGTGGTTTTGCTGGTGTGGTTAACCGTATAAACCGCCGCATCTTAACCCACTTGAGGCACCACCCCCACCACCGCCACCCCCTTTCACCGTTATGTAATCCGTGGGCCGTTACCGTTACCAAGGCACTTGGCACGCTCCCGAATTGCCACTTGAGGAAAATTGCCCCGGCGCACAAAACTTTCGAGACTTTGGCACGAACAACTCAACGTTTATTACCTGACATTCCCTCAACGCCCTGGAGGTCGCTTATCTGAAGCTGTTAATGTATTAATTTGAATTCTTTATGAGCCGGGACAGGACTGGAGTCCTGCCTCCTGCAGCAGCAGGTTCCAAATATGTTTGACATGGCAAATTTAGTGGAAAATTGTCGCATGTCGCTGGCCAAATACAAGGGTATGCAAGTGAAAACGCTACGTGACTCCATTGCAAATAAAAAGTCAACTAAAAAAGTCAACAAAGTAAAAAGAGTCCAAATAAAAAATCACCCAAGACTAAAGGGCACACGACAAATTGGCCAGCTTCAGGAACCAGCCAGGAACACCCATCCAGGAAACCCGAAGGCAGCCCCAGAAATTTAAAAAACAAATCACACCTACAAGAGCCCAAGACAAATTTCCAGACGGTGAACTGCAAACTGAGGAAACACGAAAAAAGACCCAGGGACAGGGACTCAGTCCTGCCTGGTAATGGAGTGGACTCCATTTGGGGTCCTGTTTGCTGCCGGACACGCTCGACTGCTCCGCACCTTTTGTGGCACGCTCCGGAGACGAGCGGCGCATTTGTCAGCCTCAGTCCGGAGTACGGAGTCCGGAGTCCGGTATCCGGATGTGAAGGCAAATACGAACATGGACTGCCAAACGGATGAGGATTGCATGTGTGGCCTCCACTCGCAAAAATAGTAAATAATTGCATTCAAAAAATTAAAAAATTTAATATATTTTAAAAGACAAGGAAACTGATATTAAACATAACAATAAATTCAGTTCATTTTACTTTATATTGTTTTGATATACTATTTATATATTCAAGGTTTTTACTATTCGTCATAATAAAATAATTTTATTTTATTTAACGAGTTTCAGAAAATGAATGAAAATTACACAAATTTTAATAGATGCTAAAATAACAATTATTACACTAATAATAGTCGATAGCAATTATTAATTAATTTGTATATTCCATTATTTTCGCTTCTGAAAACTCCCGATTTGTTCTTTATTTACAGAAGAAAATTTAAATAATTTTTTAACACAAGTTTTCTTTTTTTTCTATATTTTTCAATGCTCTTTAATTGTACACTAATTTTATTTTAATAAACAAGTTTAAGCAAGCATTAGAAAATTCCAGAAATTTTAATAAATCTTGAAGATAAAGTTATTACACCAATAAAAATCAGTAGATAAATAAAAATCAGCTTTTAAATAATTTCCACACCCCAGTATGTTTGCTAAGGAAAACTCCTGATCATTGTATGTAGAAAAGCATTCCATGGAAATACACTCATTCCACATCTGTCAGTTTGTTCAGCACCCAATTCCTTCATTTCATTCTTATTCAAACACTCGACACAAGTAGTAATAAAATATTCCAAATATTTTCCGTAGAACACTTTCAAGGTTTGAAAACTTTTATTGTTAAACTTTAAACAACAAAAAAAACAAGATGCAGTGCCAGGTAAAGACGGGAAAAGGAGCCAGGAAGCAGATATGCCAAAACGAGGTGGGCGTCGGAGACTTCGCGTCGGGATATATCGTAAATGGCCAGCCGATCTTGCCTCCATTGGTATGGAATTATCTTTGAAGGTAACTTTTATCGATTTTAGTTTCCTTCCTTTTTCCATCCAAAGATGACGAATGAGAAGCGCATGGAAATAAGAATTTGTCGATTGGAGGCTCTGGTGAAGAGTCAACCAAATATCCTGAATCAGGCTCCACCACCAATCACTCCCATGGAGCACAAATCGACCAACACTGATCCAGCGGTGGTGATGGGTCGCATCCATCAACGACTGACCCGATCGAAGACGGAGATCCACGATTACATCAGTAACCAGATCATCCAATTCGAACCTCCGGGGAATACCCCGGTTTTGGTTATCTCCAAGCAGATTCTGGAGGAAACCCCTCGCCTTCCCCTCCAGAAGGCAATGGTTAAGATCACGCCCCTGATGGTGGGCACCCAGATATCCAGTTCGATAGCCCGGCTTGATGCGCCCAATCAATCGAACATCCCGATCCCGGCCAGCAGGGAGATGCTATCGCAACGCAGCAACACCTGCCTAGATCTAAACAGGTTGCATCCCCAGTTGTGGCAAAATAAACGCGCCGAGACCACAGTAGGGAGGAAGGCTCCTTCAATTACCATTCCCACTGCTGATCCCAAATATAAGAAACCGGTGCCAAAGATGAGGTTCCAAAGCAGGATTCCTGTAAGGCAAAAGGTTCAAGAGCCACAGCAAGACATGGATAGTGTCCACGCATCCTGTTCCTCTTCCGGCCTCCCCAAGAAAGAGGAAAGTGCGTCTGAAAGGAGGAGGAACTATGACCAGAAGGTGGCCGTCAAACGCAATAATATGGCCAAGAAACGCGAGGAGTCCACCGCCAAACAGAACCGGGCGGCCAAGGAGAAGAATCTGAATCTACCCAAGAGCATCCGGACCCCGGTGTCGGTCCACAGTCGAATAAACCTGGCGACTTCGGACCTGCAGGAGCAGAGGGACTGTTTCCAATCCCTGGTCGCCCGCCAGGTGGCCGAGCATCAGCGCCTTCAGGACGAGTTCGAGAAGGAGCAGCAGAGCCTCATCGACAAGATGATTGGGGATCTGAGCTCCTTTACCAGCGAGACCTCCACCGACGGGTCCAGCCAGGATGTGGTCACCCCTAATCCCGATAGCTCCACCACCACCACCGATGACAGCAGCAGCCAATTTTAGGACACCTGAGTTCGACCTCGAAGTGGTTGGTCGGAGTGGGTTTTGGGGGGAGGTTATGCACCAAACAGTGAACAGAGAACAAACATAATCTAGGGAATTTTCCAGCAAGAATTTTCAATCGTAAATTCTTCATTAAGGCATTTAAAACTGAAGATGTGTAGGGTTTTCCGAGTTGTAGATTTTAATTGTTATTCGTTTTACCAGGTAGGGGGGTCGCGAAACATAACCGGTATTCCAAGACCGAAATTTGCCAGTGTTTTAGGTCCCCGGGTTGTTATTAGTAATAGTTTAATATATTTCTTGTATATGCAATTGCCTGAGAGTAGTGTAAAATTTAATATTTTTAGGTACGTCGTCCCGAAATGTGATTTAGGAAAATAGGCTACACTCCAATTGAAAATGTGTTCTTATGTAAAAAGGAAAAAATTTAATGGTAAATAAAAAATATATGATATATTTTTGTAACACCCAAAGAAGTAGAGTATATTATTTATAAATATGAGTTTTTCTGGAAATTACTGAATTCAAAAATAATACATTTAGGGAAATAACCAACCCTTCAATTTAAAAATGTATTATGTTAAATTAAGAAATGTATATGAATATATGACATTTTTTTATTGTACCAAAAGAGTTTATTATTCTAAAAAATGCATTCTAAAATAAAATTTGGCATTTAATTTCTATGTTTTTTTTAAATAGAATACTTCACTCTAATGTAATATTTTTAAAGAAATAACCGACACCACAATTTCAAAATTTATTTTTATGTAAGAAAAAAAGAAAGAGTAATGTAACACCCAAAGAAGTAGAATTTATTATTAATAAACGCGGCTATTTCTGAAAATGATTAAATTCAAAAATAATTCATTTTGGCATATAATTTTTATGATTTTTGCCACCGTGAGGCAACTCGATTTATGGGATAATCCACGGGTCCGTCGGGGCCAAATATAGCGGGCAGCGAGCGTCTCTAATTGCGCCCAACGTCTGCGGTTGTGCCACACAAGTTGCCACATAGGTTGCCCCTCCATTTGCACGGAGGTGGGGCCACCTGCCCTGGCGTCTCACATTGATGTCTCTATAAGCGTTTCGTGTCCCTCAACCCCCCTGCCTCCGCCTCTGTGTATCTGCATATCTGCGATATATCTCACTTGGCTGCCATTTCTCCTGGCGAATTCGCTTGGCCCGTTTCACTTGGCGCGCGCATAACTCGGCGTGTTATTAAGTGTAAAAATTCAAATTTCATAAATTGTTATGCTTTATTTAGAGTGCGCCGAGCGCAGAGAGGGAATTTTCCAACCCCAACCCCATCCTATCCCCCCTCCTGCCCGGCCTAATGCCGCTTTTTCCGGTTCTCCATCTCCTGCGATCTGGCGATGCAATAACGACGCGTGTGGTTTCCCTGTGATTTGCGCATTTCGGATGTTGACGATATTGAGTCTTAAGTGGACATAATTAAAAGCACTTAAGAGTCGCCGCAGATCGCAGAGAGCCCAGAGAGAGAGATATAGATATGGCATATATAGGTTGAGTGCAGTGGGAATCTAGCATTGGATGCTGGCCAAATTGGCCAAGCAATTGGCAGATAGCAAGGAGATCACAGACAGTGCTTAGATAAGTGACTCCATTAATGGGGGTTTTACTGGGGCATCATTTCCAAGAACACCTAGTATAAAAAATTATATTTAAATATTCGGAAGAATATGCATTTAAGTTGAAAGGATAAAGTTGTTATTTGTGAATTATTTGGGTTAACTTAAAATATTTGAGAAAACTCTAAAAGATGGGAAAAATATACCTTATTGAATTATATCAATACGAGTATTTCCAGGCACGATATTTTCATAATTTTGTACTATTAAGGCCTTCATTTAATGTCGAAATTAAATACTTTAAATAATTTTAAACTGTACTGTCACACCAATTAAATTTTTTAAATAATTATCCAAACTAGACATCAAGATGAATTTAAGGAGATTAATTTCCCACACCTCACAGAATTTCTGGATAATGAGGTATGACAATTTCCACCCAAACACTTTCCTCTGGCAAATGAAGTTGGGAATAGTTATTGCCTAATCTCTTGTTTTTTCACTTGGCTAATCACACAAGGCTAATCACAAAGAAAACTCGAGCGAGCAGACAAAAATGCCATGGAAATGGAATTTCGCGCTTTCCTTTTCTGGGATGCCCTCATCCGTGGGTTTATTAAATGAAGTGCACATGAAACGGGCATTCGGATTTCATGACTAGAATAAACATAATCAAAATAATAACTCCCCCTCCCCATCCCCCTCCCAAACTACCCAAAAAACACAACTCCATCCACCTCTTTGAAAACATGTGAAATTAATCTTGTTTATGTTTGTGGATGAAGGAGAGGGCAGGGGAAAAGCGCTGGGAAAACCAAGAAAGTTTTCTCTGAAAAGTTTTCGGTTGCCTTTTTGCGCAAGTTTTCTTGCGGAGGGGAAAAGTTTTCAGTTTCGAGTGAAAATAAATAAAATCGAATGATTTCACTTTTGTTCCAAGGCACGTAAATAGTTTCGCCTGCCACAGGGATGGCCATTCAAGTGCAAATGCGAAATTTAATTAAAATATTTCACCAGCCGTTTAAAAACGCTCTCATGGATACATTTACCCCCCTCCCCCGGGATCCTGGGATCCTGTTCCGTAGGTGTGTGCCGGATAGACAACCCTCGTCTGCGCATAATCTGCTTATTGAGGAGCAGCATGAGCGAAAAGTTCTGTCAACAAAATCGAAATCACGAAAAATTTGTTTGCCGTTTAAATTCGATTTTGATCCTATTTATCCAGTAAATGGCAGCAATTGAAAGGATTTACCCAGCTCGCTGCTTGCTTGTTTGATTTTCAAATTACCTTGGATATATTGAGTGGCTGACTGATGGTGGATGTGTCGGGATGTGGTGCAAACATTTGTTAAAGCCGCTCCGCAATCCCTCAGCTTTAAGATACACCCACATCCGAGGGACTTCCGTCCCCCCTTCTTGCTGGCAAAGATATTGAATTTCAATAGCTGCAGCTGCAGGAAATCACTTCCTGGCGACAAAGTGGACGAAATGCGAATGGAAATCAGCCAGGATGGAGGCAATGGATGGAAGACGGCCAAAGGACACGAAAGCCAGTCAAAGAAATCCCCAAGTGCGGGTCAAAGAAAATAAAACTTTATGCAAATGCGCCACTTTGGCCGTAAAATGAAATAGTCCCCGGCCAAATTATACCTTGATGCCTGATGAGCTGCCCCCTCAGTCCCCAATCCCCAATCCCCTGTCTGGCCAATTGTCCTTGTCCTGGCCGTGAATTGAAACAAAAGGGACTTGCCCTTCGATTTCAATCCTAAGTCCCTTTCCCAAATGTAGTTTGGGAACCCGAGCAGGTGACTTCAACTTGGCAAAACTTTTGCATTTTACAATTTACAATTTACCTACATTCCGAAACGCTTTATTTTCGCTCCCCCGGGGAAAACTTTTCCTGCGACAATAAAATGTCCAACTTGGCTCCGGAAGTTGTTACGGACACGTTGTCCGCTGTCCGCCGTCTGTCCGCCGTCTGCTTTTTTGGCCTCTCATTATTAATATTATTATTATTATTATTATGGCACTGCCTCCAGTGGACACTGGAATGGGGCACCATTTTTGACCGGAAACGGATGCTGTTATTAATTCACATGTCCGGCGAATGCAGTCCGGGTCTGATGTGGGTTATCACCATCAGGTATCAGCAGCACCACTAGAAAGACTTATTTCCCGAGCTTCGTTCTCTGCTGATTCCTAATTAAATTTGCCACTTTATTTGCTCTTCTTTCTTTCTTTCTTTCTATCGCTGGGTGGAGCATCCCCTTCCTTGGGAGTGTTGTCTTAATTGTGTTTGTGCTACTCTATTTCATCCACTCGCACACAATCGCAGAGAACTCATTTATGCCACACAGCTTCCTGCGTCTTGTTGGTCCTGCCTGCCATCCTGCCACCGGAATCCTGCTCCTAGTCTGAGGTGGCTGTTTGCGCTAAAATAATTGAATTAATAATTGCTGCGTGTGGTTTTCATGCTTTTCCAGCTAAGACAAGTAAGAATGTCAGACAACGAGGGATGAGATTATGGACTTTCAGATACCCAAGGAAAAACTGGAATTCAGATACAAATAATGGGAAGATATTATTGTGGAAATTATAAGAACTCTAAATATTAAATTCATCAAGTCATAAAATAAGTCATGCAAGAAGTCATTGATATACAAACAAATTTATGAATATAAGGAATGATTTTTTAATTAATAATTATAACCAAAAAATACTCTAAAAATATAAAGGTAAATGCTACAAGAATTATAATCAAAATATTAGATTAAACCGATTCCTGAAGTAGTTTATCCCTTTTAAATTATATAAAAAAATCAATTGAAGTCTATACTTTGCTTTTATGACAATTTTAGATATACCACATATACCCCTCTGATTTCTGAAGTAATCGGTATAGAAAAAACCAAAAGTGCTTAAGCCTGAGCTCAGATCGGAGCGGAGTCGTGTGCAAGTTTTATCTTGGCGCTGTCTTTGCCCGACTCCGGGAAAGTTCCCCGGATGCCTTTACTTGCTCACTGATTTAATAAATTAACGTTAATTAGCTGTTGTGGTCGATGGAAGTGGGTGTGGGTAGTGGGTATGGGTAGTGGGTAGTCAGTTGGCAACAGAAAAAGGGGAACTGGGTTAGCTTAAAAGACAATAATGCCAAGGCCCCGCCAAGTACGTGATTTCCGCGGCTCTTTCAAGATTTTCTCCGCTAAACCCAAACCGAAAGCCCAAGTTCGATATGTGAATTATGAGCTGTCAGTGGGGAAAAAGGCGTTCCATGACGGTGTTCCATAATATTCGGAACCGATAATTCACAAATGTAAACGAATGACTCTGTTTGTTTATGCCGTTTTAATTAGCCAAGTGAGTGGGATTAAGCATCCCCGGGAATCAGCAACCAGGAAGCCAAGCTAAAGCTCAAGGAGTCTCGAAATGAATTCATTTTTGAACTCGCACAAAGAATCCAATTAAAGTCAGAGCCAAGGCCGCAGGCGTTGCAATTGTCAGTGCAGCTTCAGTCAAAAGTGAGCCAAGGAAGTTGACCCAAACTGGACACAAAAGTTGCTTGAGACATTCGCCTGGAGGCGAGTCTCCTCGAAGGACACTCAAGGAGCTGGCCAGCATTTAAATTGAAATTAACATCCTGTCGCCAGATACTACTACTCACATGCGGATGGAGACTTCTCAGAGATGTGTGCTCATTATACCAGGCCAGCTCAAAGTCAAAGGGCAAAGGGCAAAAGGCAAAAAAAGGAAAGAAAGCGCAGAGGAAACCAAAGGGCCTGCCTGGCGAAAAAGCCAAAAGACATCTGGCCAACAAGTGCTGGCCAAAAGCAGAGGCTGCAGAAGCTGCAAAAGCGAACGCCAGCCAAAAGGAAAGTGTCAAGCAAACATCTGACTAAACAAACACTCGCACAAAAATGCCTGGGACACTGGGAGAAAATTCAGGGAGAATTCAAAATCATTTTTAATTATGAATAATTTTAAATTTTAAAAACCTTTGTAGCAAACAATAAGTACTATATATTGAAATTAGTTCATTAATATAATCAGTTCCAAAAAGGATTGTTATATTATTTAAAGACACATTAAATAGTTTGTTAAATACTTTACCCATAATATATCTTTTGATATAGATTTACGAGATTACATTTTATTGTTTAACAAAAATTTATACATTATTTATTTATAGGTTTAAAGTATCTAAAATCCCATTGATCAGTTGATTTAATCAGATTTAAATCCAGGAATCAATTCTTCAGGTTCCCCACATATTATATAAATATTTTCTCATTTATATTCTCATTTTTAATTTTAGCATTTTAAAATTTCCCGAGTGCGGAGTGTCCTTTACCCCTGGCACCAAAAATAAACCCAAACCCACACCCACACCCAAAACCCACATGGAGAGACCGACACATACTGGTGTAATTAAGAGGCCATTGTTATTTCGCTGACAAAAGTGAAAGATGCCTTGATGGATAGCAGCTTTGGTTGTGGCTCTTGTTGTTGTTGTTGTCGGAGTCGCCTCCTTTGCGGATATCCTTCCCTTTGCCTGTTGACACTTCAAAGTGCGACTGTGTGTGTGTGGGTGTGTGTGTATCTGTGAGCGGGCTCTTTGATGTAATCAACACACACCACACGGCCTCTCACATCCTCATATCCTTCAACATGACACATTATTCCCAATCTTGCAATTATTCTTACCTCAGCCTTTGACGACAGCAATTAAAATACTTCAACACACACACACACACACACACAGAGAGTCCTTTAAAGGACTAATTTCCCATGTGTGTGTGTGTGTGCGAGTGCTGATGTCTGCATAAATATTTAATGTGCTTGCCTTGTTAGTGGCTGGCGTTCAGAGAGCGATATCACTTTATTCTGCGGAAGGATTAAATTAATGCCAAACGTGTGCCCCCCCCCCCCCCCCCTTAGCCCCCTTAACCCACCAAACACGCAGCAACTCGCTTGTTGTTTTAGGCATCGCAAACACTAAACAAGGGTTAACGTAAGGGAGACGGGAGAGGGGGGATTGAAGAGTTAGTGGCTGGCGTAGGCAAACAGACAAGTGGAAACCGCTACTTACACTAGTTAGCTAATCAAATTAGTTTTATTAACACGTACGACAACAAGTACACGCACACACACACACACATATGCAGGAGCTTTACGTGTTAATTGCGTGTTAAACTGTTTAATGCGTGAGTCAATTTTGTAGCGCCAAAACTGTTGCCTACTTCTCAGGGATAGGAGAGCTCAGGGATTGAAATGTATCTTACCTGTTGATCAAGCAGAAATTAGATTAACTATGAGATATTTCTAGAGGTAATCAAAAAAGAGGTATAAAAGAAATATAACTATAGGCATATGTAGTTCTATCATTGAGTATTTGTGCAGTTTTAAATCAGTGAATAAATTCATGAATTTCAATACGAATGAAAATATTTATATATTTTTATATAAGTAATCAGGTTCTATAACTGAGTATTTGTCCAGTTTCAATTAAGAGTTTTAAGTCTATGATTTAATTCATAAATTCTAATACGAATGTACTAATTCTTTCGAACTTCATTTATTAATACTATTATTCGTTTCAATTCAATTTAGAGTTTTAAAACTGCAAACAATTTAGTAGATTCTACTTGTGATACGAATGTACCTATTATTTAATACTCAATTTAAACATAATATTATTAGGCAGTTCATATAGTTATAGGTACATTTTTTATCCAAATAAAAAACATCAAGTGGACCCTAAACTATATCTACGAATACCAACTATTTAATATTATTAAATACAATCAAGATATTTGACTAAATACATTTCCAAAATTTGTTTTAATATAAACATAGATATAAATCAAGCTTAGGAAAACAATCTAGCGGAGCAGGAAATAAATCTCAGTATCTCTCTTAATCCACGATGTTTGGAGCATTCAAATGAAGCTTCGGCTATGCAAGGCATATCAATGTGGTTATTCCCATTTGGAGTCAGTGAATCGCTCCGCCACTTTACCCCACTTAAAAGCCGAAGGGGTGTGTGGCACACAAATGGCCAGTTAATTAGGCCGCTGACATCAGCAGCCGAAACCCGATGACCAAAGTCCATGTGGCCAAAAGGGGCCTCTTCAATTACACGACTGACCACCATAATTAATGATAATAAATAATAAATTTACATATAAGAGCCGCACCCGAAAAAAAAACATGTGAGACGCAATCCGAGACATGCAGAGAAGTGAAAGTCCGAGGCCGCATACAAATCTCCGTAATTAAGGACGAACAAGGAGGAGGACCCGGCGATGCCAGGACTCTGATAACACGCAAAAGCGAAAGGAAAACGGAAGCGTTTAATTAACTTGTTTTGTTCCGTCTCGATATGCCAAGCATATCGGGCAATTAGCCAGTCCACATACAAATCGAAGGGGAAATTGAAAGTGTGCGTATCATAAATTGCTGACCAACCAACCACCAAACACATTGAACCAAAATCAGATACAGTCGAATGGGCCAAATTGCATTAGCCCGGGCCTAAAAGCCGCAGAAACTTTGGCTCGTAAGAAAAGTTAAAGCCGAAAATAGTTCCAGAAAATGCAACAGAGTGGCATTCGTTTGCAAAGTTTTTCAATTAGAAATGCCAAGGAAGTCACTCGGCAAAAGGGTTGAATTCGGCCATCGAAGCATTCATCCACAATCAATCCTGGAGGAGTCCTCGAGCGTGAAGATAAGAAAGCCGAGTCGGGCAGCAGATTAATTAGCATTCATTGCCCGCCCAATTGAGCTTGTAAATATTTCATTAATCGCTGGGATAATTCAAGGCATTAATAAGAGTTCGTCTGATGGATGGATTGAACCCATTTTGGAGGGGATGAGGATGGGAATGGGGATGGGAATGGAGATGGGAGGAGCAGTAACCTTCCCTGTTGGCCAACTTTTAATTTGCTCACATTCTCATTTGCGAGAACAAAGACATCACTTCACAACACACAACAAAAGATGCCAATTTAATCTAGTCCTGCTGGCCACATGGGACACTTGCTCGTAAAACCACTGGACAGGATTTCCACCCAGTCTGTGCACAGGAAATGACTTCAGTGCCGGTCCCTCTGTCGATGTGTGTGTGTGTGTGTGTGTGCCTGGGTGTAAGATGTTGGCGCCAGCAGGTAACTTCCGGCATAGTCAAATTGAAAATGGCTGCGGCAGGACTCGAGTCCTCTCCCTGGGGGACCTGCTGCTAGAGCTGCCCAGCTGCTCCACTTTGTTGCGGCCGGAGTGTAAAGTTGTCTGCACTCACAAAGTGTGACAAATTAAATTAAAGCCAAAAGTCCACTCGAGGTAGTTGCAGTAATTGCTTAATGCCCTCTCCCAATTAAACTCCAGAAAGAGTTTCCCCTTTGGTTCGGATTAAGGAGGAGGAGGGATCTAGGAGCAGGACACGTGAGCTCTTGAACTGCGACCGGCACTTGACTTATGACATTAGAGCGCAGACACAAATCTTTATGAGGCTCGCGCTCCTGCCAGGAAGTAAGTAAGAAAAACTACAGTTTCCACTTAGCGTTCCACATACTCACACAGTCCGGCAAGGAGCCGCTGCAAATGGCAGCTGGGAGTGGACAGTGACAAAAACCCCAGGATAACTACACTCGGGAATACTTCAAAGGGGTCTCCAGTAACCTTTGCCTAAGACAATTTAACAAAATCACTCAAAAAGGGGTTTTACAAGATACAATAGGAGATCCTTGAAATGTATATTTTAATTTAAAAGAAGCTTTGCATTCCCATAATTTTAAAAATTATTATTTTCCTTTCTACCATATTAAACATTTTTAAATAATACCATTGAAGCTCTAAAAAAAATCGAATTTATTTAATTCCTTTATAAACGCAAAGATATTTTATTTTGAAGTTACAGTTCTGAAGAGCAAAAATTTAATACAAAGTATTTAATACATTAAAAATCTCAGATCCAAGCCAATAAGCAACTGATACTTTCTTCTGGTCCATAAATATATTCAACTGCATTAAGTTCCACAATTTCGCTCAGTGTAGCACAAAGGGCGGTCAAGCAGCCAGACTGACGCATTGTTGTGACCATAAGTCAGGGAGTGGACAAAAACCTGTGCACTGAGTTGAAAATCTTAAAGATAAATAAAGACCGAAGGACTTTCCGAGATGTGGGAATGAACTTTGACCCCAAAAACGGCAACCACAAAAGGCGGCAAACAAACCGACAAAAAAAAAAAGGAAAAGGCAGAGAATCAGCGAGAAGATGATGAGCGGGACAGAGAGATTATGACGCTGCCGGCGCCCAGCGAAGCGCAACTGATGAAGCCCACTTAGAGGTGTCCCTGCTCCTTTTTCCAGCTCCATTTTCTCCATTTTCCCTTCCCTCCTGCTGCTGTTGCTGCTCCTTTTCCCAACTGTTTTTCTCCTGGCCAGTGGTCAGCAGTGCTTGGCAACATTTGCCGTTGACAGAGTGCAGGAACACGAAGATGGAAAGCGGAGTGTGGAAAAAGACAAAAAGGAAAACCATATCCGGGATTACCGACTATGAGATACCCAGCACTCGGAAAAGTACTTCAAAGGAATCGGTTGATCGGTGTGAATAAGAGTAAAAATACATAAAGAAAATATTTATTAAATATTAGATACATTTTACTGGTAGAAGTAATAAATATAAAATTCATTAAAGCCATAAGAAACTAAGACTTCTTTAATTTCCAGATTTGATAAATTAAGAAACTCTCAAAAAGCCATATTTTATTTTGCACTTAAACTTTATTTACTTTTGATTGATATAATATATACCTTTTATTCCAATTCACATTACATTTTTTATAGTTACATTTTAGGTTACTATAATAAATAATAAGTAATATTCAATGTAATAAAACCATGAGAAACTGAGACTTCTGTAAATGTCAGAGATAAAATATTATAAATCTCTATAGCACACTTTTTTTTAAGAGCACTTAAACTGTATTTACTGTAGATTATAATACTTAATACTTTTAGTTGTCATACACATTACATTTGTTAAACTTAAATTAAAGGTTATTGGTGGAGAAATAGCCAGACCATGTTTTTAATAGATAAATACATTTTAGTAACTACAAATTAATATATGTAAATATTCTTTTTGTATCTGCATCTCTATATTAATCTTTTACAATACCCCATAAACATATAGTATATCACAAATTCTCTTAAACACAATTCACCCTTAAACTCCTTTAGTACCCAGTAAAAAAAAAAAATCGAGCAGAAGCAGCTGTGGATGAGTAAGGATGAGGATGTATGTTGGGCTACTTGGGGTCGTCTGGACAAACATTACCCATCGTCGGACACCACCGGACATGGCCAAATGAAAACGTGTAAGGCTGCCCCTGGCGGCTTCGTCTCCGTCGTCGCCTTCGCCGCACAATTATTACTTCAACTTTTCATTTGGGTCCATCCACTTTGCGTGGTTTTTCCCGGAGTCTGGAGGTGCTGCAGGATGCCGATGCTAGATGGTGGCTGGTGGCTGGCTGGCAGGACACTCCTGGCCCCGGCCTGTAATTTCGCATCCTGCGTCTCATTTTTCATATTTTAACGCTCTGAGTGCCATTTGGCAAACTGCAAACTGAAAAGCTGGAAAAGCGGCAACGGAACGAAACGAAACGAAACGACGACGGGCCAAACAAGGTAAATAGACAATTTCTCAAGCGACTAATGCCCTGACTTATTGTTGAACTTAGGGGGAAGGATTGGGATGAGTGAGTGTGGGACATGTTCTTGTGCCAACAGACAAGCCACAGAGTGGCTTCTGGAGTGGGTCTCTCCCCCCTCGAAGATGACCACTATGAAACATAACCACTATAAAGCAGGTTGCATTTTTTTTCAAGGGGATATTAGTCAAAGAAATCTAAGGAAATTATAAAATGTGGAATTATATCTTATAATTCCTACAAAATCAGCCTTAATATTTCTTAGGGCTCTAAATAATGCAATATTAATTATTGATTTTTGTATTATTTTATAAGAAATATTAAATATTCAAATTGGAGCAAAAAAAAGAATAAGAAGCAGGTTGAATATTTCGAGGGAATATAAGTTCGGTAAAGCTGTAGAAATTATAAAATACGGAGTCAAAATTGTATATCTAATAATTGTTAGAAAAGCAATCTTTATTATTGACTTTTTCATGATTTTGTATGAGTATGAAATATATAACAAGGAGCAACAAAATTGATTATAAACAAGTTGTAGAATATTATTCAAAAATACATAAAGTCTTTATCGAAATCGTAAAATTTTTATTAAAATAAAATTAGAATCTAATTTTCAACATTAAAACTATAATATTCGTTTCCATAAAAGCCTTTGCCAACAAAAATCAGACATAACATATAAATATATATAATCTGTGAGAAAATATTTCAATATTTCTATATTCAATTTATGCCGAAAACTCTCAGGGTGCTTAAAATTATTTATTTCTATAAACTATAGCAGAATGCAACCCATAAAAACTAAAACAAAAACCCCTCTAATCCTTGATCTCCACCACAGATGATACATTGGCTATCTGCTTATGATGGCCGCCTCGATTTTCAGATCAACAAAGAAAGAGTTCAATTGCTGTTCAAATCGAAGGAAGATTTGAGTTCAATGTCAAATCGCTGACCTTTGCCAGAGGACGGCCAACAATGGGTGGCAACAGATTGCGCATACGACCTGTTGAAACAGTCGAAAGTCGCTGTTGCAAAAAGCCTCCAGAGATACGGGCGGAAAAACGCAGCATTATAAACAAAAAACCAGCCTACAAGAACAGGGCGAAAAACGAAAAACGCGCAGAAGGGAAAGGCCAAGAGGGAGGTTGGCCATAAAGAGCCTAGGAAAAGAGGAGAATTTATGTGTATAAGTAAGCCACGAAGGTCATATTAAATTGCCATAAAGAGCTATCGATTTTATCTGCAACAAAAGAAGCGAGGAAAATCGCTGCGCACAAGAAAATGCTCCAGCACCCTAACGAGGACACTGACACCGCCGACGTTGCTGGAAGGGAAGTGTAGGAAAAGCAAAGAAAACTGCAAAAAAAAAGAAATAGGAAAAATGCCAGCGGGCAGTCGGAAAATCCATAAAGAGGCGCGTCTGTCGAGGGGCCCAGAAAGAGAAAAGTTTTCCCCCAACCCCATGGTTTTGGACCCTAGCTACACTCTACCCCCTCCTCCCTTGGTTTTCCTGCTGGCACTGGCTAATTAGAAAAGTTTGCCCCTTTCCATTCGAGCGGAGAGCTGAACGCTCATAGGTGCGAGTAGCCGAGTCGCCATTTTTTAGCCCACGTGGCGTATGAGCGACGGAGATGGAGAGTGCCAGTGTCACACCTACCCACCTCTGATTCACGTAGCCAGGAGCTCGTCCATTGGCTGGCATAAATCACAGCCAGCCGCCACCGCCCCCGTCCCCGCCCTGGCCCCACATTTCCCGGCATTTTCCCAGCTTTTCCTGGCTGCAGCACCTAACGCACTCGGAGAGACACACCTTCCTTTGGGGGCGATGGGTTGGGTTTTAGTTTAGTTCGAGTCCCAGCGCACCTGCTCTCTCTTGGCTTCTCTCGTTCTCTCTCCCTCTCTGTCTCTCTCTCTCTTTCCCTCTGTATCGCTCTCTCTCTCTCTCTCCCTCGCCTTCTCATTTGTATTTACCTAAGACAGCAGCAGAAGCAGCAGCAGCAGCAGCGTTGGTAGTAAAAAAACACGTAGAAGAAAAAACGAAACGAGTACCTAACGAGCGAAAGCTGCGCACCTAAAACCTGCGCTACACAAAAACTCCAGACGAGATGAGAGCACCTCACTCACACACACAGATACTCACGCACACACACACCGAATGCCGGAGAAAGGTGAAAGCCGAGAGATGAGACGAGACGAGACGAAATGAGAAGAGACGACGTTGACGAGGACACGACGATGGAAAATGACGATGACGTTGATGGCAAGTAAGGAAAATGTTTTTGGGGAATGAGGAAAACCCCAAGAAAAGGGGGCGAAAAGTGGGCTTAAAGAGGGGGTTAAGAGGAGGTTAAAAGGAGCCAAAGAGGGTCCAAAAGTAGGGTGAAAGTAGTTATATATAGGAGCTAAAAATAGCAGCAAAGCCAAATTAAAATCAGCACCGAATTCGCTATAAAATAAATAGGCTAATATAGTTTAAGTTGGCCATAAATCAGAGCCCCGGCTTTTAGTGAGGGAAAACTTTTCCTTCGCGCCGTCGGAAAAACACAAAAGAGGTGCCACACCAGCACCACCCACCACCCCCCGGGTGGAAAACCCTCGAAGGTGCTTGGCTTTGGTTGGTTGCCAACATTTTCGTGCTCACCTTAAAAGCGTAGGTAGACCAACCCATATGGGCGAATGGTAGCAAGCGAGATAGAGAGACAGGCAACAACCTGGCTCTGATTGTGTGTGTGTGTGTGTGTGGGTTCCAGAGTATCTGTGAGAGCGAAGCCAACGAACGAAAAACGCACGACGAATGAGACGGTGAACTGTTACTTGCGGTTGAGGTTGCAGCTGGGAAAATGGGGCCGAGGAGGTGGGCTGGGGGAGTGGGGTACAGGTAAGAGAGAGAGGTAGCAGCGCAGCTGGCACCTACAGCACAGCATGCCGCTCTCTTTCCACCAAAAGCAAACGAAGCTGCCGACGATGGAAAACCGAAGACGATGAGCCAACACCTAAAGCAGGTACACACACTCACAGGGAAATACATATATAAGATAATATGGGGTGAAAGGGGGAGGGGGTGGCAGAGGAGGAGGGGGGGAGACTCTGACGCAGGTAGATTGGTGGATGCGTAAGGTATATTATATATATCCGAGGCAGACTTCAAGCACGTGTCTCTAAGGTATATTCGCCCGGGACATGCGCACTCTCCCAACCAGAGAGTGGGTCGGGAAATGAGAGAAAACTTTCACTGTTAACTGGGCAGAGATGTTGGCTAACAGCAGGGGAAATTCAGGGGCACTCTCAGTGGCTGTTAGCCCAAGATCGTGTGCGGCAAAGTCCAGGCAAGAAAATTCATAAATAATGTTAATTTATTTTAGCCAGTGCAGCTGTCTTCGCCTGCTCGAGTGTTGACAGTTTTGGCCAAGATATAACCATAAAATACAACCCAAACGCACACACACACACACACATGCACACGAAGCTAAGGGATATGGGATATGTGTGTGTGTGCGAGACATTGACCCACAAAGGAAATTAACATAATTGTTGATTCTTGCGTTTTATTGTCGAGTGCGTTCTGGCCTTTTGGCCTTGCCCTCAACCAAATCGATTTTGCGGTAAGTATGCTGCTCAAAAACTGATGATGAAGCTAAAAATCTAGGGAACATCAAAGTTAAAGGCTTTAAAAGGATTATGTCTTAAGGAATTTCAAGAAAAATGAAACTTTAGATACATTAAATTTGAATGCATTTCAAGGAAAATTCACTACTCCTTAAATACATTGGGATTCCCATTTGATATTAATTCTATAGTTAATTTTGTCAAAATATTTTTATGATATGATAATAATTAAATGGTAATTTTATCAGTCGTAATTTCACCGCTTTTCAAATCAAGTTATGAATAATAGTAGATTTTGATGCTTCAATTTCATTATCAAAATTCAATACAAAGAATTAATTTTATTAATTAGATGCATTATTCACAATTTTTAAATAATATATAACACCTTGGCATTCTTTTTTTAATTTCCATTGTTGATTTAATTAAGGCCCCCCAAATTGATTTTTAATTTTTATTGAATGCACTTCTAGACCTTAAGCTCCAATAGTCCTTCAACCTCTAAAAGTTGCGCATCCGCCATGTTGTCCTGCAACGAAGCCAACGAAATTTGCATTGTTGTCTTTTTTTTTTTGGAGAGGAGACCAAATGAACAGTTCCGTAGTTGGAAAACTTTTCGTTCCCTTTTCGCGCTTCTTTAAAGCACCGGAGATGGGGACAAGGAGCAACAGGATGCAATGGGGAAGGAGGTCGAAGTGGACTTTCCTTGTTGCTCTTTTGGCTGCTACAAATAACCGGCATCAACTTTAATCACCTGCTTAATTAAATCAGTTTCGCCCGACGCCCAGGTCTCCCAGTTCCTTTCCTTCTCCGCCATTGTTCTGTTGTCCTGCTTTTGCTCCCGTGTCCCGTGTCCTGGCTGGCCTGCATAAATTATGTCCTGCATAATCACCTACAAGCGTTCTATTTAAGCTCCTGGCAAGTGTCCTTTTCCACTCCTTGTGTTTTTTGTTTTTTTTTTTGTCTTTTTTTTTCAGCTGGTCGCTGATGTCCGATAAAGTTCTTAAATCATTTACGTTTTCCTTGGCTTTTCCTTTGTTTTTGCCTCGATGCGGTTTTCATTTGCTTAATGCTTGCGTTGAGTTTTTATTTTATCACGGACTTAAGATTTGGATTTATGCTTTTTAATTCCATTAGAGCGAAATTGCCAGGGGTGAAGATTAAGAGATTCATTCGCGAAAAAGAAGGTAAATAAAACTAGAAATGGTGTTGAAATGTTTAACGATTTTTAAAGTATATTTAATACCAAAGTTGCAGCTTTAAAATTACCTTAACTAAGATTGTTTTATGTTTATCTTCAACTCAATTTTTCTCACATCTATTCCTATTGTATTACCTCTCCATAAATTATTCCCCGATATTTGTTCAATTGAGAGACTGCAAAAGCAATTAGCACAGACACGAGGTTAATTGGCAGCCCCCAAAAACATTGCTCCCCCCATTCCGGAGACCCTCCTCTGGTTAATGTAATGGACCGCAATTTACGTCAACTTAATACTCATTTCTAAGCAGGAGTCCTTGCCAGGACATGTGTGTGAGTGGGTGGTCCAGGGAAGTTGATTTGCTGCTCCATTTCTCGCACCACTCGCCCCCGCCTAGGTAAGATTTATGGTGGAGAGGGGGAGGGGGGCAGGACTCGAAGGACCTCAAGTGTGCAACGCAATTTGGTGAAAGTATCAAATTTCACCCACAAAACACTTTCACTACAGCTTCCTTGGGCGAGCGCCTTTTGGTTTTTTTCTTCTTTTTTCTTCTGCTGGACGTAGAAAAGTAAACAGAAGGTTAATGGATTTGACACACGGGTCCGAGGCATCCACCGCACTTGGGCGTGAAATGGATATGCTTTCAGGGAAACGCACACATGAGCAGGACAGGACAGAAGCCAAGGGGGAGATGTGGCAGGGATCATGAAATCGGTATGAAACATTGTTGTTTTTTTTATGCTCGATACTTTTCCAGGAGAATATAGGTTCAGAATTCGTGCAGATGTATAAATAAGCGGGATATTGCATAAATCGAAGCTATA
>JAJJHY010008598.1:3493800-3555732 GCA_021224005.1 Drosophila setifemur | reverse complement strand
AGATATTTGTAATATTTAGTAAAATATTATATTATAATTATTATATTTCCTAGGCATTTACATACATTAAATCAATAAAAATCTGGTATGCATTTAATGTTTCTTATTTTGCATTTTTTATAGTGGTAATTAATATAATAGTGGTAGTAAATATTCTCTTTTATTTAATACAAATTTAACTTAAAAATTTTAACATTATTGTATAAAATATTGTGAGTTATTGTGAGTTTCAAATCATAGTTCAATCCTTTTATCCAATTAACATTTTACACGAAGAAATGCGCAAATTAAGATACACATATGCAATGCTTTAAGAACTGCATATTTTTCAGATACATTTTTAAATTCCCTCTGTTGAATCTGAAGATGCGTGAACTCTTTTGAATTTGACTTTGGAAGATACTTTAATTTGGTTTTGCCGGTCTTTTAGCGATTCCCCCAGCGATTCGCATTGTCGGTCGTGTTTATTTAAACTTTCGCTGCACGTTCGTCCTGGCAGAAGCTGCAGGCTCAAAGTTCCAATCAGCCAGCAATGTCCTGGCTGTTGTTGTTGGACTGCTCCGCCTTTCGCCGTCTGGCTGACAATTGGCCAGGACGCACCCAGGACTCACCCACTCCGGCTTGGCACGTGCTCGCTCAGGGGGATCGGGGCGAAGGAAAATAAAAACAGACCAAGAAGAAAACTGCAACTGTTTACGGACAAATTTTTGCGCAGTTTTTTGCGCCAATTTCACTTTCCCCAGAGCTCCGATTTCCCAGTTCTCTCGTTGTCGATGCTGCAGGAGCAACAAATAATGCAGCTGGAAATAAATCATGTGCGAAGGTGTCCTTAGTCACCGCAGGCAATCTGCGCCACTGACAGTTTTAATGCCGAATGAAGTCCTGGTGGCCACTCCTCCCCCCTTCCGGCAAGGATTCGCACTTGTGGCATATGTGTGACGTTTCAATATCCTGTTGCGTGATTTTTATTTTCATATTTTTATGGAGATTTCTCCCTCCCCCCAGCATCCAGCTGAATGCGTGTGTGTGTTGTTTTGGGGGTCGAGGATGCTACGTGAAAAGTCGCAAGTCACAAATCAAAATGCTTCGCCATTGTTTGGCTTCGGTTTTGGTTCCACTTGCTTCTATTTTTGTTTTCGCATGTTTTCTTCTTGTTTGGTTTCGCTTCGTTTAGGCCTTTGAGCTGTCTACTTAGGAATGGGGCGGGGGGGAATGGAGTAGGGAGAGGATACGTATCTGTGAGGTTCTGGGAGGGGATACGGCAGATAGAGTCACGCCAGCAGCCAATAAATCAAAATCTGTATTGCTTGGCCCATAACTTGATTTTTATACCGTTTTGCGTTAGTTGTTGATTTTGTGATTTATGCCACGGTGCGTTTGGCTTTTTGCTTTTTGGGGTTTAGTATAAAAAAAAAAAACATATATATTCTGAATAGAGGGAGAAGTAGTAAGGAGGTGACAAAATTGGTTTATAATATGCAGGAAAAACTATACAAATATTTGTATATTTAAATTTGAGGAAATAAATTGAATACAATATGGAAAATTATTCAGTGTTTTATTTAAGAGAATTGACAAAGAACAAAAATCACTTATCACTTTCATTAACTCAAATATTTGAATAATAAATAATATAAACAATAAAATAAATAATTTGTTCAATATGTAAATGCGATTTTTAAAGGGATTTAACAACCCCTTTTTCCTTGAATCCCAATTTTTCACATATATTCGAATATCAAAGTCCACCACAAGTTCCGCCAATTTTTCCCCCAACCTTTTGTAATTTTCCGGCTTTCCCTTTACAACATCTCCCCCCTTCCCCTCCCGCCTGTGAATTGTAATATCCATTTACTGGGAGAGCTGGCAAAGTTTTCCAATACCATTTGCCATAATTCTGCTTTGCACATTGACACCTAACCGAAAGGCGTTCAATAAGAGCCAAAAGACAGGACAGCACAGGACAGGACGGGATCCAAAAAATATCAAGGAGACGGGGGGAGTGGGGCAAAGGGGCTGGCACTAAAAAATTGTGAAAAGCACTCGAAATCTTGGACAACACTTTTCCGACTTGGACATGGACACTTAACTGACAATGTCTGACCTTTTCAGCAGCAGAAGGCGCAAGACGACGAAAAGTAAAAGCTGAATTTAAGCAAAAATTCTGCGAAGGAATAGCAAAATTTTTGATGTATGTACAAATGTGAGGGGGGGCACTCAGTCGGAGGAGGAATTGCAAGGGGGGTTGTTTTTTGGAAAATGCTTACGTGATGTGTTTAAGTTTTGTGTGAAGGTCGCAGGGGGTCAGGGGGGAGCTGAGGGGGTGGGCAGTCATCGCATTGTTGCATACCCAAGGAAAAGCCTGGAAAAGCGGGAGAAGGAGTCTGTTGTAGATGAAGACGGAGACGGAGACGGCGCCTGGGTGTCACAACATGCACACACAAGGAAAAGTCTCTCAGTCAAACTAAAAAGTGTCCGAAAGTTAATCCATCCCTTTCTCCGTTCGTTCCTCTACCCATCTCTCTCTCTGCTCCTCTACCCATCTCTGTCTCTACGTGTGGCTTCCACATTTGGCTGGCTGTCAACAGCTGCTCCTCAAACGCATGCCGCATTTCAGTTCAATATTGATTCAACTTTCTGCCCACCAACCCGGCGATTAAAAGCGCATTTAAAGTCACCGGAATTTAAGGGTGAGGGATGGTGTTAAGGGTGAGGTAAGGGGGTTGGAAAGGGGGTTGGGGATGGTTAACCGCAAGCTGCAGCAGAGGAAACTGCCATCAAGTGGGCAATCCACGGCTGTCTCATGGGAATCGCACCTAAAGTGGTTAACCCACTGAAGATAACATTTATTTTACAGTAAAAAGAAAGATTTTAATAAGGTTACAAAAAAACAATTTTAAAGATTGATATTATAAAGTAGTATTTTTAAAGTAATTTTTACCATTAACAGAAATAAATAATATTATCTTAAAGTTACCTAAATTCTGTTGTGGTTTAAATGTAACATTTCTTTGAACTTGAACTTAAACTTGAATTTAATTAATTATATATTCCCCAGAAAACCAAATTAAAAATATCCGAAATTAAAGGGTTAAATCGTCCACCCCTCACCATTCAATGACCTTCCCTAAGCCCCTTCCCAATCACCTCCACCTGCCCCTCACTGCCCCCAACTAAAATGGCTCAAAGGACAAGCAAACAACAGCTGCAAGTATGCTACAATAAACTGCACTGGAACAACAGTGAGGTCTGCGAAAAAGCGATGCTCAGGAGCTACCAAACCCAGCAGGAGGTCCTCCGACGAAGTAGCACTGTTCTCGGGCAGGGGTGGAGGGGAGAGAATTACAAAAGGGGGGCCATCCGCCGGTTGTTGCGTGTTTACGCAACGTAACCAAAGTCAAAACCTCGATTAGGATTCAATCTGCTGCTGCGGGCCGTTGGTCGTGGCAACGTTGTTTGTCCTTGTTGTTGTTCCAGTTGTTGTTGTTGTTGTTGCTCCTGATAACCACTCCATCCAGGAGATGGCCACATATCCTGCCACTCCTCTGACCCCCAAAAGCCACGCAGGTCAGGCAACAAAGTCAAACCGATTAAAACACACGCACAGGGACCGTGAGATAGACAAGTCGGAAGGTTCAGGAAGGTTAAACAGGATGATACCCTTCAATGAAGAAAAAGGATTACTAAAGTCATAGAATGTTAAATATATTTATTTAATTCTAATTTAAAATTACTCCAATCTTCAATCATTTATTACAAAAAATGCTGCTAAACTTTCTTAGCAAAAAGTAAATCAAACATTTTGCAAGTTGAATTTGAGTTCCTTCAATCACATCATACCCCTTAATTAAACAAGTAAAGGGTACAACAAGGACACAGACTGGACCGCAGCTCCATTGTCCATGCCATTGTGTCCACATAGGTACAACGTAGTCCACTCCAGGACAGCGGAGCTCCGCAGCTCCGGAGCGGTATTCTTCAAGGGGCAATTAACTGTTAAGCTACCGAACAGCGCCGGCAAAAAACTGGAAAATCAGGCGAAAAAAATAGTTGTCTCACTTGGTGGGAAAGGGGAACGTTGTATCTGAGGGATATGTGTGTGTGCGGGGGGTTTGCATAGATTAGATTTTCGCCAGAACAAGCTGCCACCACGCCCCCTTTCTGGCCCGGGATCCCCGTATTTTGCAGATGCCACAGCAGCGGGATCGGACCGCACAGTGGCGGCCATAAAAGAGCCATTAACGCCAGGAGTTGGACCAGCCACCTCCTCCTCTGCCCCTGCTGCTCCTCCTCCTCCTTGGGGATAATTTAAAGCGCTTAAATTCGGGACGGAGAACAATTGTAAAGTGAAAACTGTCAGCAACATCAGCGCATCCAATTGCCAATTAGCCAAGGTGCAAGAAATCGAATTAAAAACCGCAGAAAACAGCGAAAAAAACTGGGAATAAAGTGGTTAAGATTTCGAAGTGTGGGGTGGTGTAAATCTACCTTGAAGATTCCTCTCCAGATTTGGGCGTAACCGGGGAAAAATAGCTTGGTAAATAATGCGGGGAAAAAACACGAACATGAAACCAATTTAAGATGAAGAAAAGCTGAGAAAGGAATTAAAAGCAATTATTAACTAACAACGAAGATTCAAATACACTGCTTGATTAATTAATTAATTAATCTGTATACTAAATATATACAACAAAAATACAGGCTTAGTAATATTTCAATAAAGTAAAGTACGGGCAAATAAGTACAAATTTCTTAAAACACAGTTGACTATAAAAAGATACTTCAAAATAATTATACCCATTTATCGTAGATCAATTGCTATAAAAATGCTTATTAAATATTATAAAATAATTACAAGGTTTTAAACCTTTAATAATTTCCTGAATTTCTTTTTAAAGGGTATTAGAAACTTAATCAGCACAGAAGGACAATGACAATGAGGAAGCAAGGACAATGACACGCCCAGTCGACTGAGCAAATTAATTTGTGGAGTGTCCGTTGCAGTCCGGAGAGCCTTGAGGCGAAGGACACTCTGAAGGTGCATCAATGTGTTGACACTGGGGGAAAGCGTTTTCCGCTTTTCCTTCTCAAAATTCCACATTCCTCCCCCCTTTTTCCTTACCTCCTTTCGCCAAATCTGTGTGCGGAAATCTCAATCTGCGTTTGAGCAAATTGTTGTTTAAATAAAAATTTAAAGCAAATTGCTACGCGGAAGTAAATCGTTTTGTGGTAATGGCGGATAAAAAATGTAAGCCACAGCATATCAAATTACGTCCGGGTGGGGAATATAAGGAATAAGGAGATGGAACATCCAGATGACAAAGTGCGTGGTTTGGAAGGAGTGGTAAAGGGGGGCAGGGGGGAATGAAACAAGGTGTAGCACAAAGTAAGTCAGCTCCTTGATAAGTGCCTGGCAATATGGCTTGGGTTGGTGGCCTGGGTTGAGGGGTGGATTCTACCCCAGGATGCGGTTGACAGTCGGGCGCGTTTTGATGCGATGCTGAAAAATTGTTGCTAATTTTTTAACAGTCAACGGAGACGGAGTTCCGGAGATTGGAGCCCGCCCGGCTATATCGCATTTCGAAGGGAGACCAGGACCACGACGAGTGCAAATGGTTGGCATTTTAATTTTATTAGAGCAGGAGCAACAAGCGAGAGGAGGATGAAAGGAAATCGCTTTAAAGTGATTCCCGCAAAGGATTATGGGATGAAGATGTAGATCCATCTCAGAGATAATAAAAATAGAAGTCAGCCAATTAGTAGCCTCATAAAATATATATACAATAAAGAGTTTTAAAATTTTAAAATACATTTTTTTTAGGGACACTCCCCTGATGAACCCAAAATGCACCTTTCAACTCACTTTGCTCATTGTCTTTCAGCATCTCCCCAACCTATTTCCCAATGCAATTTAAGCAGCCGCAGAAAAATATGTTTCCCCAACATATTTTGCACAATGTTTTACCCACTCACTCACGAGATACAGATACGCAGCTGCACAGATACAGTTGCGAAACAGAAACAGCAACAGACAAGGGCAGACGAACGACTTGAGGGATTTTGCTGAAATGACATTTGGCTCCGCATGTGACAGACTGTGGAAAAGGCCAGGGACGAGGACGAGTGCAGGAGTACAGGAGCAGGAACAACAGCCATTGGCATTGAAAAAAGCAATTTAAGTCAAGTACAGAGTACTCTGAGTACTGAGAGCAGGAGCGAACTGGATGAGGAGGCGGAAGTTGCCAGGAGAAAATCACTACCTACACACCAGAGGTGGAAAGTATCTATTTCAAACAAGGTGCTCGGATGAGGGAGATGGGTACCCAAAAAGTTAACAATTTAAGTTACATTTTCAGGAGCTATTTAATAGAAAATTTGTATCTTTTATACCCTTTCAGGGGGTGTTATCATTTTGTCTTGAAGTTTGGTAAAGTTTATATCTTAACCCACAGATACTTCTGCTTTCTTTGGGGACTAAAATAAAGTACCAAATATTATAGAGTACCTAAACCATCACTGATGGAAACAACTCACAGATACGTGAATGCAATCAAGCTCCCAAGTAGACACCCTCGCCTGTTCTCCTGCCTCCTGTCCCATTCCCCCATCACTCATCCGCAGGGTGTGTGCAAATTTTGATAAATTGCCGCCGTTACCTTTGGCCAACAACACACAGTTTCCCAGGAAAATAGAGCCTGTCTTCCTGCATATGTTGCCTGGCAGACGAAAAGGACTCAATCCGAGAAGGTGAAATCAAGACAAATGCATTGCACTCTTCAAGGATGCTCCTAGTTAGAGGTGGAAAGTGCACACCATCAATCTTAATTGCAAGTCTGTCCGCAGTCCGGAGTCGAGTGCAGTGGATTCGGAATTGGAAAAGTTTCCTAAGAGCCGGGCCAAAAACAAACAGGAAGAGGGCAAACAATAAATCTGAGAAATTATTAGCCGCACCAATCGAAATCGAAGTGCAAACTCCCAGAGAACTCCAACCGAGGAAGGGGGGAAAAGAGGAGCTCCAACCATGCGTGATAAATAGCTGAAGGAAATTCGGAGGGAAAATCGGAGGGAATAGCCGAGAGAGGTGGAGCACTGCGGCTAATTGAATTTAATTGCCCACTTAATGGTGCAATGAGCTAAGGGACGGCGGCGCCAGCGAAGAAAGCAATTCCAAGTGCGAATCGAAGTTCAAGGTATTCCCACTAAAAAAAAGAGTGTGAGAAAACTATTAAGAATTTCGCAATAGCCAAAATCAGTCAGAGAAGTTCATTAATAAATAATTGGCATAGCTAAAAGGAAAAATAAAGAACATAATCTTTTATCAATTTATTGTATTCAAATAGTTAAAAAATCAATTTTATTTTTTAGTTCGTGTTCCATTGTTTTCCCTTCAAAAAACTTCGATTTATATTCTAAAACATATAATTAGTTGAGCGTTTTCCTTTACGATAATTTGGTTGGATGAACATCTGATCCCACTCATGAATCCAGGCAGTCATGACTGCAGGAAATTCATAAAAATTAGCTGGAGAACCTCACTAGAAATTACCTTCTTTAACTCACCCAACTTGGTGCCATGGATGACAGGACAGGCGCAGTGGCTGGTGAGTTCATCAAAATCTAGGGTCTCGCCCTGGAGATTGTACCAGAACAAGGCCATTCCTCGCTCTGGGGCCACTTTAATATCCAGAGCGTTAAACGCTGTGGCTCCTCCGTGTGGTGGATCATTTAGCTGGAGGGGATTGGGGGTAAATGAATATAATATAAATAATTTATGAAATTTTAAAACCTTGGAAAACCCTTCAGATCTGTCCATTTAAAGATATTTAATGGTTACCTAAAAATAATTCCCGTTCTATTTCTGAATTTAAATTAAATATTAAAAATAATATACAAATATTAAATATTATTAGAAGATTTCCCCATCACTTACATAGAACAAAACAGTGGCGATGCGATCTCCGTCTGTCTTCATACGCTCTAAGGACATGTTCAAGAAATCGTAATGAGGACTATAATGGGCACCAAAACCGTACTTGAGCAACTGAAAGGACGTCAAGGTCTTGGCTTCCAGTCCGGTGATGTCTCCGATCCGTTCTCTGAGCTGATCTAGGAGCCTCAGTTCTCTGGGCAACCAGAAACCCAATGCCGTGCGGTATTTGCTCTTCATGAGTGGATTATTATAGTTCGCCACCGTTGTGGGCTCTAGCTCGGACTCAAAGCGAAGGATTTCCTTGATCTCCCTATCGGGCAGGACATTGTGGTAAACCACAATGTAGGGGTCCAGGGAGATCTCCTCCATTTTGAGGGGAGCTATTTTCAGAAAGGGCGATGTGCTGGAGTTGTAGCGACAGTGGAGTCTCGTGGGTTCCGGGATGTGAGAGGAGCTGCAAACGTCCCTGAAATCCTCCGAGAATTCGGGGGCCTCCGCATCCGGCTTATACGGGTGAGCTGTGTAGAGGTCAAGGTAGTTATTTGCATCCTCCGCCAGCTCAGGCAGTGTTAGGAGCAAATCCCTGGCTTTATCCAACTCTCCTGGGGAATAACTACATGAAATAGGTATGTATTTAATGTGATTTTGACTCACCCAACTCCACCAGACAGCGGCATTTCATGAGGATCACTTCGTCGAAGGTCAGTCCCAGCACCTCGTGCTCCTCTTCATAGTCATCTAGCATCCGCTTCAAGGTAATATTTATCCATTTATTTGCTGCTCTATATTCACCAAACTGGAAATGCAGTTTGGCAATGGCAAAGCAATCCCAAGCAGTCAATGAGGAACTAAGGGGATAACCTGATTATTTATATCAAAGGAATAAAACTATTATAGTTTCTACTTGAACTGGATGCCATCGATCTGCCCATTGGCCATGTCATAAGGTGAAACATCGTAGGTCTTTGCAATTCGATAAATGGCCTCAGTGGCGTCCTTTGCATTCACTTGCCAGGGTAATTCAGTTAGTTGAAGCTTTAGATATTTTATTTGTTCTGAAATTTAAAGTTTGTAAATTATAGTTTTTATGTAACGAATCTTTATTTCACCTTCTCCCACTGGCTTTGCCATGAAATCCTTTAAAAACCGCCAATCCTCGAAAAGGTGTCGGATGAGGGGGAAACTGTTCAGAGGATTGGAAAGATACTCCTCTTCGTTGCCTTTTGCAGACTGCAGAGGCTCCCGTATTTCCTTAACTATTCTGTTGACACANTTTCAGAAAGGGCGATGTGCTGGAGTTGTAGCGACAGTGGAGTCTCGTGGGTTCCGGGATGTGAGAGGAGCTGCAAACGTCCCTGAAATCCTCCGAGAATTCGGGGGCCTCCGCATCCGGCTTATACGGGTGAGCTGTGTATAGGTCAAGGTAGTTATTTGCATCCTCCGCCAGCTCAGGCAGGGTTAGGAGCAAATCCCTGGCTTTATCCAACTCTCCTGGGGAATAACTATATGAAAGAGGTATGTATTTAATGAGATTTTGACTCACCCAACTCCACCAGACAGCGGCATTTCATGAGGATCACTTCGTCGAAGGTCAGTCCCAGCACCTCGTGCTCCTCTTCATAATCATCGAGCATCCGCTTCAAGGTAATATTTATCCATTTATTTGCTGCTCTATATTCACCAAACTGGAAATGCAGTTTGGCAATGGCAAAGCAATCCCAAGCAGTCAATGAGGAACTAAGGGGATAACCTGATTAATTTTCTAAATAGGAATAATATCAATATAGTTTCTACTTGAACTGGATGCCATCGATCTGTCCATTGGCCATGTCATAAGGTGAAACATCGTAGGTCTTTGCAATGCGATAAATGGCCTCAGTGGCGTCCTTTGCATTCACTTGCCAGGGTAATTCAGTTAGTTGTAGCTTTAGATATTTTATTTGTTCTGAAATTTAAAGTTTGTAAATTATAGTTTTTATGTAACGAATCTTTATTTCACCTTCTCCCACTGGCTTTGCCAAGAAATCCTTTATAAACCGCCAATCCTCGAAAAGGTGTCGGATGAGTGGGAAACTGTTCAGAGGATTGGAAAGATACTCCTCTTCGTTGCCTTTTGCAGACTGCAGAGGCTCCCGTATTTCCTTAACTATTCTGTTGACACAATCCATAAGAATATATTTTAAAATTTAATTATTTTAATTTAATATCTCACCTCCGCAGTTTATTAGCTTTCTCATCCAGTTTATCAGCGTAGTCCTTTAAATTGGAGATCATCCTTTTATCCACTTTCATCAGCTCATCCTTGGCCTCTTCTGAAATTAGAAACTCCTTGCTACCCCATTCATACTTCTGGCCTTGAGCCACCGAACTGAAGAGGAACACAAACAGAACTTGGAGCAACTGCATCTTGGAGCTCATTAAATCTAAGGGAACTCGGTCGTTATTAATATTTAAAGTGATCAAAGTGTGACCGTTAAATCAATTGGATATGGCGAGAAATCTTCAATTCATAAAAATGAACTGGAACATGCAAATGGTTTCTTACATTATTTATTTAGCTTAACAAATCAACTTAAAACAAGTAAGAACGTTACAGTCGAGTTTCCCGACTGTAACAGACCCTGTACAAATTTGATTTTAGGCAAAATAAAAAAAAACCAAAAAAATATATATTCACACCGAGTCCGGTCTGGGATTCGAACCCAAGATCTTCGCGTTTTAAGTCGAGCGTCGTAACCATTCGACAAACCCAAACTTTTTGAACCGGCAGCTAATACAGAATAAATATATTGAAGACGCGCATTCATACATATGTATACGAAAATAGTGGCAGCGCAGCTGCAGCGGCACTTCCGAAAAAAATCAACCAAAAATCAATCAACTTGCGTTCAAGCGATTTACCGTTTGTTTGCGCAAATAAACAGATTTTTTGTGTTTAGCGCCTGTAAACTTTAGGTATTTATTGTGCTCTTTTTAATTAACCAATCTTGATGAAATTTTCAGGATCGGTAGATCGGTATGCTCCAATTTCTTGTGTATTTTAAAAAAAATTTTAGCTTGAAAATTGTGCAGTGCAGGGCAGTGCAAAAATTCAAATACAAATTGCGGAGGCTGTGGGCGTGGCACCGACTTAAAAAAATAAACTCTAATTTACTCAGTATTAGAAGAATCTACACTGGTAATACGGTTCTTCTAGCTCTTACAGTTGCTGAGATCCGTGTGTTCATCCGCACGGACGGACGGACGGACGGACAGACGGACAGACGGACAGACGGACATGGCTATATCGACTCAGCTCGTCATGCTGATCAAGAATATATATACTTTGTGGGGTCTGCCACGCCTCCTTCTGCCTGTTACATACATTTGCACAAACTTAATATACCCTTTACCCTTTGGGTACAGGGTCTAAAAAGAGTGTGAGAAAACTATTAAGAATTTCGCAATAGCCAAAATGAGTCAGAGAAGTTCATTAATAAATAATTGGCATAGCTAAAAGGAAAAATAAAGAACATAATCTTCTATCAATTCATTGTATTCAAATAGTTAAAAATAGTTTAGGTGTTCCTTTGATTCCCCTTCTAAAACTCCGATTTATATTCTAAAACATATAATTAGTTGAGCGTTTTCCTTTACGATAATTTGGTTGGATGAACACCTGATCCCACTCATGAATCCAGGCAGTCATGACTTTAGGGAATTCATAAAAATTAGCTGGAGATCCTCTTTAGAAATGAGCTTCTTTAACTCACCCAACTTGGTGCCATGGATGACTGGACAGGCGCAGTGGCTGGTGAGTTCATCAAAATCTAGGGTCTCGCCCTGGAGATTGTACCAGAACAAAGCCATTCCTCGCTCTGGGGCCACTTTAATATCCAGAGCGTTAAACGCTGTGGCTCCTCCGTGTGGTGGATCATTTAGCTGGAGGGGATTGGGGATAAATGAATATAATATAAATCATTTGAAAATTAAAATAAATTATCTAATTTTAAAACCTTGGAAAACCATTTAAAGATCTTTAATGGTTACCTAAAAAAATCCCCCTTCTTTGTCTGAATTTAAATTATTAAATATTAAAAATAATATACAAATATTAAATATTATTAGATTTCCCTATCACTTACATAAAACAAAACAGTGGCGATGCGATCTCCGTCTATCTTGATTCGCTCTAAGGACATGTTCAAGAAATCGTGATGAGGACTATAATGGGCACCAAAACCGTACTTGAGCAACTGAAAGGACATCAAGGGCTTGGCTTCCAGTCCGGTGATGTCTCCGATCCGTTCTCTGAGCTGATCTAGGAGCCTCCCTTCGTTAGGCAGCCAGAATCCCAAAGCCGTGCGGTACTTGCTCTTCATGAGTGGATTATTATAGTTCGCCACCATTGTGGGCTCTAGCTCGGACTCAAAGCGAAGGATTTCCTTGATCTCCCTATCGGGCAGGACATTGTGGTAAACCACAATGTAGGGGTCCAGGGAGATCTCCTCCATTTTGAGGGGAGCTATTTTCAGAAAGGGCGATGTGCTGGAGTTGTAGCGACAGTGGAGTCTCGTGGGTTCCGGGATGTGAGAGGAGCTGCAAACGTCCCTGAAATCCTCCGAGAATTCGGGGGCCTCCGCATCCGGCTTATACGGGTGAGCTGTGTAGAGGTCAAGGTAGTTATTTGCATCCTCCGCCAGCTCAGGCATGGTTAGTAGCAAATCCCTGGCTTTATCCAACTCTCCTGGGGAATAACTACATGAAATAGGTATGTATTTAATGTGATTTCGACTCACCCAACTCCACCAGACAGCGGGATTTCATTAGGATCACTTCGTCGAAGGTCAGTCCCAGCACCTCGTGCTCCTCTTCATAGTCATCGAGCATCCGCTTCATGGTAATATTCATCCATTTATTTGCTGCTCTATATTCACCAAACTGGAAATGCAGTTTGGCAATGGCAAAGCAATCCCAGGCAGTCAATGAGGAACTAAGGGGATAACCTGATTATTTATATTACTAGGAATAAAACCATTATAGTTTCTACTTGAACTGGATGACATCGATCTGTCCATTGGCCATGTCATAAGGTGAAACATCGTAGGTCTTTGCAATGCGATAAATGGCCTCAGTGGCGTCCTTTGCATTCACTTGCCAGGGTAATTCAGTTAGTTGTAGCTTTAGATAATTTATTTGTTCTGAAATTTAAAGTTTGTAAATTATAGTTTTTATATAATTAATCTTATTTTGTACCTTCTCCTGCTGGCTTTGCCATAAAATCCTTTATAAACCGCCAATCCTCAAAAAGGTGTCGGATGAGTGGGAAACTGTTCAGAGGATTGGAAAGATATTCCTCCTCGATGCCTTTTGCAGCCTGCAGAGGCTCTCGTATTTCCTTAACTATTCTGTTAAGAAAATCGCATAATTAAATTAAATATTTTATTAAAAAACATATTTAATATCTCACCTCCGCAGTTTATTAGCTTTCTCATCCAGTTTATCAGCGTAGTCCTTTAAATTGAAGATAAGCTTTTTGTCCACTTTCATCAGCACATCCTTGGCCTCTTCCGAAATTAGAAACTCCTTGCTACCCCATTCATACTTCTGGCCTTGAGCCACCGAACTCAAGAGGAACAGGAACAGAACATGGAGCAACTGCATCTTGGAGCTCATTAAATCTAAGGGAACTCGGTCTTTATTAATATTTAAAGTGATCAAAGTGTGACTATTAAATCAATTGGATATGGCGAGAAATCTTCAATTCATAAAAAATGAACTAGAACATGCAAATAGTTTCTTACATTATTTATTTAGCTTAACAAATCAACTTAAAAATATACATTTTTAGAAGCGATGTCGGCTCTTAGAGAATTTGTGGAGTTACATAAACTTGATCATAACTGCAGGAAAGGAAAAGTATAAGTTAAGATTATTATATAATTTAAATTGTGTCCATACCTAGTCCACTGCCCTCCAGATTGGGACAAATTGTGGTCTCAAATGCGATCTCATCAAAGGTAATCAAAACATTTCCCTTTTTGGGCTGCGTCAGCATTTTGTAATCTGAAATTGTGATACCCCCGCCCAAGGACTCATCATTGAGCTGGATATAAATTGATATGATTAATAATAAATAAATTAATTAAAAATTACTTACAAATACCATAGCAGTTCCCTCGATTTCATCAAACCCCTCTGAATTTAGTTCGGGGAACTAAAAAACAAATTAAAAAACATTAAAATCAAAAAACTTTCCTAAAGTTTCCTCACCTTGGTGTCATTCCGGAAGAGCTTGTACACTTGGAAAGGCTTTACGCTGGCATATTGAACAATATAGGATCTGTCCGAGCCCTTGTCTAGCACCATCATACCCTGAATCCGTTCCTTGAGGCGCCTCGTCACCCGACTATACCCATCGGAAATGGAGCAGCCCGTGATCCCCTCATCCAACTCAAATGTGTCATCCGGGGAACAACGTTCAAAGGCATCCTTAAGATGCTCAATCTCAGACTCGTAGACACTCCCGGGGTAAAGAAAGGCAAAAAGTTCATCGGCTAATACTTCAATTCTCAAGGGAGCAATTTGCAGAAAAGCATTCACTGTGATGTATTCGCAGAACAAGTGACCTGGCTCCGGGGGAAAATTCCCCCGACACATTTCCTTCATTTTGGTCGGGGTTTCTATTTCATCGGGAATGGGCTCCATGGGATCCCTCAAGGTGAGCAGCTCAAACATAGAAAACTCTTTCATCAGGTGCACATTATGGGGGCTCAGCTCGTTGGCTTTCTGATAGGCATCATAAACCTCAGGACGATCTGGAGGGGATTCAAAAATTAATTCAAATCTATGGTTGCTTTTGGAGAACTTAATCCTCACCGAGTTGTCTCAAGGCCCTTCCGTAATCCCGGTACATCTGCCAGCGAGGAACGCCGATCATCTCGTAGAGTTCACTGTACTTCGATAGAGTAAAGTTTTTGGCAGCCACGCCCAGCCATTTGGCCGCCCCCTGATAGTCCTCCTTCTCGATCCGGTCTAAGCCCAAATGGTAGCAGTCCAAAGGGGAGAGGTGAAGGGGACTGGTGGGTAAAATAAATTATTAATCCTATAATATCAAAACTAATATAATTGGGAGTATATCCCACCTTTTGCCTTCATCTTTGGCCACCAGTTCTTGGGGTTTAAGGTCGTAGAACTTTGTCAGAATTTCAACCTCCTCGGCTGCTCTTTGAAACTCCCTTTTCTGGGGCCCTCCTTGGAGGAGGCTCTCAATTTTGGCCACTTGCTCTTCAGCAATTGGCTTCTCCATGTAAATCTGCCAACTGACCCAATCCTGATGCATATGACGAATCAAGCGGAAGGAGTTAATAGGGTTAGACAAATAAAGTTGGGGGTCTTCGTTGGCTTCCGCAATTTCTTCCATATATTCCTTTACGGAGCTGGGAAAAGTTAAATTAAAAAATTAAGTAATTACTTAAAGTAATCATTAATTTATTAATACATATTGTAGACATATTATTTTCGGAAATTAATTCCTTCGAATACATTTAGAATTTTATTGACAAACTCACTCATTAATTATATCAATCTTCTCCTCCAACTTTTCCGCATATTCCTGCAAATTCTGGAGAAGATCACGCTCCAAGTTCAGCCATCCTTGAGTGCCTTGCTCATTGAGGGCATTGAAACTGGGAAATCCCAGAAATAGAAGTAGGATCAGGAGCTTAAGAAGTTCTGTCATAATATATAGATGTTTCAGTGTAAACTGATCTTCAGAAAATGGAACACTTGGTCACGAATGTATCAATTTGCATCGGTTTAATAAATGTGACGAAACTAATTATATTTCAAAATTTAAGTATAGTTATTGCCCGACTTTAAGAACTTCATTTTTAGTATATATCGCATATGTGAAGTTTCATGCAAAAAAAGTAAGTACTAATATTTATATATATATTTCAAGGTGTGCTCGTTGTAAAATAAATTGGAAGAATTAATAAAAATAATTCAAAAAAATAAGTTTATCAAAGTGAAATTAAAATTCCAAGTACAACAAAAACCCCATTATAATTTTCACTCCAAATTTAACATGTGCATTTTAATTTTGAATATTCAAAGTTCCCACCAAAACTTGTTTCATTCATCGGAAAACTATCGAGAAAGCTTTCGAAGCTTTCATTTTGAACTAGGTAAAAAATGTATAAATTTATAAATACTGATTTGTTGTTATTCTATTCTATTCTGAAAACAATTTAATTGTTTTAAAAAGTCTTATAGTTATATTAAATTTTTACAAAATTATTATAAAATTATTTAAAATCATATCAATCCAAAGCCAAAAGTTCCCATTTCAGTATTATTTCCAAGGAACTACGGTATTTTAACCGCCCTCTATGCGGTCACACTTGTCAACAGCTGATCCCACTTTGCAGCTTAAAGTTCCGGTTGAAATAAACATAAAAACATAAAAATTAAGGATTTAGGATACTTGAAATAACAGTAGCTGGTTGTTTATCCATTTGGGTGTATTTCCATTGCTTTGATTGCGTTAAAAAATATCGATATTTGAGAATAACATCTGGGAACTATCGAGAATTTCGATATATCGATACCATATCAACAATCCTATTTGGGAGGAATTCGTTCGGTCGCAGTGTTCGGACGTGTCTGAGATAGAAAGAGGCCAAAAGTGTTGAGTTTTCCAGAGTAATTAGCAATTATTTGAATAATTGGTAGCAGAGCGTGTGTGTGTGTGCAACTCTCCTCCTAGCTCTCTCTCTCTCTCTCTGTCTCACTCTTCTGCTGCCGGCTAGGCCGCAGTTGCTGTCTCTTTCCAAAGCGGCTGAGAAACCGAGAGAAAAGGGATTCTAACAAATTGATTTGCAAAAAAATAAACTCAAAAGGATATACTAGAAGTACAGTGAAAACTCCAGAGAAACTACAACATGCTGCTACAGCGGAACAAGTAAAAAAAGCAGCTATTATGGCTTGTCCTCCTGTTTTTTCTGTGTATTTAATTTAATTAGTGTGTGTTTGTTTGTCGCCTTGTCCTACCATTTCCCCCGTTTTCCTCCTCCTTTCCACATTTTCCCGAATTCCCTTTTGCCTTGTGTATTTAACCGTTTTGGCTGTGGTATTTGTTTTCCAGCGACCGCAATGATTTTAAACAGGTTCAATTACAATTCCTATTCCAGTTCTTTATTTGGCTAACCAATTTGCGTGCTAACTCAAAAAGCAAAGACAGACAATCCCCACCCCCTCACCCACCCACCGTTGACTGGAAATTGTGTTTGCATTTTATTTTTAGCCTTGTTTTGTTGTTGTTATTTGTTTTTGTTCCCGTTCGTTACTTCATCGCACCGTTTGCCTCGCACTTTGTTTTGTTCTCCATTTTCTAGTGCAGCGCCGCTCTCTTCTGCTCTCTCACGCTCTTACTCACACAATCAACAGCTAATGTGTGCGTGTGGAATGCTTTGAAAATTTTAAACTTTTACAAATATTCAATTAAATTCCAATAAACCAATTAATTTATTCGTTTATAACTATCCGAAATTCCAATTGTCCATTAAATTCCATTAGAAAAAGCAACTTTGCCACTCAAAACTCTAACAGCTGTTGGCTGTCCCATCTCTCTCCCCCGATCTGGCAACTCTGCTCGTTCCTCGCTTTTTCCGTTCGCTTTGGTTCCTTGTTTCTCTCCCTGTTTTGCGCTCCACTTTCCGCCCAGCCATTCGCTTTTATTTATCTTCACACAAAAAAAAAACGAATCGTAAAAAGGCGACTTTATTGATTTCGGTGCTAATTGAAAGCGTTAATCAGTCCGGGAAGCTCGCGTTGCTTCAGTCGCCTTCCAGTCCCGTTCTTATCAACACTTTTCGCGCGTGTTTCCCCTCTCACGTGTGCGTGTGTGCGAGTGTGCGGAGGTATCTACGTTTATATATGTATTTATTAGTACAGCTGATGAGTTAGCTGCAACTATCTGATAAATAAGATAAGATAAGCTACAGCCTGGCAAAGCCCTCTCATTACACTTACACTCACGTGCGTTGCGAGTGAAATTCGAGTGGATTGCGACAGCCCCCCATTGCGGTTCTTTGTTTGCTCTTGTCTGTGTCTATTAACTGTAAATAAGCGCATCTATCAAGTGTAATTGCGTGGGACATGTGTTTGTGTGCGAGTGTGTGTGTGAGTGGCTGTGTTATGATTACTTGGCTCACATGTCAACGGTGCCCAATTGAGCGCATCTGTTGCCTTCTGGCCCCGAGCCAAATTAAAAGTGACAAAAAAAAATAACACACACACAAGTACAATGCCTTGTCTGCTCAAGATAAGCCAACTCACTCAATCGGAAGACTTGTTGCCACACAATGTTCTGAGTGGAAGCGGTCACTCGGTTAACTGTTTTTGTTTAGAACAAGGATGGGAAAGAAGAAGAGTGATTAGAGTGAAATCGTTCTGATTGGAAAGGAAGTATCTTTGAGGGCTTGTAGTTGATGGATATTATTATAAAATGAATTAAAGCGAACATTAAAAAAATTAAGAGTATAATTGTCCTATACTAACATAATTCGAATAAAAAAGTTTTTTATATAAAGTAACTACCTCAACTACAACGAACTAAACCAAAAGGAATTCAATCTATCTTATCTGCTCATTTCTGAACAATCTCATTTTGCTGATAAGTATGTTATGCGATTCTAGTAAAACCAAACAATTTTGTTGTTTAATAGTCATCAGTTTTCAATGATAACTATCGATTACCAATATGTTGTAATACAATTGCGTACTATATTTATTGATAAAACAATATATTGTTTTATATGTATTCAAATAGTTTGAATTAAGAATATTTCCCAATTCTGCACAGCAACAGAATTTTCTTTTAAATGCTTGTAAATTCCAAATATGTAGCAAGAAGTTAATTCTCAAATAACCTAAAGACCATAAACTGATAGCTTATAAATAAAGCACATTGTTGTTAAAAAAATAATATAAAAACTACTAGATAACGTTTATTTCCAAGTTTGTTCATCTTACCTCCTCTTTTATTGGTGAAATAAAACATCTCGCCCTTATTGTAATAAATGTTTATTTAGTAAAAAACAAGCAAGAAGCGTAGAAAAGACTTGATTAACTTTAAAAAACCGCCTCACTCAATGGGGATTCCCATACAAGGATATCCACATTCCTTTGATATAAAAACAATCCTAATTCTATCTCCTGTCTGCGTCGAAACTATTCGATTTGATCTTCAGACTGCCCCTTGTGAGCTGATTCAAATCGATGATGGAGAGGTAGGGCTTGGGGGGAACGTTCACGGGAATGGGAACCTCGATGGTGACACCCGCTGATTTCTTTCTCCTTCCAGCACCAGCACCTCCTCCTGCTCCTCCTCCGCCATGATCACTTCCGGTTTTAAGAGCTCCCATCGCAAAGGGTGAATACTGATCGTGGCCTGGATTCTGAGAGGAACCAGCGGTGGTAGCTCTCCGATAGTTTCTGCACCCACTGAAGCAACTGCTCCCGGGAGCTATGGGTCTTGCCGGGGAGTATCCTCCCTCATCCGAGGATCCCCCTCCCCCTCCGGAATCATAGCAAATGCTCAAATTCGTGTAGGCAATGGGGGCGTGACATCTTGGGGTCTTCGGGCGGGGTTTGACCTCATAGCGCGTCTTGGAGCGGGATCGGGAGTGATGGGCATGGCGATTGCGACCCCTTCTCTTGCCCCTCACCTCGGTTACAATGGGCACAGGCAGGATGTTGATGAATCGATAGTACTGCAGAAGGGTCCTCGCCAGGTTTCTGCCAACGCGATTATCTGCAAGGGAAGGAAAGATTTTGATTGATTTTCGATGTATTTTTTAAGAGAAGATTCATACTCACATCCATCCTCGTTGTACAGAGCCACTGTCTTGCCATCTTTAAGATAGTGTCCCGCCATGGAGACCTCCAGGGTGTAGGCATTCACTGTATCACTAAGTCTTTCGCAACTGAATCTCCTTATGCTGCCGGCCTTTCTCTCGTCCGCATTGAACATTGTGTGATCCGGCACATAGTCCGGGGCATTGCTGGCAAACAAACGGGGGAAGACCAAGTGCCGCTCGTACCTGTAGACATCCTCGTAGGTGTTGCCATAAATGAAACAACCATGCATGCTGCTGTTGGCATGCAAATCTATCACAAAATCGATCTGATAGGTCTGTGAAAGAAACGGTTATTGGAATATGGATATTGCAAAATGAATCCCTTAACTCACATCTGAATTATCCAGCTCCTTGAGCATGCCCTTCACTGCATGCAATTCCGGCTGCGTGAACTCCGAACCAATGTGCCAGTTTCGATTCATATCCTGACCCATTAGATTGCAACGATTGTTGCCCAGAAAGACACCATCCGGGTTGACCATGGGCACAATTTTGAAGACAAAGTTGTCTCTCAGAACTCCGGCAATGGGATGGTTGCCTACGAGGAACTCTATCAGACCCTGGCACACATGAGAGGCAGGAGATTCGCTGGAATGAGCCCTGCAAAGGATCACAATTACGCGGATGAAACTGCGATCCAAGCGATTCGTGGAGCGCTGCTTTTGCGTCACATGATCGATGGTCAAGAGGTCCACGTTGCGGTTTTGCTAAAGGAAAAGATCAGCTATTATTATATGGACTAAAAGATACAATCTCCAGACTCACCAAAGACTTAACCAGGACACATCTTGTGAAGCGCTTGTCCGCTCCCTGCCTGGCATCAATCACATTCAAATAGGACTGCAAACGGGAGTAGCTATAAGGCCAGGCCAAGCAGAACTGGTAGACATCCTCCTCCTTGTCGAAAATGAAGGCGAAGCTCAAAACATAATGACCCTGGTGCATGGCCGATCGGTAGAAGAAGACCTGTCGCTTGGGCAACCTCTGCCACTTGGGCCTGCTGGAGCTCTTCACCAGCGGAGTCAGACCCGAAGCAAACAGATTCCGGCTCTTGCTGATGTTCACAATATTGAAGAGGACTCGCTGATCCTGCTTCACATTATCCACGGTGAAGTTGAACCAGAAGCGGAAGCGGGGATTACAGGTATCGGGTCGGAGGAACAGATCATATTCAAACTCCCCCACCAGCTCCGCTTTTCCCAGGTTGCCAGTCTCGAAGGCAGCATCGAAGCACAGGTGACCTCTTTTGGCCTTTCCACTCTGACCAGGGGGACGGATTATCACCCGGGAAACATTTCCCAGACCTCCTTCACCATCGCTATCCTCGCTGTCTAAAAAGATACAAGAAGTTCATTATATATTTATCAATTAACAATTAGAGATTGGCGTTATAGGGAAATTAAGTATATCTTCTAGGAGTTAATTAACTATTTGTTGGTTCTTCAAAATTAGATATTAAAGAAAAAAATAGCACGCAATCTGAGAAAAATATTTATTAATATAAATACTTAGTTAATAAAAATACTTATGTGAACAGACACAAAACTAAAATCCCATTAAATCGTTCTTAAAGAAAATTTTTCTTGTATTTAAAATAAAATTTGTTTTCTTTTAAAATGTTATATGATTAGAATCGAAAGTGAAAGCCGACTATTATCTTAGCGTTATATTTTAGGAAAATGCGATTCGAAATTATATATACGGATTTTGACTGATTCAGAAGCAGTTCCAACTTAGTTTCCTGTTCTCAACCTTGAGTCTTCAAGAGACCCCGATTATCAGTTGCTCAGAGTTCAAACCGCCTAATTAACAATCTGAGATTTAATGATCTGCCTGTGGTTTGTAGTACCATCTGAGCCGCGCTCGTACATGCTCGTATGCTGGAGCGGATCGACGGCAATTCCCAGCATTTTGAAGGCTTTCGCGGTGCGTCTTCCTCTGGCAAAATTCTACTTTCTTCTAATGCAACCTGGCCACTTGGAGTGGCGCTAATCCTGCGAGGTTCTCGCCTCAGCCCGGCCTGTCATAACTTTCTTGGCCTCCTTCTAATCCCTCCCAGCTGCTATCTTTAAACCCAGATCCCTGCGGCCCACTCCAACCCACATCCTTATCCCTGCTTTTGATGGGCCTCACATATGCGTGCCGCAAGTTTCCATTGCAACTACCATTCGCTGCAACTCGAGACGTCAAACGTCTGAAATTGAATAGTCGCCTCGCGGTTGCGTTGGCCCACATTCCATGGCTAAGTTGAGAACCGGAGGTGAATGCCTCGCGGCTTGAAAGGTCCTGAAATAGCTTCATCGGTAATCTTACTTGGGGTGTGATGAATATCTTTTTAAATATGGAATTTTGTTTGTATATTTTATTTTATAATTCGGGAAAGCAACTACTTTTCGAAATATAACTCAATTTATTTAAGACTTTTAAAGAAGGTTTTATTTCAATTAATATATAATCCATTATTCTCTTAAATATGCAATAGCTATGAATAATTTCGTATTTTATTTAATAGTTAGTTAAAGTTTTTTTAATCGGTTGAATATATGCAAAGTGCTTAGGCTCACTATTAAATATTTAATGTTTGTCGTTAAATGCAAATCTTAGAGTTTTCACATTTAATATTTTCTGTTCATATTTAAAGACAGAAATATGAATATATTTTTTTAATTTTTATATATTTTTTCACTCTGCTTATATTTGTTTAATTGTTTTTAAATATATTCCCAGCTTAAGCATATTTAAACTTCGTTGTTGTGAAAGATGCATTCGCACCTGCTTATCCCTGGCCACATCACTCACCTGAGTCGCCCATTTCCTCGTCGAGGTGTTGACTGCCTCAGCCCATGCACTGCTTTTGAGACAGCCTTCAGTGGAGTAGGATCCCGGCAGGCAGGATCCAAAATAGAAATTCAATTAGACGCCTCCTGGGCTTTCACTTTTTCTCGAGAGGCTCTTGGGAGCGGAAGTCGCGTGCGAATTCTGGGTGAGAGAGGTCGGAGATCTCTATCTGGATGTGGGGCTGTGCTAATCCCGGGCAGCGTTGGTCGCTCCACGCCTTTTCCTCCGCACCGAGCGACTGCCTTTGGAATCCTTGAATCCTTGAATCCACGATTCGCATGTTGGCACTTTGACGTTGCCACGCCACTCACGTGTGTCGCCCCGGTTTTGTTTGGTCGATAGTTCGCAGTCTGGGCTTCCGCCTCGGGGGTTCGCCTGTGGTTTTCGGTCTTTCGCCTTTGGCTTGGCGCAGTTTCCAAAACTGGGCAACCGAGACGAGAGGCTAAAGGACTAATTGCGTTCGCTGGTTCGCTGGTTCAGTGGGGCTAATCGATAGTAACGTGGGAACCGTAACGACTGCGTGTGTGTTACTTTAACGGTTATGGGAGCGCTTGAGCCCGACAACACCCCGACTGCTTAACCTTTAACCCCGTCATGTCCAAACGCAGGTAGCTCCACCCCTAACCCCAATAATATATATATTTTTGTTCTCTGTTCCGTTTTTTCTATGTGTCTATTTTAGTTATATAAATATTAACCGGATGAATCATTTGCAGATTAGGCAGCGTGCGCCCACCGAAGCGTTGCAGGAGCGACATGGATAACACCTCCACCTCGGACATTGTCATCATCAATGGCAACTCGCATCCGGATCTGGCCCATATGGTGGCGGAGCGCATGGGCCTGAAGAATGGAGGCTGTTCGGTCTTCCACAAATCCAACCGGGAGACCATTGTGGAGATCAGTGATTCGGTTCGTGGCAAGGACATATACATTATTCAGACGGGAACTAAGTGAGTTTGCTCCTTCTACGTTTGATGCTATTTATATTTGTTTATATTTTTAATAACAAATTAATCTAAAGACTGAAATATAAATAGCAACCCTCTTATGTAATATTAATACCAAACTTTAACCCTGCAGGGATGCCAACAACAACATCATGGAGCTGCTCATCATGGCCTATGCCTGCAAAACTTCTTCGGCTCGCTCGATTGTGGGAGTGATCCCCTATTTGCCCTACTCCAAGCAGTGCAAGATGCGCAAGCGCGGTTGCATTGTGTCCAAGCTGCTGGCCAAGATGATGTGCACTTCGGGGCTGACGCACATCATCACCATGGATCTGCACCAGAAGGAGATCCAGGGATTTTTCGATATACCCGTTGATAACCTAAGGGCGTCGCCTTTTCTGCTCCAATACATTCAGGAGAGCGTGAGTCAAGGGGTTGTCATTAAAGTTTATGAAATATATAGCTAATTAAATTTTATTTATGTAGATTCCCGACTATCGCAACTCGGTGATTGTGGCCCGCAACCCGGGAGTGGCCAAGAAGGCCAACTCGTATGCGGAGCGACTGCGTCTGGGTCTGGCAGTGATCCATGGAGAGCAAAAGGAGGCGGAGAGCGATGAGGTAGATGGTCGCTACTCTCCTCCACCGACCAGGTAAGCTGCAGTTCCCCAATACCCAAAAAAGGAAAAAAAAACAGGCCTCGCTGATCCTGAAGCTCAAGATTTTAAGTTGTGATTGTTCTTATAATTTGCTGTTAGCCTTTCTGGGTTAGTCTCTGTGTTCCCAAAGCTTTCTTCTATGACTGAAGCTGGACGCACTTCAACTCGATTCATATGCACTCTGCACTAGAATCTGTATCGTTTCGATTAAAGAGCACATGCATTTTGATCATCCATCACTTCTCAATTGAAAACATCATTTGATAACTGAAAAACTTTTAAAGTGCGTTTCTAACTGTGAGATTGTACGATTTGTATATTAACTTAACATTGTTCTAACAACTCGAATTTATAAGAATTTGAATGAATCATTGAAAAGATGTTTTATCTAATCTAATTTACACCTGCCTCAATTTATTCTGATCGATTAAACTAATCATTATTAATGGTTTTTTACGACTTAAGATAAGCAATCTATTTTTAAAAACCAATAACCTGGCTTGCAAGAATTTCCCGAAATGTTGTTATAAGTCTTACAGTTCTGAAACGCACCTTATTCATTTAATATCGAAAGCATTTGCATAACTACTTCAGCTTCTGTCGCCGGCTTTTGTTTGTACTTCACAGCCCCGACAGGCACTTCTTCTGTAGTTTTTCGAACTGTATCCGCTAGAACCTATTTGGCTTCGTTGACTATCAAAGTTTTTTTGAGTGTTTTGCTTTTGTTTAAGTTTTTACGCTCCACACGAAAAGCTCGACACTTGAATGTGGTCGGAGCATTTGTCCAAATTTAAGATCCACCGAAAAAAAAGAAAACAATCGAAATTTCTCTTTATTTGTGTTATGCAGTGCGTATAGCAATTTATTAGGAAATTCAGTTGAAATGTGCTTACCAGCGATGCCTAGGTTCGTATTTTACCTATTGTTTAATTTCAGTTCAATTATGATTTTTAATCAAATGCCATTTGTGCTCTTCCTCCCCCAAAACCAACCACCAACCCACCCACCGCCACCTCCATTCCACTCCCAACACCTCCACCTCCCAACCACACACTTGATTCTTTTCTTTTTTGGTTTCGATTACGATCCCTTTAACCGATGATCCAATGAAATGCACCACCAAACACTACCTCGACACAACGACACACAATGCACCACATTGCACCACTCGCGCCGCGTGAAACTGCCGCACACTAACCACTAGAAACTCTACTCCACAACACGCCCCATCCAGCAGCAGCCGCACTCGCACCACCTCCGTTTCGGTGGGTGTGCCGGAGCAAACAATGAAGGTCAAGCCACCGCTGACCATTGTGGGTGATGTCAACGGACGCATCGCCATCATGGTGGTGAGTATCTGCGAAGGTAGCTATTTATATTCCTGGCCTAACAATGTACAAATCGAACAAATGTCCAATTGTTCTTACAAAGAAAGGTCAGGACAATAAATAGCAAACTTCCGCATAATCCTGATTGGGATTTCTTGGATAAATCTCTTTAATTATGTTTTTACCTTCAGGACGATCTGATCGACGATGTCCAAGCCTTTGTGGCCGCCGCTGAGATGCTTAAGGAGAACGGAGCCTGCAAGATCTACGTGCTGGCCACGCACGGTCTGCTCAGTTCGGATGCACCGCGTCTGCTCGACGAGTCGCCCATCGATGAGGTGAGGTGGTTTAGTAATCCTACAAATTGAAGTATACCATTTCGCCCCCTCCCCAGATCGTTGTCACCAATACCATTCCACACGAGATCCAGAAGCTGCAGTGTCACAAGATCAAGACGATCGACATCTCCATACTGATTGCCGAGGCCATTCGACGCATCCACAACAAGGAGTCCATGTCCTATCTCTTCCGCAACGTAACGCTGGAGGATTGAGCAGCTCCTTTCCCAACTCCCCCAACTACTCAGTCGTCCCAGTTCATCGCTTGAAGTCACCTCTAAAAAAAAAAAAAGAAAAAGTTGCAACCGGCTCGTTTTGGATCGGTTTTTGTTTTGTTTTTTGTGTTGCGCTTTAGGAAACCATTGGATAAGTGCGCTCGGCGTGCGTTTGCTCAAATAAACGAATGATCCAACATACTGTGGCATACTTTTAGGTCCCGTCCTATACTCCACACTAACCAGCAGGGCAAAGGTTTTTGCTTCACCCGATCATTGAGAGTTTTCCCACTTTCATTCTAGTTCGTAAGTCCGGAACCGCAAAATCTTTGTCCAACAAAAAGAAACAAATAAACACTGATTGTACTCAACCGTGAAAAGTTCAGTGTATCTGATGGATTATTTGGTAAATATTGTAACGAAAACGAGTGTTTATTAAGTAAGTTAAGGAATGCCCACATAACTCCTCTTGACAAACCAGAGAAAAACTCGGAGAATCCCGCTTAGGTGAAACGCTTTTACATAAATCCTGGACCATTAATGATCATCCCTGGTAGAAGAATCCGCTTCTATCACTGATGAGATCGGATCTGACACTTTCTGCTTTAATATTATCACCAGCAAAGGTGCAGGAGCACATCGTTCCCATTAGGAATCCCGTGTAGCCAAAAAGGAGTCACGTAAATCTGCCGCATTGCGCATACGCCATGTTAGCCCCGCTTGGCCTGGCTTTTCTGTAGCGTGCAATGAACCAACTTCCGTCAGTGGACTGTGTAGCAGTTCCCACCTATTAACAGGCCATCACTTTTAATGGAGTCTGTCGGCTAATTTGTTTTTTTGTCATTCCCATGGCATGGCATTCCAATTGCAATAGTCGTACCCATTGTTATTTTTCGCCATTTTACTATTTTTGTTTGATTTTTTTGTTTATCACTCAGAAATTGATATATTAATTTGCCCAACTTGTTGGCAGCTCATTTAGCGTGACACTTTGTTACCCATAAATAAATTGGCAGCAGTTCATCACCTCTATTAGCCAACTATCTTCTTTTAATGAGCCATAACGTGGATTCATTTTGTGGATATCAACACTAATTATTAACTACCCACGGCTAGAGAATATAACAATAATAATAATGACATTCCATTTAAGTATAATAATTTATTTATTAATAATAATTATTATTAAAAGTAAAATAAATGAAGTGCTGATTTGTAAACCCGTTGTGAGAGCATTACGTAACCATTACGTTTTGAGTTTATAACTTTTGTTAGAAACGAAATCGAAGAAATTAAGATATCGATCGTACTCGCTCTAGTTAAACGATTTAATTTAGTCACTATACAAACCCTAAGTACTACTTTTCGCTTAGGAAATACTTTATACAAGTTCAGCGCTTGCACTAGTCCTGGTCATAGCTCAATCTTGACTGGCCTCTGGCGGGGATCGGACCGGATCGGATCCGATCGTTCCCCAGCCGCGGATCTTCGTTCGGTATTCAGTTGTAGGTAGATAAAAAAAATAAATGTACAATCTAAGTGGAAGTAGCTGTAACAGTGGAGTTGGAGCTGGATGAAGTGCATCTGCATCCCATTCAACGCTACCGGCTTTGGCTGCGAGGAAGTCGCTTTTCGGTTCCTTGGCCTGGCCAATCAGGTCGTTTATCAAGCAATTTGTGAAACATTCAACTACAAGTTAACACCTAAATAAATCAGTTGCAACGCCCGGCCTGCCTGGTCACAGAGTCTATGTACAAAAGGATAGAAGGCGGTAGAAGACCCCGGCGACGCCCGATCTTAGCTAATGGTGCTGCAGCTGGACACGGTCACGTTCAGGGGATTGTTGGGCCCGCTCACAGCGATGGAGGAGCTGTAAGAAATAGGATAATTAATTAATTAATAATAATAAAGAGGGAGAAATAGATGATATACTCACCGATTGTGTCGCATGTGACTCTTGACTAGATCGCTGTTGACCAGCGCCGCCATCAGGCTCAGTTCACCGGCCATCACAGTGGCACACACGATCTGCGCCAGCTTCTTGGCGTTCTCACCGGGATGGGTGGGATGTGCTCCTCTAACGCCGAGCATCTGCAGGCAGGCACTTTGTCCGGGCAACCCCGTTCCACCGCCCACAGTGCCCACCTCCAGCGAGGGCATGGTGCAGGTCATGTAGAGGTCCTCACTGTTCTCCGCCCAGCACTCCATGGCAGTGGAGCAATTACTGGAGGTTACATTCTGGGCAGGATCCTGCCCGGTGGCCAGGAAAACGGCAGTGACCATATTGGCAGCGTGTGCATTGTTACCACCAATACTACCGGCCATGGCGCTGCCTCCCATGTTCTTCAGCTTGTTGCACTCGACCAGGGTCTTGGCATCGGTCTTGAGAACGGTGCGCAGCGTGGAGGCCGAGATGGTGCACTCGGTGACCACTCGCTTGCCTCGTCCCTTGATCCAGTTGATTGCAGCCGGCTTCTTGTCGCAGCAGAAGTTCCCGCTCAGCGAGATGATCTGCATGTCGGGGAACTGACGCTTTATCCGACGCAGCGCCATCTCGGCTCCCTTGGACACCATGTTCATGCCCATGGCATCCCCGGTGATGGCCACAAACCGGATATACAGCTGCGGTCCATCCATGGCAATGTGACAGTCCTTCAGTCGGCCAAATCGCGATGTGGAATCGAACTCCGTCTTCACCTTCTTGTAGTTGGCTTCGTCCTCGATCCAGAACTTAGCCTCAGCGGCTCGGGCAACGCTGGGGAATCGCACACATGGTGCTCGGGTCATTCCCACATCCTCCACCACCGAGCGAACTCCGCGAACGGACAAGGCTTTGCATCCCCGGTTTGTGGAGGCGACTAGTGCACCTTCAGTGGTGGCCATGGGCACGTAGTAGGTTTCTCCGTCCAGGAGCAGGGGACCGGCATAGCCCACCGGAATGGGCACGTAGCCGAGCACGTTCTCGCAGCAGGCATTCAGCACCTTGCGGTAGTCGAAATGCTCGTAGGGCAACGGCTCCAGTCGCTCCACCGGCATCTTGGCACGTCCAGCGATTATTTGTCGCCGGATGCGAACACCCCTCTCCGGGTCGTCCAGCACGGACTCAATCTTGTACAGCGGGCAGTGAGTTCCGCCGGCCTGGACAAGGGCCACAATCTCTTCGTCACTCAGGGCAGTGGGTCCATTGTAATCTTCCGAGGAGTTGAGGATATCCAGACATTCCTGCAGCGGCCTTGGAGGTCTGCTGATCTCCACCAGACGCTGGCGCAGGGGCAGCAATTCCGTCTGTGTTGAAGCGTTAACCGAGCTGCTCTGTCCTTCGATGCTGAAGAGTGGGGCACGAACCGGTACGTGTGCATACTCCTTCTCCTCCCTCTCCTCCTCCAGGGGCGTGGTCTGCGAAGCCTTCGCCGCAATGGCCACGGCACCAGCGGGACGCAGTTGATCCGGCAAGGGATCGCGATTGTCGAAGCAAATGAACTTCACCACCAAAGCGATGAGCACAATCGAGATTACGATGTGATCCGCACTCATGGTCAGCCATCTGGAAAGATTGAAATCAATTAATCAGCAAAATCAAACTTCAAGTTCAAAGTTCTTCTTACAAATCTATTAAATTAATCATTTATGTTTTGTGGATAAAGTGTGCTTTCTTTAAAGTTAAATATTTAACTATAAATCAACTTTATTTTAGTCAGCTTATATATTAGGGAAACGAATCTTAGGTGACTCATCTGATACGGTTATAATCTTATAATAGGATGATATGGTCAATTGGTGTTATGGTTCCCTATTTAAAAGTTCCTTATACTCTGTAAATCATTTTGTATTTAAAGAAATAAATATGGATATATTTAATATTCCATATATTAAATAATTATCCTATAATCATCTTAATGATCCTAAATAGTAACCTCTCCACAACTTACTTAATGATTATATCCGTGATCTCGCCCGAATCCGTGCGATTGTTGCTCACATTCAAGCTCAAAGTGGGTGAAAGGGTTTTGTCCACCGGATCGTAGTCGTTGCCGGAGAAGGCCACCCGACTGTAGATATGCACGGCCATCAGACCGGTGGTCATGATCAGCTTGACGCGCTGCAGCACCGGATTGGCCTTCTGCTCCTCCTCGGTGAGCGACTTGAGCAGCAGCGAGCCCTTGGCCTTCTCCCGGACAACGGACATGTCCACTCCAGAACGGGACAGATCAAAGATCAGCGATAGGCAGGCGGGATAGAAGGTCATAAAGACCACATAGTTGACCAGCACCGAGAGCACGGCAAACATGCAGAGCACCTCCAGGCGCTGTACACCGGAAAGCGTGCCCACGCCCACCAGCAGCACCTCCACAATTGTGTCCAGCGAAATGGCCGGTCCCAGGAGCTCCAACCCACGGGCTATGTTTTGAGTGACCTCCGTCTGGTTGCTCCCCGAAAGCGCCAGCTGGGCCAGACGGCCCGAGTTGGACAGGTCGATGACCAGCAGCAGGAAGAACAGGGCGTCCCTGAAAGTTAGATGAAAGAGAATTTAATGACAAAAGCAATTAGCAGATTTATTAAACTTGGCTAACAAAGTTTAGGCCAAAAAAAAGTGAATGGTTTGCTTCAATGAATTTATCTATTCAATTATTCTAGGTATAGAATATTTTACTATGATAAATGATTAAATTCTATTCCCAATGAATATTATTTGGTTATACTCACTTGAGGTCGGAGATATCGCTGCCCAGGAACTTGATGATGGCCGTCGTAAAGATGAAGCTGGAGAAGACCGTGAAGAGGCCGGCGATGCCTGAAAGGGAACACAACATCAGTTGGAGACAGAGACGGAGGTCAAATCGTTTAGAGCGCACGTGAGAAATGCCAGGGAGCACACTACCTGCCCCACCTCTAAAATCTTGGCCAAACACATTCCGGTCTTGTGTGGTTTGTGTGTTATTTGTTCGGTTGTTCTTTTTTCTTTTTTCCTTTTCCCGCCACCCCCCGAAATAGTTCGGGCCGGGTTTGGAGTCCGGCAATGCCAGGGCATTCTAACCAGTTGGGTCAACACACGTGCCCCACCGACCGAATCTATGGCAGTGATGTAATCCCACTGAGGGGGGACTGAAGTTGAGAGACTCACCCAGCACATATTTGGAGCCCATCCGGTGGAGGCTGCAGAACTGATAGTAGCAGTAGAGGACGGCAGTGCAGCGGACGAGGGTCATCAGGATGACGTCGGCGGCATTGTATTCCGCCTCCAGACCATCGCAGGACTGACTCCATCCATGGCAGGGCCTGTGCCGACTGGACGTGGCCGATCCTCCCACCACGGGCGGCGGGATGGTTGCTCCACTTGCTCCGGCTGCTGCTCCAGCTCCAATTCCTGCTCCCGCTGCGGCGGCGGAGGCGGCTCCCAGGCCATTACTGCTCGCATCCAATGTGTTATTCTTGTCCACCGTCAGCATGCAGGCCGTGATAGTGAGCAGGGCAACGATGACCTCCCAGGGATGGGAGGCGCAGAACTCGCCGTGGGCGCGAAACAAACGTCCAATCATGGCTGCAGCTCGTCCGAATCCCGTCCAGATCTGGCCAATCTTGGCTGGCTGTGGAGTACAGAGATGTGGCAGGAAATCCGCCTGTCAGTTAACTCGAAACTCAAAGCCTTACTATATTGTATTTATGTTTCTTTTAGTTTCCCCCCCCTGATTTCCAATAGCCAAGGACGTTTAAGGCCAGGATGCGGGCCAGGCCAGTCAACTTTTGTGCGCACTACATATTCCCATTGGAAGGGTAAGGGGAAGGGATACCGAGCACCGACTGCCGACTGCCGACTGCCGACTAGCGAGAGTTAACTAAATCAACAGAGGGAGACCGGAGAACATATCGATTCAACCGTTGACACATTCAGAGGGCTCAGGAAACTAAATTCCCCCAGAGAAACACGTTATTGCACTAAGCGGATTTGCCGGCATGCGTCCTTGGAGCGTCTCCTTCTCCTCCTACTGCTCCTGCTCCCGCTTGGCCAGACCAGACCAGCCCATGCAAATCCATGATTGATAGCTTAAGCCGGCCCAAGTTCCGCATACCCATTGCTCGACTTCGGAGTCCGCCTTAATTAAGCCATTGGAAAGACGGGCAATCTCTCTAGACGATCGCTCGCTCGCCCACCACGTGCCCGGCATATATAAAAAAGCCAACCAGAAACTCCAGCTATCCTGCTGCCCCCCAGTTAGACAACGCGCCATAAATATTCAAAGAGTCGTCCCGCCTTCACGCCGGCGCACATCGCACTTCGGATCGGTTGAAATGTATTTTGCGCCTCTATCTGGAGGCTATAAACAATGTTTTCCGTTTTGTTGTAAAAAGAGAAAGACGGGGATAAAATCAACAAAAATACATATATATATATATATGTTAAATAAATCAAATGCCACTTTGGCACGCCGGATTTACGAGTGCCAGTGCCAGTATCCAAGTGGCTGGCTGGGCATTGTGTAATCCGAAGCCTTTGGTGGCCATAAACCATCGGAGCACTCAGGGAAGAACCCGCATCCCAGGCATCCTTTCGAAATGTTTATGGGTTACACTACACACTGAACGTAATGGGAGTCCCAAAAAGGAATCTTGGGTTTAGTTTGGCTATCAAAATGTCCGAAAATTCTTTGCTCACTAGAATCTCATTTATTTTAGTTTTTGCTGTGCCCAAGAAAAAGGTTTTTGGTGAGAATTTGTAGAAAATTAAAACCAACTTTAACTTTTTGTCTCATATTAAGGATAGGTCTTCCTTTCTTGTTTTAATTCCTACAATAAATGAAGAATTAAACTTAGCTTCGGTAAAGCATTCCAAATTCTTGTGGGATTAAATTTAAATATTGCCTTGAACACACTGAAAGTAATTGGAGTACCAGAAAGGAATCTTGAGTTTGCCCGAAAAATCGTTGCTTACTTGAATATATTTAATATCAATTTAAGTCGAACATTAATTTGGTTGTAATGTACATATGAAAAAGATAAAAAATCTTTAAAGTTATAGAACAATTTAAAACCACTATTAGTTGTAGCTACATATTAATAATCGATCTAATTAAAAGCAGCCTTCCTTTTCTTGTTTTGTTTCTTTCCTTCAAGTAGGGGCTTTCGAAAAGATACTTTTTAGGAACTTTAAAGTCAAACAATAAATTAAATTAGTAAACCATTCCACATTCTTGTGGGAAATTTCAAAAATTGAAACATTGCAATGAGCATTTTGATTAAGTGGACCGACAGCCGGAACTGACAGCTTCAATTGCCTTCAAATTTTCACTTGAAAGTACAGCGATTCTCTGCCACCCCCCAAATTTAATCTGAAAAGTTTCCCGCCCTGAGTTTTCCACTGCAAGTCCGCAATAAACTTTTTTAATGGCCCGAACATGAATGTTATACATTCTCGAGGGGCAGTAGCTGCAACCAGAGCGGGATTGTAAAAAGTGCGAGAAGCATAAACAACTCCTTCGATGTTCAAAACAAAACAAAAAGAATTATTCATGTTTTTCTGTGTGTTTTACTGTGGCTAAAACGGAAGGCTCGGGGTTATTTTGGGAAAGTGTTTTATGGCAAAAAAACTGAAGGTGGAGGTGGTGGTAGGCCAGTGGCCAAAGGCCAGGGCTGGGAGTGGATCAAGATCATGTTTTAGTGGAACATATGGATATCGGCAATGAAGTGATCATCATTAGCTCATCCTTGTTTGTTTTGCTTGCCTAAGCAAAAATCCGGCTGGGGATTTTCTGTAAGCGCCAATTCCATGGAATTGTTGCCACCAAATAGTGAGCAAGCACGTACATTAAAAATACAATAACAAATAAGCAAATATTGTCAAGTATCTGGCATCTATCGAATGTGTTTATTTGGATTTGACCAATGTTGACCATTTGCTCTGCTTTCTGGAGGAATTTCCTTGTTGTTTCCTCCAATTTTCTTCAATTTCCAGCACACAATTCGCTCTCAAAACTCATTGAAAATAATTGAACCGATGATTAGTGCCGGGAGTCGAAGTCAAAATAAATTTGCAATAGAACAAAGTTGCCTCCTCCGTTGTTGTTGTTGTTCCAGTTGCGGCGGTTGTTGTTTGCTATTAAAAGTCCATCAACTGGGTGTGAAGAAAACGAGGAGAGAGGAGTAAGAACTCCACCTCTGATCTCTCCGCGCGTTACAGATACTCGGATCTGGGTATCCTATAAATAGAGTGAGTGCTCGCACTCACTTACGCAAATTGTAACTTTGAATTGCCAAATCCGAGAACAACAAGAAATTAGACAACATTTTTCATCTTCATTTTCATTTCCATTTTCATTCAAATGTTTATTTTCGGTCCATTGTTGGTGTGTGCTTCCAAGTACGAGCAGCGAGTGGCAGGCAGAACAATTAACGAGGGCGCCGCTAATATCTGTTGAATGGCGAAATGTTTAAATTTAGCTCCGCGGGCAGGAAAAAGCAGCTAAAATCTGGAGAAGTACTCAGTTTTCGGTTTTTGGCAGGAAGCCCCCTGGGGCCGCGGAGGGTTAAGACCTTTTCATTTGGCAACAACAAACGCTGTGTGTGTGCTGTGTTTTCTCGAGTATCTCACAGATGCGTTGCTGTGGCTGCATTGTTTTGCATACTTTTTCGTTTACATTTGAAAGCACTCGGCGAACGGATGTTGCGGCCGACCTCAACCTTATGGCCACACAAAACAATCGGGAGGCCGAGTCTTGAATACAAGTGGGGGAATATAACTACTAAAATAAATACAAAACTACCCAAGTATGTGTATGCGGGATGAAACTTAGTCAAACACACAGGGCCCGAAAAATACAACAACAAAAAAACACACAAAAAAAGACAGGCGATTCAACAAAGAAGCAAAAGCAACCCCAAAGTAAATACAACCAAAGTAACAAAAACAAGTCAAAAGCAAGAAATTGTTGGTATCTGGATTGGAACTGTATTTACCCTTCGATTTTGATTAATTCTTTATTAAATTTTTGGCAATGATTTGTATTTAACACTTTACCTTTTTCTGATCTAGGTTAAATATTACTCAATATTTCTTAACATATTTAAAGGAAATTCAAGTTTTGTTCTTTTCTGAAGAGGTTTAAAAAAATGTAGAAGAAACTCGCTCAATTAAAGAAGTCATAAGACAGCTATATAGAAAAATCAAGAGTAAAGATATAAAGAACATAATAATAGCTATTTTAAGATCATACAAAACATTGCCATTTAATTTTTTATTCTTTCATTAAAGTTTAATACACGAGTAATAACAATTTTGAATCAAAAGGAATGGCCCATATACATATAATTGTAGTAATATTCATTAATAAAACCGACATTAAGAAAAAGATATAGTAAAGATCATACAAATCTTCGCCATGTTTATTTATTAAATATCGAGCGATAAATAATTATCTCGATCTCTATAAAACATTAAATCACTATTGACTGTAAATATTTATGCATTTTTATGGCTCATTTGCCAGATTCTTTCAAATATTCATTTAGTACATCATAACCACTGAGTTAATAACTACTTCATAAACATCGCACTGCAGAATTGTATTCACCAATTGCATCCAACAGTTGTCAAATTGTCGGGTGGTATAATTATTTATAATTAGCCCCCGGGGCAGGCATTTCGATCCGCAGAGTCCTCCGCAAGTTCTCAAGAAACAATTGCCATTGTTCGCTCTGTCCTCTGTTGTTGTTGATTGGGGGATTCCAAGCCCATTAAACGAAATTCTTCGAAGAATACATCGAAGCTACGCGAGCAGCATTTGCATTTCCCTAAAATTGAAGTCCCAAGTCCCGAGTCCCAATTAATATGCCCAATGGGTGCTGTGCCCAATTGTCGTCGTCGTCGTCGTCGTCGGTTGGGCTACTCAGAAAACCAGAGGAGAAAGATCTCTATGCGTCATCTTGTTTTCCGGGGCTGTGGGTGCAAAAATAGCGGTGCGTATGGGTTTTCCTGGAATCTTTGGCATACGCGAGTTCTGCTTATTTGCCACGGTGATTTTCCATATAATTTGGTANGAATTGCCAAATCCGAGAACAACAAGAAATTAGACAACATTTTTCATCTTCATTTTCATTTCCATTTTCATTCAAATGTTTATTTTCGGTCCATTGTTGGTGTGTGCTTCCAAGTACGAGCAGCGAGTGGCAGGCAGAACAATTAACGAGGGCGCCGCTAATATCTGTTGAATGGCGAAATGTTTAAATTTAGCTCCGCGGGCAGGAAAAAGCAGCTAAAATCTGGAGAAGTACTCAGTTTTCGGTTTTTGGCAGGAAGCCCCCTGGGGCCGCGGAGGGTTAAGACCTTTTCATTTGGCAACAACAAACGCTGTGTGTGTGCTGTGTTTTCTCGAGTATCTCACAGATGCGTTGCTGTGGCTGCATTGTTTTGCATACTTTTTCGTTTACATTTGAAAGCACTCGGCGAACGGATGTTGCGGCCGACCTCAACCTTATGGCCACACAAAACAATCGGGAGGCCGAGTCTTTGAATACAAGTGGGGGAATATAACTACTAAAATAAATACAAAACTACCCAAGTATGTGTATGCGGGAAGATACTTAGTCAAACACACAGGGCCCGAAAAATACAACAACAAAAAACACACACAAAAAAAGACAGGCGTTTCAACAAAGCAGCAAAAGCAACCCCAAAGTAAATACAACCAAAGCAACCAAAGTAACAAAAACAAGTCAAAAGCAAGAAATTGTTGGTATCTGGATTGGAACTTTGTTTACCCTTCGATTTTTATTAATTCTTTATTAAATTTTTGGCAATGATTTGTATTTAGCACTTTACCTCTAGTGATCTAGGTTAAATATTACTCAATATTTTTTAACAAATTTAAATAAAAATTCAAGTTTTGTTCTTTTCTGAAGAGCTTTAAAAAATTTAGTAGAAACTCGCTCACTTAAAGAAGTCATAAGACAGCTCTATAGAAAAATCAAGATTAAAGATATAAAGAACATAATAATAGCTATTTTAAGATCATACAAAACTTTGCCATTTATTTTTTATTCTTTCTGTAAAGTTTAATATACGAGTAATAGCAATTTTGAATCTAAAGGAACTGCCCATATACATATAATTGTAGTAATTTTCATTAATAAAACCGACATTAAGAAAAAGATATAGTAAAGATCATACAAATCTTCGCCATGTTTATTTATTAAATATCGAGCGATAAATAATGATCTCGATCTCTATAAAACATTAAATCACTATTGGGCTGTAAATATTTATCCATTTTTATGGCTCATTTGCCAGATTCTCTGAAATATTCATTAAGTTCATCATAACCACTGAGTTAATAACTACTTCATAAACATGGCACTGCAAAAATGTATCCGCCAATTGCATCCAACAGTTGTCAAATTGTCGGGTGGTATAATTATTTATAATTAGCCCCCGGGGCAGGCATTTCAATCCGCAGAGTCCTCCGCAAGTTCTCAAGAAACAATTGCCATTGTTCGCTCTGTCCTCTGTTGTTGTTGAGTGGGGGGATTCCAAGCCCATTAAACGAAATTCTTCGAAGAATACTTCGGAGCTACGCGAGCAGCATTTGCATTTCCCTAAAATTGAAGTCCCAAGTCCCGAGTCCCAATTAATATGCCCAATGGGTGCTGTGCCCAATTGTCGTCGTCGTCGTCGTCGTCGTCGTCGGTTGGGCTACCCAGAAAACCAGAAGAGGAGAAAGATCTCTATGCGTCATCTTGTTTTCCGGGGGTGTGGGTGCAAAAATAGCGGTGCGTATGGGTTTTCCTGGAATCTTGGGCATACGCGAGTTTTGCTTATTTGCCACGGTGATTTTCCATATAATTTGGTATTGTTTTTGAATACATTTCGCGTGCCAATTAGCACACAGAATTTAGCACAGCGATGCTAAAAGATAATGCACAACCAACTTTTGATCGAGTTAATTCAATCGATCGATCGATCTCTTTTCCGATTAAACAGTTTTTTTTGTTGCATTTTTCTGTAAGTACTCCCTGTGGTTTTTCCTACCTTACCAACAAACACATATTTTATACTATATATATTGCTGGAATTTGATAAATATTTCCTCTGGATAATTCGATTTTCTTCGGTTTATTTTCGTCTGCTGCGCATTGAAAATGGCCCCATGCAAATTATTGCAATTAACGCCTTTGATTCATGACCGTTTTGTGAGTTTTGGACTTTGACTTGAGATGTTTTAGTTTTGGCCTCGTGTATACTAACAATAAATATATATATATACGAGTAAATATATATGTAGGGGAACTTTCTCACGGCATTCGTCGGCAATAGGTCGATCGGGCGTAGGTCCCATTTGTTTATGAGCATTTTCGCAAGTGTTGAATATTTTATTGCCCCCCAGTTTTGTTTATTTTAATTCGGATAAACAATGCAGCCAAAAAATCTGCCGAAAAACAAGGCAAACTTTGCAGTTTGAGAAACCAAATTTCAGGTGAAGCCCAAAGAGAATAATTTCATTTATGAGATAACCAGTGCCAAGGAGAAGCTGGCTCCTTCCCCCAAATGGCCAACAAATGTCCTTCTAGCCAGGGTGACAAATTTAGATGGAGGACCCCGACGTGGTCATGCATTAATTTATCCAATTAATATTTTGGGGCGTCGGCGGCGTTTTATGGATTAAGTTATTTGTTTTTACTTATGGAACGGAAAAAATAATTATTTTTTTATTGCCCAAAAGAGGGAGGAAATAAATATTTTCCCAATTTATCACTGTTTGGGCAATTTTGTTTATGGCGGAAAATCCACTTAAAATAATAATTTATTGATAGGTAGAAAACAGTTGGTAGCAATCATTTATTTACTTATATGTTTTAGGTCGTAAATTAATGTGTTATAACAGTATTGCATAGCTTATTAAATCTGGGAATTTTTACATTTTTTAAATAGTTAATTGGATTGCGAAATAGTTTCTACAGCTTGTAATTTCTTTTTTTTTTGTAACGAGTTTAGTAATTCCAGAATTCAGAATTTTTCCTTAACGACTGCCAAGTAAATTTACTTTCCAGTTTTCACAGTTAAGAGTGATGAATTAATAGCCTCCTAAAACCGGATGCTTTTCTCCTCCGCAGAGCCACCGAGTCTGGGAATCTTCGTTCGTGCAACATGTTTCCCCTCTTCATTTCTGTGCGAATCTGCCACGACTTGTCTAGACTGCAATAATTTAGCATGACTCATGTGGTGGCCACTTGTTCTACTTCTTTTTTTTCGATCAAAACTCGATTGCCAGGCTAATGGAAAGAAGCTAGCAAAGATTGTGACTCATCCAGTGGGCCAGGGAATTTGTGCAATTACAAGTGGCGTGGGATTGGGAACAGCTAATTAACACTCTTTAACTCTTGATGTTGTAAGATTGATAAGTAGGGAAATAAGCCGAAGAGCGATTGATTCTTGCTCTGGCCCACAAACAAAAACAGGGTTAAACGGAATTGATGGACGGAATTGGTAAATGTCTCCGAAAGTTGTCCCAAATCGCGTTGATAAGATACCGAATAAGGTCAAAGTCAATAATGGAACAGGTGAAATATTATCATAGATCCGCTTGCAAATAGGGAATATTAATATAGATTGCACTTGTATATCACAACGCAATGTTTTTCCCTCCCGGTTTATCTGCATGCGACTGTCAATGGCCAAAACCTTATCTGTTATTGGCCATCGAGAAATTGTGACCACTCGGCTTTTTCCCCAGATACACTAAAAGCAAAATCAAGTCAAATGTAATTACCAACACTTGCCAATGTAGATTAATGCCAGGCATTATCCGATAACACGGCGACAACATTTTCAATTCAACTTCGGCCAAAGAGAAAAGAAATACATTTGAGACAATTTCTTATGCTTTTTTGTGTAATTTACAAGTTGCCAAACAAAAAAGTAAAAGTTGTCGTGTGGGGCAAAAGCACAAATAAATAAATTAATAAAACGACTGACTCAAAGCGGCTGGCCAGCAGAAGAAGAAACAGTTTTACTTTCTACCAAAAATGCGAATGCTGCTAATTTGTATGCAGCAAAGGCGGGCCAAAAAAACCAACAACAAAAAAAAAAACATCAACCGAAAGAAGCCCCAAAAAACAGTTGAGTTTTTTGAGCTGAGGAGCGAAACAAAAAAAAAAAACGGTAAAGCTAACGAAACTCAAGACTAACCAAACCCACATCAAAAGATATTTCTTCTCTTGTTGCTGTTTTTTTTCTTGGAGCAAAAGTTGGGAGCTGAAAAAGTTTTACAGGCCGTAGGATTTTAATTTAAAAGTAAGTCAAAGTTGGGGAAGATAAAACCAGGAGAATTAAAAGTCAACCGAAAATCTCCGAGCAGTTGTTTCTCGGATTCGATGATGCGATTGAGAGCGTTATGTGTCAATAGCTTATGTTAATCAGAGGTGCTCCAGCATCGCGACATCATCATCATCGAATCTCATCTCAAAAGCATCTCATCCAATCCACTTGGCCAGCGCTTGACATTGACCCACTTAGCTGTTTGTCCATCGATTCGCTTTTGACCAGGCCACAACGCCGTTAACCGCGTCCAAAGAGCAATCAAAAGCCAAAAAAAATAACGCTGTCTGAGGGAAAAACCGGAACCGTTCGCAATGAAATAGAAAGTTTTTTTTTTTTTTTTGCTGTTTATGGTCCATTTGATTGAAAAGAAGCCAACGGATTGATTCACAGATATTCGAAATCTTAAGTCATAGAATTTAATTGAAACTTTCTTTACAATTTCATTTTAACTTAAGGCACAAAATTTGTTAGTTGTGCAAGCAGAAAAGTTGCCCTAAATTGCACAATAGCCTCGTTGCAATTGTTACACAATTCCAATGTAAACTTCCTTTAACCATTAAATTCGTAACGAGAAGTAGTTTGAAAATTCTTGTTGTTGACTCACCATTGTTCATATTTCCTATTGAATTTCAATGAACACAAATTAACCATTTAATTGCCCATTAGGTTGTCCTTAAGATGTTGGAAAACAAAAAGCCTACAGCCCAACCCTGGGAGTGGTATTCACTTCTGGGAATAGTATTCACTTCTGCATTGGAAATCTACTTCATATTCATTGGATATGCAAATCGCCAGTTGGTCTGCCGTTTCCCCATTGAAAACAAACGAAAAACAAAGATCGGGCCTTGCTCAAAGTATCCCAAAGTATCTGCGATCTGCGTGCTGGCTGGCATCTTTTCGGTTTGATAATCGACATTTTCGGTGTCGGCACGTGCATGGAACTCATGGCATTACATTGTGTTATAAATCGGTTGCATATATTATAAATAGTATTAAGTATTTCAGTGCCGCATTCAACGCCAGCTAATTGGCGGAGCTCGCCGCCGTTGTCGCGATCCGGTTAATTGCCCATTAACATGGCTGTGACTGTGACTCTGACTGCGGCTCGAAAAGCCTTTGTTAACAAATTAAGCAATCAAAACTATTATTAAATAAACCATAATTGAAATGCGCGCCGCCACAAGCCATGTTTTTGGCCAAGGTTTGTTTTATTTGCCAACTCGACGCGGCGCATCTCCATCTGAGACCGCGATTCGCGATTCGCAATCACGCTAAGTAAAGCTGCCTTCATGCTCGGTTTGCCATTTGGCCAAAATCAAAATCAACAAATGCTGACATTATAAAAAATAGCAAGCAGAAAAACACACGGCAATTCTAATCAAAGCGGCAGCCAGCATCATTATGCTGGGGATGCACACACATCATCATTAGCCTTATCGGAATCGGAATTATCATCATCGCGCCTGTCATCTGCAGCATTGGCGCTCGTAAAGTGGCCAACTTGGTTGGCTGCCTCTGCTTTCTGGCAGCTTGTTGCAAATTTGAATTTTAATTCAGCCCTCACCCAACCCAACCCAACCAGCAAACCCAACCAACCAGCCAACCAGGCATTCGATTTTTCTTTTTATCGTCGCTTCGCCGGTTTTCTGATGTTTGCCGGATGCAATTTCAATTTCCAATCACAGTCATATTACACGGCTTCATGGATTACATGCTGAGATAGGGGAAAAGGACGAGGAGCAGCCTCCTCCCAATCCTGCCAATCCTCCCACTCCTCCCCCCACTCATTTCCCGCCTCCCCGAATGCCTTTTTTTCTGGCTTAAACAGAAATTGATTCGCATGCGGGTCGCTTGAAGAGTTTTTGTTCTTATCTCAGCCGAGACTTCTGCTGATGGCCCAAAATTAATGTGGCTGAATTAGGTGGAACTGGTGAAAATGCCCCTGATTAATGGGAAACTTTTCATTTAGCTGAAAATGATTTAACGATTTCCCAAAGTACCAAACATGTGTGCCGATGAATCAGTCTCACAAATTGAGATTGAGATCAATTCCCACGAAGTGCCATTGATGATGAGCAACAGATTGAAATAATCGCGTGATGGAAATTGTTAGATAGATTACAGTGCTAACTGAAAGTTAAATGGAATTAATTTATTGCCTTGTGACTGTGAAAAACATTACGATTAATTTTGATTCATATTTTTCAGTTTAAGAAAAAATACATTCATCAAAAAATTGTTTGCTCTATATATAGTTGAAATCTGTTCAGCATATTTGATTAAATAAACTAAACACTTGCAGATAAAATGTATCTTTAAAGATAGCCAACCGAAAGAAAAATTAATCCCAAGAGCAGAGGAAATGCAATCAAATTAAGATGAAGAAAAATCTTGTTTTAATTTGGCTAAGCACACATCGTTAGTATATATAAGCCCCGTCTTCTTACCGATAAACCATTTATAATCTGATTAATAGCAGGCACACTCAAGGCCCGGCCACATGCCACCACATGTAATGTGTAGATACTTGCAAACATGTTTGTTTTTACAACCTTATCTGCGGAATATCCGTCGTCGTTGGTTCCTACCTCCCGCATCCTCCCCCATCCTGCGTCCTCCTGCCCGCTTCCAATATCCCGGCAATATGGGAATTAATTAAATCGAGGCGCAAAAAAACGAATGTTATATATTGCATAAATATTTTCCTGCTCGAACGCTGGCTAAGACCTCGCGAAAAAACAATAATGGTTTGACTTTGAAGTTTGATTATATACCCAGTGCGAGGGTCATCAAATGTCTGCCCGCCGCCCGCAGAACGTGAAATCCGATCCGAGTGAACCAACAAACAACAATAACAACAACAACGACAACAACGACGAGTGTAGATCAAACACGCTGAACAACGATGCAACGTTTGTGCAATATTTGTGGGACCTTTTGGGTTGCCTCCGCCAAGAGTTGGACAAACAAGAGACGAGCATAGAATGAGTCGCGTCGCTCGCTTAATATAATTATCCATGTAGGTAAGACGGGACAGGACAAGGGAAGGGGTTGGGGGGGAGGGGTGTAGCTTATGCATGGCTCAAATATTTGTTGCACCGCCTGTTGTCGTTGTCTAAAGTATGTTTGGCCGGCGTAAATAAACAGCAGGCCTAGAGCCATGGGTGGCGGCAATAAAAATCACGACATAGCCAACAACACCAGCAATCGAACACTGAGAAAAATAGTTATGCTTTATTTATGTTAATCAAAGAAATAATTTGTGATAATTTAGATATTTTACCATATTTTCCCGTCAGAATTTTTTGTATGCAACCTTTTACTTTTGTATTTAATTCATTTTTTGGTGAGTAGTTTGATTTAAGTTTTATCTATAATTTTAATGAAATTTTAACAGAATAGTATTTAGTAGTATGTATTTTAATACTTCAATGTTTTGGAATCCTACAGAATAATTTATTTGTATTATTAAAATTAACCCTGTAGTATTTTGGATTCATTTTTATATAAAAGCTAAGGTACAAGGAGCAAAATTAATTTGTTGGGTAAAAAAACCTCTTAACAAACATTCCACACAATATTAATATGAAATTACTTCCATGTTCACTTATTTTGTTTCTGTGTACAGCAGCATAAGGCATATAGCATGTGACATAGACAAGTTGGCAGCAGGCGAAGCAGGCAATTGCATCCGCCCCGAACTTGGACGGGCTGGTAACTTGATTATGCCATAAACCAATATGTAAAGGCAACGCATTTTTCTTCAGTTGCGTTTAGGCTTTTGACGGATCGAAGGGGGGAGAGGGGAATATACCTGGGGGTACTATTGCGTTGCTGCCATTAAGAGTCATCAGCATTCAAGGCGGTCAACTACGATATCGGAGTGCCAATTGCTTGGTCCGGCGAGTTTTACGTGCCTGGCCAAACGGGTTGAGTTGGGCCAAGAAACAGAAATCCGAAAACCGTCGGCCGATTACCAAAAAAAAAAACGTCAAAACCTGGGGGAAGTGCAATGCGAGTAGCAGCTGAGAAAGACAGTCTGGGCTGTATAGTAAAATCCAGTGGCAATTGCAACGGTTTAGTTGTTAAGAGCTGAACCCTGAACATGAAAATGTTGACAGGTTTTTCTTCTTTTTAGCTGCTGCTGCTGTTGCCTGCTGTTGCCTGCCTTTTGCCTCAACTTTCGGGTCGACCTCATTTTACAACAAAAAAAGAAAAGTATGATACGCCGTCGTTTCGATCATGGAGTTATGCAAAAGTCAGGTTGGTGGCTTCTTCCTCATCACCGCTCACTATATATGCACTTAATTGTTCAGATACATGTGCAATGATCAAGTCTATTTAATTATTATGAAATTCTTAATTGCCTCAAAAAAGACCTATTTAGATTGTTATTAAAGATACTTAAAAGCTGATTATACGATGACGAATTACCAAGATAATGCTTAGAGTCACAGCTTGTTGGCACCTCTAAACAGTTTAATTTGGAGGAACAAAATACTTGAACAATTTTAATTAAAAACTTTTATTCTTTCGCAGATCTCAAGAAAATCTTTTCGCTTACTTCTCAATCAAAGGAAACTTTTCAATCAAGTGGGTTAGTTACGCAAATCTTCATTTCCAGCTTAAGTCTTAGTTGCTGCAACTTCCCTTCGCATGTTTGTTTTTATTGGACACCGATGCGATGCGGGCATAATAAACATCAACTTTGATATGTTTATGCCAGAAGTGTGTGCTGGTCGAGATGCTGGTGATGCTTGTTTGTGTTTGTATTTGCATTTGATGGCTATGTTTGCATTGGCGTTTGTGCTCGAACCGAGCCTATTTGCATTATAAAGTGAGTTTACGACGCGGCCTAAGCCCCTCGGTGGGCATTCGAGTGCCCCTGGACTAATTCGATGCGATTGAACATCGATTTTATCGCCTCGTTTTTTTTTTTTTCAGCAGCAGCTTTTTTTATGGCCAGCAGCAACGTCAGAGGCAACAAAGGGTTCGCAGCTGGCCTTCGCTGGAAGTTGGCCCAAAGCGGCGGAAATGTAATGTGTTGCCATCAATGCAATGGCTTTGCAACAGCGCACCGAGCTTCGGGCTCGAAGGTGTTAGCCAGCAAAACGATTTCCAAAGTCATGCTCTCAATTCCAGAAATAAAAGCTGGGTGGGAGAGGTATCTATGGGATAGTATCTATGAAATACCTAACGCTAGCTAGCTGTTTGGCAGCCAGCAATTTGCCATAAATAACAATAATTATGCTTGCCAACGCTGATAATGATAATGATGATGATGACGAAATTGCAGCCTGAAAATCGCGCACGCGTTTTGCATGCGACTCCCGAGACGACAACTCGCGAGTCGCGCGCGCGTTTTGCTAATCGCGCAATCTTAGACAGGCGGACTGACACACGTACTCCTTGTCTCCGGCACATGACCAATTTCTGTTGCCAACTCGAAGAAAAGGAGATAGCTAGCCAGAGAGAGGGAGAGAGGTAGAAACAAGCTGCGCATGCGTGCGGCTAAAACCGCGCGTAAGATGCGCTCGGCGATCGTGCGGCTCTGGCAGGTGGAGGAGAAAGTTACCAACATTGAAACCACTTTTTTCGGTCTCTGCCTATTGTTGCTGCTGCCCAAACTACATTGGTTCATGCCCAACAAAACCGAAAAGAAACGAAGCGAAATGAGAGAGAAAAATGCCAGGCCAGGCCAAGACAAGCCATAAAGCCAACAAAAAAACCAAAAAGCCAAAGAAGAGGCGCCCCGCCGATAAATGAAAATATATTTGTTTAAAAACCAAATCGAAGTTGGGCAAAGCCAAAGGCGCGCAGAGCGGTAAGAGCAAAAGTTATGAAATCGCCGCCAATGGAATTCGAACTCGAAGTGGTAGCAATGTTGACACAGTTCCGGACAAAAATAAGAGCACAGCTGCAAATCGAATCTCAGAAATTGAGATACCATCCATATCTTATTTCAGATCAATTTTTTCTTAAGATTTAAGATCTTGGAAAGTATAGGAGTTATAGATTATCAGAATAAAACCATGTATTTGAACATTTTTGAACTATGGATTTTATTAATTAAACATTAAAAGATTTTATTAGATTTTTTACAGGCAAGAATCAAACGAAATAAATATTGAAATATAATAAAGAAAAATACTATTTATTTTATTACTATAGACACTTCATTTCTGGAACTTTGCTATTTACAAATCCCCAAACATTATCTACTAAGCTGCTATTGTACTGACCGCTGTTGTATTGAACAGAGCTTGAAATTGCTGCGACTTTGGCGCGGCACAAAAATCGTATTTATGAATATATATATACCATATATACAAGAAACAAACTCTTTCGCAACAACACAAGACGAACGCATTGGGGCGACTGGGCCTGGGGCAACTGGATTGGCTTGTAATTGAATAATATTTCTACTTGGCTTGCCACATAACAAGCGCCAGCCGCAACAACAACAACAACCACAACAAGTAGGAAGCGGCAATGCACTTGACAAAGCTGCAACACTTGTTGTTGCACTGCTGCTTTTATGTGTTTTGTTTTGTTTTGTTGTGATGTTATGTTGTGTGTGTGTGTTTTTTTTTCTTCTCTCTGATTTTCTGAAGCGTCGGAGACTGTGAGGCATTTTTCACTTTTGCTTTTAATAGCCAGATGCTGTCTGGCCTTTGGAGTCGTCATCCGTTGCCGCGTTTCTTTCGGAATGTATTTTGGATTTTTGAAATTGCCGCTCTTCACATAACCGTAATACCGTTCCGCCTGTTTTTATAGAGCAGGTCTGGCCTCCGCCATATCCGTATCTGTGCATCGGTGTATCTGTGCATCGGTGTATCTAAGGGTGTGCGTATCTGTCGCCGCCAGATGTCGCCCAGGCCAATTCATTTTTGGTAAACTGGCTACCAGGCCAAGCAAATCAACTGCTTTCAACTACTTTCTTTCGCAGCAGCGTGAAGAGTCGCATCAGGAAATGACAGCCCAAAAAACATCGAATTCTGCTCAACACGCAGAGAAAAGAAGGGGAGGATTATGCGAAAATAATATTTTCTAATTTTGAAACCAACTTGAAGACTTCCTATTTTGCGGTACAAACTCTGATAAAGTTATGAATCATTAATTATAAATTGTATAACTCACAAGAAATATTTTAGCCTTCGAAGCTTTCTTTGATCATTTTTCATTCAGCACTTTTTAAGGGCTTGAGTACAAAATATGTTTAATTAATTAAAGGGTTTTCTGTGATCAATTTTGAATATAAACATTTTCTTTCGGTGACCCAGCAACTTGTGGACTCAAGTGTTTCTTCCGTTTCAAGAGCAGGGAAAAGAGAAAGTTGTCCAACATATGTTCCCCCTCCCCTGCAGGCCAAGAACTTATAATAGACGCCGACATGCGGCCAGACATCTGATAAGATTGGGCAGAGAAGCCCGAGCCAGTCAGTCCCAATTGCATAACTGGCGACTAACCAAATTGTGGGGCCCCTGCAACCGATCGATCGTTTTTGTTCCGTTCTTGTAACGATCGGAAGCGATCGAATTGGAGCGGGTGGAGAAAGGGAAAGAGAGGGAGAGTGCCAATCAGAAGCGGAGGAGGCTATAACCAGATATGTCTCCTTGCTGATGACATATGCTTGCAACAATCGAAAATAGAACTAACCTTGCTTTTCCGCAGAATTCACGTTCTCGTGGGGATTTGTGTTAATCCACAAAAGAAATGCTGATTGGCTTTGAGATGGTTTGGTTTGGTTTGTTTAGTTGGTTGGTAGAAAGGTTGGTTGCGACTCCAGTTGGCAACAACTTGTTCCGGCTAGGTACTAGGTACTAGTACTTGTGGTCCTGTTGGTAGTTCTCTTCGATTTGTGCACTTTCCGCAGACAAATCCACATAGTTGGGTTCGCGACGCGGTCAGTATTTGATTTACATTTATATAACCACTAATTGCGGCACTTTCGTTCGCTATTTGCTTCCGCAAGCCTGCTCCCGAATTCCGTTTCGCTCGTTTCGATTTCTATTTTCTTTAACTAACAAAACTAACAAATTGTTAAAGTTGTTATTGTTGGCTCCGCTCTGCTTTTGCTGCGCGCACACTCGAGTCTGCCTTGGCATAGGCTTTGTATTTGTATTTGTATTTGTATTGCTAGAGCTGTTCGATTAGCACCCGGATCGGTTCGGCTCGGATTGGGTCAACTGGCTGGTTGGCTGCGCGTTAACTATCTGCTGCGTGGGATCCTTGCGTCCCAAATTATAAACCAATCTGGCAGCGGGCAAAATTCAGTCTCTTCCGCGTACACAACTTCTCGCCAAGCAGCTGTTCGACAGTGTGACCGCGACTGGTAGCCACCCAGGGCTGGAGAGCTATCTGCGGGTCTATCGATGTGGTCGATTGTTTGCTTTCGGTGATCGTTCCCCACTATCGATACGCTGGCATGGTTCATGTTAGTTAACAGGGAACTAACATTTTGAAACGGGTAAAGTTTCATTGGCGGTTTGTTTTCTTTCCTTGATCTGACTAACGAAGAAGGTTAGGCTTCTGCTGAGTTTTTAACCGTTTCAAAAATCGTAGCTTTCTTTAACTTACATTATCGTTTGTTTCTCTAACTTTTAAATGTCTACTGTGAGCAAGCCTTAACAGAATGCAAGACGCTAATGCTCACCCTCAATCCTTAGCTTTGTTGCACTACCACTTGGAATCTCATATATTAGATATAAATAAAAATGGCTAGGTCCAAGAATAAAAATAATCTAATAACAAAAGAACTATTTATAATTATTAATTGAAATATATTATCACAATGTAATGTTCCACCATCACCTCCCCCTAATCGATAGTGCCATCCCTAGCTCTCCAGCCCTGTTCGATTGTCAATTTGACAGCTGCGTCGGCGATTGTGATTTGCAGTTTTTGTAGTTTGGGAATATAATTTACAACAAATTTGGAATTCACCCAGGATATAGCGTAGATACGAAAGCAGTTGCGATGTCCAACACACAGGCAACAGTCACCGCTTACCTGGCGGCCCAGAAGAAGACCACAAACAAGGAGCTCGCCGCCGAGTGGACGCTCCTCGAGGAGCTGCACAATGAAAAGTGAGATCCAGTGCGCAGAAATCGTAATATCTCTTGTAATTCACATAATTTCTCAGGCTGTGGAACGAGCTGACCATCAAACTGGTGACCTTTGTGCGTCACGAATCCCTCCAGGATGAGACGGCGCTGCTGCAGCTCTACCAGAACTTCCTGTCCACCTTCGAAACAAAGTGAGTCGGCGTCCTCCGATGACTCGGCGATATTTAACTTGTTTTTTTTTTGTGTATCCTCTAGGATAAATCCCTATGGGCTCATCCAGATCCTTGAGGTGGTGGTGGACAACATCAGCGACAAGAAGGAGGCCATCGACTTCCTCGAGAAGGTGAAGGACAAGGTGAAAATCTGCGACGAGGCCGTCTGGTATCTGCAGGTTATGCAGGGCAACCTCTACCTGACCAACCTCAACGACCTGAACTCCACCAAGAAGATCATCGAGGAGCTGCGCGATGTGCTCGAGGAGGCAGGCAACGTCACGCCCGTCCATGGAAAGTACTACATGCTGGCATCGCAGTACTACCGTCGCGTGGGCAAGCACAGCGATTACTACCGGTGTGGTCTGCAGTTCCTGGGCTGCTCCCTGGACGACTATCCCCGTGACCAGTGGGCACAGCAGGCCTTCTTCCTGGGACTGGCCGCCCTGCTGGGCGATGGCGTTTACAACATCGGCGAACTGCTGGCACATCCCATTCTGGAATCCCTCAAGGGCACCGAGAACGAGTGGCTGGTGGAGCTGCTCAAGGCCTTCAACACGGGCGATATCAACAAGTAGGTGGAACCATAACCATAAAGCTGCTCCAGAATATAAGCTAACTTTGTACCGCTTCCCCAGATTCAATGACATGAAGAAGATCTGGTCCAAGATCCCCGATCTGGCTGCCCAGGAGGTGAAGCTGCGCCAGAAGATCTCCCTGCTCTGCCTCATGGAGATGACCTTCAAGCGCTCCGCCATCGAGCGGGCCATCTCCTTCACGGACATCGCCCAGGAGACCAAGCTGCCCGCCAAGGAGGTGGAGCTGCTCATCATGAAGGCCTTGGCGCTGGATCTGGTGCGCGGCGAGATCGACCAGGTGGCCGGTGTGGTGAACATGTCGTGGGTGCAGCCGCGCGTCCTCAACCGCAACCAGATTGCCGGCATGGCCAGCACCCTGGACACCTGGATGGGCGCCATCACGAACATGGAGAAGCTGATGGAGAATCGTGCCGCCGAAATTCTCACCAATTAGTCCCTCATCTATTTCCATTTGCGCAAATGCTTTTGTATTTAATTAAAACCCAAAACACACCCAGAAAAGCCCGCTCCACGGAGTATGTTAATTTGTTTTGGTTTTAATTCACCTCCCTGACGGTTTCAGTTTCAGTTCAGCGTGTAAAAGTTGCTTGTACTTACGGACTGGCTTAGGTCTAGCTTAGTGGCTAAATCAGATCACTTATCGAGGATTTGCTGCTTACGGTTAGCGTAGCCCTAGGGTTATTTACAAATTAAAGAATACGTCGAATTTGGCGATAGACTCTGGTTCCCTAACAAACTAATATGTCGATCATGAATTTTGGAATTTGCTGTAGCAATAAACGAGGCCTGCATATCACTTGCTCCTGCTGCTCTTGCTCCTGTCGCTCTTGCTCCCGATGGTGTTGCGAGGGGTACATCCCACCAGCACACCCTCGATCATATGTTCAGGCAGCGCAGCTTCGTATCGGGCACGCGGGAGGTGAACTCAAAGGTTGGCGGGCGGCGGATGTCCTCGTGCGAGTCGCGCCGTATCCGGTCCGGATTGCGGCCCATCACAGACGACAGAGGTATTCCTCGGCTGTACAGCTCGGCCAGGACCAAGCGCTCCAGCTCAAACAAGTGCTCATCCCGCACGCCGGGTATCTCCTCGTGCATGAATAGCGCCAGGCGGAGCAGGTACTCGGCATTGTGGCCACTCGGCCCGCGGCAGGTGACAATCTGCTTGGCCAACTCCTCAACGGGCGCCTCACCCATCCAATGGATATTCTCCGGAGTGGCCACATAAACTAAAACCTCCACAGCCTCCCCACTGAAGGGCGCATCCTGGGAGGCGACGCGGGGGAAGAACTTGGTGTCCAATGTTGCATAGCCACCTAAGGGGGTTAATTGGGATTAGGACTAATCTCTGGATTAGGTTGACATTAAACTTACCCAGCGTGCATTCCCGCTGCTTGAGATATTCCAAGGCCGTGCTGCCTGTTATTCTGTAAGCGCAGCCCCAAGTGATTCCCTGGAATTAAGAAATATATATTTTGAGTAAGAAAACAACATTATAAATAAATTTAAAAAAATAAAAATATAAAGTATATATAGTTCACCCCGCCTGGGATTTGAACTCGCGTGACTCGGTTCCCTGTTCTTTTCTTATCGCTTATGATTCCCAACTAGTTTATCAGCAGCTGGTGCGTATAAATAGCGTTGTTCGTACGGTATAAAATGCCGCTTTGAGTTTTCCATGCTTGTCTTTCGGGGCCACAAACGAGTTCCTGGTAACTCTCTAAATAATGCCCTGGGTAAAGTCCCCGGGCCTAGGATAGAAAGTATCAAGGTGTAAAACAAATAATCGCCTCCGGGCATTATTCTCGCCTATATTTCGCGGAAATTCGCCTGGCCTTTTTACGGCTCGGTTGTCTGCGGAAATCTGCCAGAGTTTCACCTCAGATATGGACGAGAGTTGGTAGGACCTCCCTCCTCGGGAGAAACCGCCTACACGGAATGGGGCTTACATTGGGAAACTCATACGGCGCACTCACTTTTTACATACTACATACTCTTACATATGTAAATATTCTCACTCTCCTCGTCATGTCACGTAAATATCCCCTTTATCATATGTAATATGAACGAACGTTGTTCACTCACCTCTTTGTCCTCCACCAGCGTTGCAACACGTCCAGGCTGTAACAAAGAACGAAAGTGCACACATTAGTACTCAGGTTCAGATATATTTATTTTCGTTTGGGAAACGTATTTAACGCCTCTACAAAGACGGAGGGACAGGTTCCAATGCAATGCAATGTCCGCCTGCACTCGGTTTGTTTGTTTACCTTCAGTAAATGAGTTATATATGTATATGGGGTCTATATGCTGATCGGACCTTGACTTATTTCGACACAGCCGCCATTGTCGTAATCGCAATAGTAGCACAAGGAAAATAATACTTTTTTTAAAAGGGAACTGAGTGCATTTTGGAAGTAGATAGATACTTTGGATACTTTGTAATTATTAAAAACCAAAGGGAATTTACACGTAATTATTAAATTAAAATGTTAGCTAACCAATAAGAAAATATGAAAAATATCAAAAATGGAAAAATAAGTACTACCTATTCCCAGTTTTTAGTGCATCCAAAGTTACAAAATACTAAAGATCACAATCTCATCTCATTGAGGATTTCAAATAAATCATAATCTAAGAGTATTAGCTAATACATTCCTATGACAAAAAACAGACCAAAAAATTCCAAAAACCTTAACAGGTTCGTCTACGTACGCATCCAAATCGGATATATTCCAAGGGGCTTGTCCTGACTTGTTTAGCAAGCAAATCAGTTATGCTAATTGAAACGCAATCTGTATCTTAATTGGAAGCCGCTTCAGATGCCTGTGCTATCCGTAGTATATGGGCTATGTGGGCTTTATTGGCTATATGGGCTGGGCGAATGCTAATTTCACTTGTTGTTTGCCATTAGCTGATAAGGCACGACAAGTAGATAACGCGTGCCAGAGCGACTTCTGATCACTTCGCCTCAGCATTTCGAAATGCCAACTGGCACGAAAACATTTAAGCAAATACGAGTGGCTATAAAATAATTAACAGATTGCGCTAGTTGCAAAAAGAAAGTAAACAACCTAGCAAAGCCAACAGACTAGGGCCAGACGGGTGTCAAATAGAAAACCCCAATAAAACTCACCTTCTTCTCACAGCCCCGATGGGTGACGTTGCCCTGCCAGAATCGGCGGACATAGCCACGGATATAGCCGGTGATGCACTTGCTGTAGGTGAAGCCCGGATGCCAGCACAAGGATCCGTATCCGAAGATCCAGCAGGCCGGCTCCGACTCCCCAATGTTATTGTCATTATCGGGCCTGTTCTCCTGTTCGTTGTTGTTGTGGTTGTTGTTGCCGGGATTATTATTATTATTGTTGTTCTCCTCCGCTCCGCCCAACTGGCCATTGGTGAAGAGATTTTTGAAATGGGCCGGCACCTCCGCCGCCGCCTGTCGATGTCCACTGAAGTGAGCCATATTATGTACCTCCTATCTCCTCCTTTCAGCTATGAATACTCGAGGTTTTTTTTGGGGTGGGAGGAGGTAATTTGAATGATCTGCTAATCCTGGTCGAGATCGGGAGCCTTCGTGTCCTTGCTACTATCTGGGCATGCTGGGGCTGCAGTCTTGGGCTCCTTTTGTTACATTTCTCGCCGGACAACAGCTCGACCGGTCCAGCGCAGATGTGCGGGTGAGATTCTGTGGATGGCCAGAGCAGAGTCTTGTTACATAAACAATTAAATTTAGTTCCCCTGTTTTCTAAAGACCTAGTTTCCCTATAAATTTTGAAATAATTTAAAACAGGGCCCCAAGCTTACTTGTAGGTTGTTTTTTTGGGAGGTAGAGCGCCTTGGTGGCGAATTTTTGTTTGGTGTGTATTTTGTGGTGGGGGAAAAGTCGATTCGCTTCGCTTCGAATGCGACCAAATAGTTCCGCGAGCGTTCGGGAACTAAAACGCCCAGCGCGAAAATCGAAAACCGAAATCATTTCCAACGCCAGAAGCAGAGAGCAGAGCCAGAGCCAGAAGCGAAAAATACGGCGGCGAAAAATGAAAAATAAAAATGTAAAATAAATATTTATGACGCTCTGTCTGGCGACTCTCAAGACTTATCTATAGCGAACGAGTATTTAAATTGCCAAGCTCTCTCTTCCCCTCTCGCTCTCACACTCTCTTTCTCACTCTCTCACTCTCTCTCTTATTTCTCAGTCTCCGTCTCAGTCTAGTTTCACTATCAAAAGCGAGAAGCCAGGCAAAATCTTTGGGCCTGTATTAAGGTAAAGGTGACTTGCTGACCAACACGTTCCATAAATAATCAAACAATTAAATAAAGCTAAATATTTATATACCTTATAAACGCTAAATAATAAGCGATCATATAATGACCAAGCTGGAAAAAATATAAATGCCACGCACTGGAAAAACCCCTTGAGCTCGAGCTCGAGCATCGGCCGTAAATAAGCGCATTTAATAATTATAAATATATAAATGCCTCAAATTAAGATTTGATTAAGGACTTTGGCAACAATTGATTTTTCGAAATTGCCAATCATGGGCCATAAAGATTTCAGATATCAACCAGCCAGACAGGGCCACAGAACATATATAATTTCAACTGATATATAGAACTCTTTTTATATTAAAATGAATTATCATTGTTTTTCCTGGCCCTTTGCGATTCCCAAGAATAAATCATTACTGCCTCGTAACTAGGCACTGATAAAGAAATTAATTGTAACTATTACACAGATTAGATCATAGTCAACAAATCCACGACAATGTTTGATAAGATTATGGCTTGATTCATAATTCTTAAATGAATGCATCAATTGAAAATTGACATGAATTTTTACTAGTATTTTAATTACAATTTTTAATCGAAGTTCAAAGTTAAAAATCTAACTTCTTCCTGCTCTTTTTGTACTATGCGTCTGAAAGTATAATTAATTTTCTCTCCCTAGATAAGTATAAAAGGCACACCCTTGTAGAAAATAAATTTAATAATTAAATAGTTTATAAATGCATATATGAAAATCCCATATTATCAACTGGTATTAAAGATATCCCAAAGAGTAGCCACTATTCGTTGTGCTAGAAACTTTGCCTCATTTAGTCTCACTTTCGCAAGTTCAAATCGGGGCGAGGGGCATGGCATATTTATTAAATATGTGTGACCGATCTTTTTGCTGTGCTAACTACGCTGCAGCTGCTGCTGCTTCTGCCTAGGACCAAATACCTAATTTTCAAATGGCAATCCGTTCGTATACTTGATTTGCTCGCTTGTTGATGCTCGGCATGCGAGGTGCCTGCCACACCATCGCTTCGTGATGGGGACTATTAACGAGGCATGCTCGATATATGGATATGTGTACGTACATATGTATTTTTAGCTATTTTATTTCGCTTGGCGTGCCCATACTTATACTGTATTTACCCCCATACATATGTGTATGCATAAACTTAAACATTTCGCACACTTTGTTTTGATTGCCGCCTTCCCCCAAAAAATGTCGAGGAGGGAACTTCTGCTCGTTTTTGAGTATTTGTATTTGTGAGCTTTCTGTTTTCGTACGCTCTTTCTAAATACCAGTCTGTTTTTTTTCTTATTTTTTTCACGCGTTTATTTTTAATTTTTTAATGTTTTTGGTATCTTCTTCTTCGGGTTCGGTTCGTGTATTTTGCATACATAAATTGACCCAAAAACAGGCCCGATGGTGGAAATTTACCCGAAAACAAGTTCAAAAACCTTTTACGCACATCCGCACGCACACACACGCACACCCACACACCAGAAAACACACAAATACACAGATATCGAGAAATCCTCACACATGCAGACACGATTTTCTTTTGCCTTGGCCATACGCCGCCTCGGTTACGTATACGCAGCGTTGGCCCGTTGGCTCGTTGGCAAAATGAAAAACGTTCCGAGAGTCGCTCGCTACACTTTCTGGGTCCTTGATACTGAACTTTTTTCATTGTGAAAGTTTTTTGCCAACAGTTCAAGGTTACCCTTTTTTTTCCCCATCCAAATTGTTTATATAAAAATTTATAGTTTTTTATCGGCATTGTGGGGACGAGGTTGTTTAGATTCCCCAAGAAGTCGGGAGGGGGGGCGGTAACCCATTGAGCAAATCAACTCGTTTTTTTCGGACGTCTGCTTCGGTAACAGGCGCAGTCCACAAAATTCTGTGCTCCGTTTTCTATGTACACAAAACGAAGCCTTAGCCACATTCATATCATATGTACTTGGGCACATGTACATATACCATTCTGGTATATGGGCAGGCATAAAAGTATCTTGGTGCTCAAATGGGGGGGGAGGGGGGGTTNTGACTTAAATTCGTCAAAATCAACAAAGCACACGAACCCAAAGACAGATACGAGTACTCCAGCTGGCACAGCGCCTGTTTTCCTATTTTATTTTTGATTCATAGTTAAGCCATGGCTATGGGATTTTACGTGCAGCTGTCTAAATTAGTGTCTAATTTATCTCACTAAACTAAACTAAACTTTCACTGCCCGACCACTGATTGAGTTCGCAATTGAGATTGACAGAGTGTTAAATGACTTGAATTAAGCCAGTTCTAAACTACTCGATCCCACGCCCTTTAAAACAAATGATCTCATAATAAAAGCAGGATTATTGTTTTCCTTGTGTTAGAATGCAATTAAGTTGTAAAGAACAATAAACACTTTAATTTAAATTAATAAACTGAACAACAAGAAACTCCTTCATAATCTTCTTATAATTCAATTGCTTCTTTTTTTTGGACTTATACAATTAATTTGTGGAAAGCACTTGAAAATAAAATAATATACTAGGCTCCTCTGATTTGCTTTGCTTATTAACCAATTAAAAAGGTATTTTATTTTATTGAAGAACATTTATGGCCACCTCCTCCGACTTGGCTTATTAAATGTGTTCAGATTGGCTTTCTTCTCGCCATCATCAAGATTGTTTGTTATTGATAAATTAGCAACCAGACCGACAAAAACTTGACTATAATTTAGAGTCTCGCGTTTAAAATCGTTATCTCTGTATTATTTTGCTAAATTGATAAGAGTTCATTATAGCTTTTGGTCTTGGAGACGAAAGGCCTCTGATAAAGGCAGTATACGTACATATATATATTTCTGTTGTCGAAGATTACCCCCTCGAAAGTAAATTGCCGAACGGATAGATAAGAACTGTGAACTACAGACAGCCGGCAGATAAAAGAGTTCGCCAGACAGTCCGGTTGGACAACGGGCCAAAAGGTAAACAACACACAATTTTACCCACCTATCAATTAACACATCTGGCCTAATTTTTCGCCTTATATAACGAATCCGAACTCCCCACGTCTTTGTGTCTTTTTGCGCATTTTTATTCCCCGGCCAGTATAATTTTCGTTGATTTTGGCTTAGTTTTGGCTTTGGCACACACGTGTGGCTCTCTTATTCACCGAATTTTCCTTCTCTTGCTTGGCCACACACAAAAGACTATTATTAACCTCAGGACATATATTTAACTTTATTGATGTTTACCCAAAGCACTTAAAATTTATTTGGCCGAAAAAGTTGCAAACTTTTTGAGGAAGTTTGCACTCAAATGTTTAATCAGTCAAGTGAGATATTGGTTTGTTTGCGCAAACAATGGTAAACACTTTTATTTTAATTTTTATTTTTTTTTGTTTTAAGCCTGTATTGAGAGCTGTCTACTTAAAACTTCTTAACCTTATTTTGTGCTCTTCTTTTTAATAAAAAAAAAACACACAAAAATTCCCATAAATTAAAGGCTTGACAAAACACCTTGAAGCGGTTTTATGAGCTTAAATGTGTTAACTGCCTCACGAATTTAAGCAATGAAGGCGGCAATAAAATGTAAATTATTCTGTAACGAATGTCTCAATCTATTTTTGGCCAAATATTTCAAACTACGGAATGCACTTGGCACGTGCCGAAAAAAGAGGCCCGAATTGACTCGCCGATAGCGCTAATAAATATTTTTGAATTAATAATACAATAGTTGTCACTTATTTGGGAAGGCACACTCAATCGGTTGACCTTGGAAATGTGACACTCGGACAAAGATGCTGGCCACGAAATGGAGAAGGGGAAGAGCGTAAGTAATCCCAGCTAAGGGGAAGCGTAACGAATCGATAAGATGGACACCCTGCATTATTTACACAATTCTATTCTCACTCAAGTGGAGGTATAAATAGAAGTTCTGTAAATATATGTTATATTATCTATAAAAATTATATTTGTTTTATACTTGGAAAACCAACAGTGTAAATAAATTTAAGATGTGCTACTTAAATATAAATATATTTACATACACATGTAGATTTTACTTATAAAAATACTTTTGAATTTACTTTGGCATAAATATAGGTTTATCACATTAAAAAAATTGATTTTATGGCAGTAATTTATATTTAAAGGGTTATGTTATTTCTACATTTATTAAATGTTTTGAAAAACCAAACAACTTATGCACTTTCCCTGTAATGGCAATAGTAAATAGAAAATATATGTCGCATTAATTGTAATTTCACTTATTTTAGTGCACACATGCATCTCAACTATTTTCAGGGTCTGGCGAATTGCATCAACCAGTTGCATGCCCAGTGACTAGGCAATAAATTAAATTAAACTAGACTATTAAAGTGCCTCAAAATCGAAAACACGCAATATACAAATAAACAATAGCGAAACCTGTGTAAAATCTGTTTTGATGTACCGATGAAGAGAGGCAAACAGACAGAGAGAGAGAGAGAGTGAGTATGAGGGGGATGAGAGCTTGGGGGCGAAAGATAACGGAGAGCGCACGACGAAGGCACACGCACACACAGACAAACTCTTGTAAGACAACAATAACAAGAGCAAGGTAAATAAAAGTAAATAACCGTACAGGAAAACACATGTAGGTGCATGTGTGGATGCACGTGTTGACACTGAAAGCTCTCGGTTGCTCTCAGCTGAGTGAGTGACTTTTGGCACACTGACACACATATGCCGTTGATATTCACGCTCTCTTTTCGATCGCCATGCAACAATTGAAGGCGACTTGCAGCAGCTAATTACCTGTGCATTTAGTGGCAGCTTTCACAGATATAGCGACTGAATACTGTACACGATCAGTTCATATTTTACTTCGCAGCGAGTTTATCAATTTCCGTTCAACTTTTGCACTATACTCCTCCTCCGCAGCTTTGTTTATTCTATTTCTTGTTCCGTTTTATCAGCATTTCCAATTCCGCTGCGTGGACATAACAAGAACACTTCGCAATGGTCGCGCACTTTGCAAGCAATGAAAACAATAATAATAACAATAATACACACACACAAGCACGCACGCTTTCTTAGTAATGTTTTCGCTCTCTGTTTTGTTGTATTCGTACGAAGGAGATTCGAACAGAGAGGAGCGCGTCCATCTCCGTCGACGGCTTCAATGTAAATGCGTGAATTGCGCTGTTTTTCCGCGCTCAAATAATGCCACGACATCTCCACTCTCCACCTCTCTCTCTCTCTCCCCCCCCTTGACGAGCTTTCCGCTACATCGAATTTCGCTGTGCGAGCATAAAATCGTACAAATACTTTTCATTACAAACTTGCGCATACTCATGTTATTGTTTATACTATTTACAGAGAGTGATTAATTTTTGAGTCAGCATTTAGAATGTAATAACAAAATACCCAAAAATCTGATTGCGATAGTAAGTCCTCAAGGATTTTGGGCTGGCTCTCCCGCTCTCTGTCGTCACCGTTACTCTCCATGCGCATCTCTCCCATCTTCAACAACTCTCTCTATCTCTCTCTCTCTTGCCTTGTATGCATTGGCTGATGTAATTTGTACGCACTGTTGCCGCATGCAGCGCGATTTTATGAATGGAAAGCAGAAAGTTGCAACAACAACTACAACTACAACAACAAACTCAATTGCCACTTGGCAACAGCGGCAAGAACAACAGGTGCAAATGCTTCATTCAAGTTCAGAACTTGAATCAGCAGACAATTGGCAGACATTTCCCGCTCTTAATTGCTTCAATTGGAAATGGTTGTACCGCATGTTCGATTGCAACCTTCAATGGAGTTCCGTTTATATATATTTTCTGGGTAAAAATAAACACCTACACAACTGATAACCGTCTGCACAATAATTTCGGTTAGAATTTCGTCATTCACAGTTGGAACTGGAGTTGGAACAACTAACTGGCATTATTAAAGTGATGCAATTTAGCAGATAGGAAATATACAATTTATAATTCATTAACAAGAAATGCGATGATATCATATGATTAAATTACAAAAGCTTTTCAACAATATATTGGACAAAGTCGCCAAAGAACTTAAATAAATAAAAAAGTAAAAAATGTCTACCTTTCCCAAAAATAAATTTCAACGCTCCACCGAAATGAATTAGTTGGAGTAACCAAGATTCTCCTTATAAAAACCAAACCATTCATTTTAAATTACAAAAATTTATTACATTTCAAATTAAAATTTAAATGCAGGAATAGAGTTGCCAGTTCAATAAAAATATATCATAGCGTTGCCACCACAGTTGGCCGAATTAATTTATTAGCGCCATCTATGGCTAAGAGCATTTTGCTTTGCCATCAGGCGGTGATTATGGAAAATACAAAAAAATTATTACGAAAGAAATTATCGATATCAAAATTCAAACAAATATAAAAGAAAGCGGGTTAATTTATTTGTCCAAAAATACTACCCATTCTAATGGAAAAGTAAGTTATTCAGTACAAAAACAAAATATTAAGAAAAAAATAATCTCTTATTTATGCCGAATGTTGTATATCCTAACGACAGCTTATTATCCTTCATCTAATTATTTCTTTAAATACTTCAGATTGTTCTTTTAAACAATATCTGTGTGATGATTATTAATATCTCAAAATTTCTAATAAGTATCAAATTAAATTAAAGTCTATCTTAAAATAGTCTTATTTGAATTAATTAATTAATTTATTACAAATACCGAAAGACTACAGCATAACTAAAATATTTAAGCAAACTTATTGTTTGTTGAGTCAGGATATTTTGATAGCTTAATTTATATAATTGCTTCCAATTTTATGAAGGGATAACACATTTTATTACTTTTTAAAATTTGTTTTAGTTCTACCAATTTTTGGATCAATGGTTTCAAAATGCTTTTAACAAACTTTTTAAGTTTACCTCTCTAAAATCCATTCCTATGCTGATCCGATCTGGACAATCCGGACAGGCGATAATGATTAGATTTACAATTGGGATTATCGTGTGGTACAACAAATAGGCTTTGCCACCAAAATACCATCAGACCGAATCAAAACAAAACATCCATCAAAGTGCGAAGGGAAAACAAAAGCGAGGAAAGCGCCGCGGGGAAATGAAATGAAATGGAAAATGGGAAAATTAAAATGGGAAATGCTCGAGGAAACCACGGGCCTAAGGCAAAAGATTTACAATATCGTTGGGGAAGATTTAAAGGTGATTTCCAAAGATATATATTGTGCCTGAGCAGCGATAAATAAACACAACTTTTATCCTATTTTTATTTTGTCTCTTCTATTTTATTTTTTTGCTAAATTCGATTTTCTTTTCTATTG
>JAJJHY010008598.1:3475925-3493560 GCA_021224005.1 Drosophila setifemur | reverse complement strand
AATAAGCCTTTCCCAAACAGACTGCTCATTGAGCGGAAAATCCGCATGGCCACTCGTAAATACTCATACCAAACGGAGGCGGGGCCTGCCCCAGCGTCCTTCTGCCTTCTGTCTTAGGTGCCCGCCAATGTCGTCTAATGGCGGTGCCGCGGTTAAAAATACATTTTCGGAAACCACTCGAGAGCAGCCACTCAAAACGCAGCAGAAGCGATCGGAGCGGATCGCGAGCACATCTGGGGGTGCCCGAGTAGGATCCGTTCTGGGATGCTGCTGCTCATCTCCGGCAGTGTCACCAAAAGTGTCGCGATTGCTGCAGACGTCGGTTCGTGGGCTCTGCAAATCGGAAATCGGTCCAAATCGGAATCGGAAGAATAAAATATTAAAAATTTGGAGAAAGTAATACAACAAAATTAGATTGGAAAAATAGTTTTCGAAGATAAACTATAAAAAACTATATAAACTATAAACTTGGAATACAAAATACTAAACATCATTCTAATTTCGATATATTAAATATAATTAAAAAGATTATCCAAGGATTACAAATTAAATCTTGATAATACTCCGCCCTCTAAGAAACTCTATAAATCAACCAAAAAATCGAAATCCTCGTTGATTTTTCCAAGTGAAGTGAATCCAAAGTGAATCTAAGTAATCAAAATGACCAAGTACAATAGTGGAGTTGGTGAAATGCCGGCCACTCACAACATCAAACAGGAGTACAACAACGGCTACCAGCAGCAATCCCATCCAGGATATGGCTATAGCAACTACCACCAGCAGCAGACCCATCTCAGTCATAGTTCCCACCAGACGCTGCAGAATTTCTTCAGCCGCTTCAATGCCGTCGGAGAAGCAGCAAGTGCCGGTGGTAATGGTTCTGCATCCATCTCGGCCAACGGATCAGCATCCTCCTGCAGCTTTAGTCACGGCAACCATCCGTCGGAGGTGGACAAGCAGTTAGTCATGAATATGACACCCTCACCCATCTACACCACCGACTATGATGATGAGAATAGTAGCCTCAGTTCCGAGGAGCATGTCCTGGCCCCGCTGGTCTGCTCCTCGGCCCAATCCTCCAGACCGTGTCTCACCTGGGCGTGCAAGGCGTGCAAGAAGAAGAGCGTCACCGTGGACCGACGCAAGGCGGCTACCATGAGGGAACGGAGGAGACTGAGAAAGGTGAGGATCAGCGGGTTTTTGTAACAAAATATACAGATTGGGTTTCTCATAGAGATCAGTTGAACTATAATTGTGAAATGTACTTTCTTTTGAAATTTAGAAAATATTTTTTCAATAATATAAAATTTCGAGTAAATTAACTAAGAAAGAAGTTCGGGGAATTGATTAAAGTACTTTCATTCAAAACTGAAAAATAATCAAAATTGAAAATATATTCAGAATTTATTAAATAATTGGGAAGATTGGAGAATAGATAGTTGTATTTTTGGATACATCGCAAATTGATTTGAAATCCATTATTTGGATTTTTGGTGTTCTAAGGTAGCCAAACTAAATTAGAAAATCATAAAAAGTTTTTAAAGATATACTCGATCAATAAAAATTGATACAATTTATATCATATAGTAGAAGAACCGTTCACAACAGTGGAATTCTTAAAATATCTAATTAGATTAACATATATTGTACAAATTGTTAACCTATATGTAGTTATAGAACCTACAGAACATATTCACAAAGAAGTGCGACTAATATGTGTGTATATTACTCTGATATTACAAATATTTCAAGTAAAATGAATATTTTTTCATATAAAATACAAGATAAATGTACGTTCAAAACTATTTTTTTTGGTTATACATCTTGTTTTCAGTTCTCAAAATATGCCTTCTGAGTACAGAATAAAAATCCGCATATCAATTATTTGAAGTATGTTCCAAAATTAGTTTTTGGTCAATGAAATATTATAAATTTTATAAATGTAATATTACAAACTTAAAAGGCTTTTTCAATGATCCCACAGTAATATTATTAAAATTATCCCTTTGAAAACTCAAAATATATTATTGCAATCCCAGCAGCAGCATCCCTATAGTAAATGTCTGCAACTTAGTTGCAATGTCATTAGCACCGACGCTGCTCCACACAAATTAACACATTGCCACTTGGTTCCAGTGGCCTGCCACCAGGGAGGATCTCTGGCCATTAAAGAACAGAAGGGAAAGCCACCCAACGAGCATAAAACATAAAGATTTGCCAAGACCAAGAGTTAAACAGCGGCATTTACGAGTTTGACAATCGTAAAAGTTTTGGATGAACCGCACGTATTTATAGCTCCGCATATAGAGACATTATCGGATGCAGGGAGTTGGGGGATGAACCGGAGGGAAGGGGAACTCTGACACTTGGGGCTGTCATAAAGAGACAGGCGTTGGGCGAATGGTTTAATTGTTGAAAAATTTTATGCTCTATTTAATTTAAAATATGTTTTATTAAAGAGCCACTTAAAGGGGAAACACGCCGGGGACTGTGTTTTTATGGCATGCCTAATGGATATATCCATGATTTCAACGATCGCCATTAATTGATGATTCTTTCCCCATTCTATATATATGTTCTAGGTTAACGAGGCCTTTGAGATACTGAAGCGACGCACATCGTCCAATCCCAACCAGCGTCTGCCCAAGGTCGAGATCTTGCGCAATGCCATCGAGTACATCGAGAGCCTGGAGGATCTGCTGCAGGTACTCCTATAATCTACTTTTTTTTGAGTGTAGTTATTAATGTATTTGTTATAGGAATCCTCGCCCACCCGCGATTCCGACAACCTGGCGCCGAGTTTAAGCGGCAAAAGCTGCCAGTCCGATTATCTGGTAAGTTTTCCACTGAACGCCAATTAATATTAAGAGTTTTGGGTTGGGTTGGGGTTGGGTTTTGGGGAGATCTGGGGGGAACTCTCGTTCCGCAATTATTTTCTCGTAAAATTCTCATGCTTGAGCAGCGCCTTCGTACATTTTTCTTTGGCGACGCGCACATTCATCAAAATCTCAGGGTCTGGCCGCCGCTTTGCAAGAACATGAAAATAGAATATATGCTACATATCCCCAAACCGGCTCCCATCCGATATCTGTTGTATCTGCTGACCAGAATTTATGCCCTCGCTGACGTGCGACTTAATAAGCTTCCCCGAAAAGAGAATATATATATTCTCTCCCTCCCCAGATTACGGGGAACTTATGAATTATGATCGAGAAGGAGTTGTAGCCTCCATCTGGCCAGGAACAAAGTTCCATCCAAAAAGAAAAAAAGGGGGCTGCTGCATTTAGTGGATCGCAATAAATAAATTTTCTTTTTATAAGCTACGGGCTATAAATGAAAATGGAAATCGTGTTGTAAATTAATTACAACAAATTCGTTTCCAGGGAGGAGCTGTCCCCCATGTTTCAGGGGGGGATTGCAACGATCGCTTTTCTGTTTCATAATAGGTTCCCTTTTCCGTTTGCCGGGGGAAACACAAACGAGAGAGAAATGTGTCAGTTGACAAATTGCACAGGAAAACATGACAAGATCTCGGGTGGTGCGCTTCTTCTTCGAAAGGTGTTGCAAGACATGGACTTAAGTGGGACAGGGGAGGAGGAGAAGGGGGGCCGGGTGACAGGCCAACAAATTGTCAACAATTATGCAAACATTTTTGCCATCTTCATAGGCAAACAAACCGAACTCGCACTCGTTTCGGGTTGGCCTGGGCTGAGTAATTTCCATGCAGTTTGTTTAAGTTTCTCGCATTTTTAATGTACAAATTTGTTAATTTACCATAAAACTTTGCATATTTGTATGCCGCAAGCAGCAACTGCCTCCCCCCTCCCCCCGGTGGCAGATATTAATGTGCGGCCATAGTTTGATTAAAAACTGGCAACGGGCCAACTGCCAACTGCAGTTCAGACCCCCTTTGACAATCCATCCATCTCATCCATATCCATTCATTCGCTGCTCCCTTTGGAGTTTGGCTATATTTATCAGCCTCACCAGTTGATATCCCTGCATCGGGAACTTAAGTGGAAGAGGCAGTTGCCATGTCCAAATTTGTTGGTGCACTCCCTCAGACGAGCTTCTAATCGCTGCCAATAATAAATGTGAGTACTTGAGATACTGGATTGTGCACCCGGCGGTGGCGCAATCTAAATGCCACATCGTCTATCACAAGTATTTCTACGTATCTGGACAATAATCGTTAAAGTGTTCGGCTGTAACATCTGGGTGCAAATGAGTCACCCGAATGCGAGGGTAACCCGGGGGCCAAAACAAACCATTGATAAATGTTCTGGCTGTGAGTCAGGTGTCGATAGGGTTCCCTTCAATTGAGTTTATTACGTTTCTAGCTCAAACTTCAATCATAGATATGTTTTTCGGTGGTCTTATCTTTTTCTGGCCTCTTAACTCAATAAATTGAGTGATAAACAAATTTTTCTTGAGAACTAAAAAATCGTAAAGTTTGCGTAGTACAAAGATAAGAATGGTACATTTTTGGTAAAAATAACTACGAATTCAAAGAAGAATGACTAGTCTAGGATATTTGGATAATACACAATTTAATATTATATATACTAAAAGTACTAATTTTAAAATTCTTGGAATTGCAAGTTTAGAGATTTTGAAGTATATGGCAAATCGATTTTCAACACAAAAATACATCTAAAAATGTTCATTGTATAAATACTAAATTAACAATTCATAGACCTTTTAGTAGATTTTTATTTATAGGGCAAATTAACACCCAAATAATTCACAAAATTCAATTTCAACCAAAACTAAAAATTTTTAATTTAAAGACCTTTTAGTAGGTTATTATTTAGATGAGAAATCGAATTTAAACACGAAAATAAATCACATAATTTCATTTTATATCTACAAAAACTACTAACTATATAATTCCCAGCCTGTTTAGTAAATTTTTTCTAAAATGAAAAATCGATTTTCATTACGAAATAAATCACAAAAATTTCCTAATAGAACCTTGCAAGATTGTATAATTTTTCTGGCAAGAAAATGTAATTTTTTTCCCGAATGGATTTTAGGCTTACTTTAGTGACCGCATCGTACATGAAAACATGGCAATATTTCCAAAGGGGACTTAACACATCATAACAGCATATTTCAGGGGAAATATACATATATATGGCTGGTGGTTAACAAATCGCATAATGCCGCATATCCGTTACATGCGGACTCCTCCGATCGAAGGAGGACTTCTAAGAGGAGCGCGCCAAAAAGCGGCTCAAGATCTCAAGATGCAACCCAAGAGACGACGGAATGCCCAAGTGATAAGTGGCATTTCATTCAGATACAAGCGCATGATATATGCCCCAGCTGAAATACACCAAAATTCCATATAGTCATGACTGCAGATACAGATACAAATACAGATGCATTTGTATCTGTATCTGTGTGGCATATCGAGCGCATGCTGTCACTAAACGCATGAAAATGATAAATCGCTTTATAAAAGTGCAGTGTGAGTTCTTGTGTTCTTCGGTTCTCGTTCAGTTTAGTTCAGTTCAGTCGGGTCGGGGTTTTATTCTGTTGTTCAGTTGCCTCGGTCTTTAGCAGTACATTGTTGTTCTGCTAAATATAAAAATAAACACTCTGAGAGTTGTTCTGCTTTTGCCCGATCCTTGCAGACGAAGTGACGGCATAGCAATCCCATCGTGGGGATGGGGAACTGGGGGCAAGGGATGGACTTTGCGGGGAAACCCACCCAGAAGTGGCAATTATAATTTGCTTAGCATCGGCGTTAAAGCAATGTTTTCTAATGAAATCTCGAGCGCATCTCCGTCTCCGGATGCCATGTCGTCTGCGTATGCGCAGCGAAAATATTGCATCAAATTAATTTAATTGCTAATAAGTGCGCACACAATGCGGCACCACAATGCACCACTGCCGCTGCGGTGGTTCAATGCATTTTAATTGGCCTGCACACTCCTTACTGGCTGACATAAATTTTGGCTTAATCTCATCATTAGACGGCATTTCGTATGGCATTTGTTGGCCAAGTTGACAGGCCCCCGGAGAGCCAGAAATTCGCATCGTGTAATTTATTGTCTTGCCAATTTCAATGGGGGCCAAACTAAAAGATAGAATTTTGTTTGTATGATCCATTTCAGAGCTCGTATGCCGGGGCGTATCTGGAAGATAAACTGAGTTTCTACAACAAGCATATGGAGAAATATGGACAGTTTACAGGTGGGTTGGTTAGAACTATAATTAAATATTAATTTTTTAATAATTAAAAAAAATATTTCCCCAACAGACTTCGATGGCAGTGCCAATGGTTCGAGTTTGGATTGCCTCAACCTCATTGTCCAGAGCATCAACAAGAGCACAACGAGTCCCATTCAAAGCAAGGCCACGCCCACTTCTGCAGATTCCCACACGCCCATCTCGGGAGGCACTGCACCCACATCTCTGCATGCGAATTTCAAACGGAAATGCAGCACTTAGCTTTTAAGATAGAAACCTTAGCAAAAAATGTAAAGATACGGATGTAGTTTTAAGAGGATACACGAGATACCCAGTGACCAGGATAGGCCTTAAATTATTTTATATAGCTTTAGCACTTAATTAAATGGTAATGGAAACAACGAATCAAGTCTTTAACTTTAGTCCAGCTCCAGTTTGCGGAAGGATCCGCTCATCCCGTCCAGCTCTCCATTGGCCCAGGCACTGGCCAGGCCCTCGCGCATCTTCTCGCAGGTTCCATGCTGGGCATCCTTGGATAGGTACTCCTTGTAGTCCATCAGCTTCTCCCGCCAATAATCAACGGCCTCCGCCTGGTAGCCATTGGTTCCCCCATACTCGATGGTCATGGCTTCTCTGGGCAGGTGTTCGTACAGCTCCTCCGATTTTTTGTGCACCACAAACTGGGAAGGATAAAAAGGTAATTAAGATATTTTAAACTAACAGATGTGGACTCACCTTGAAGGGCAGCTTGGAGGGCAGAAACTTGGTCACAAAGTTGAAGATGGTCTGCCCCTCCTTGCGCATGTTGATCATGTGGATTTCGGCGAATCGCAATGGCAGACACTGATCCACCAGGGCGAAGCATTTTTTCAGCAGAAATGGATCATATTGCATCATCTGCTCCATGGTCACATCCCGGGCATCCACCACCCAGACCATTCCGGCAATCGAAGCATTGTCACACTCCAGGGCCAGGATTTCCAGCATTATGAAAACCAATTTGAAGGCCTCCCGGGGGCTGGATTTCTTGGGATCAATGTTCCGGAACTGGGAGATGATCACCCTGGGTCCCTGGGGACTCACCGGTTTCGTGGGTATCACATGGATGCTGTGGAGGAAATAGTTTCCTATTATTTTGAATGAGGATTTGGAGAAGCCTTCGTTTTTAGTCACGTTTTTGCACTTAAATTTCATTCATAATTTTGTATATTAGGCAGGAAATTGTCAGCATTTTTTTCTACCAAAAGTTACTAACTGAACTCATTACTTTTGTCATTGCCAAGATAAAACGGGGTAAAAAAAAAATGGTTATTAAATTGTGACACTACTGATTAGGCAGGTGAATTTAAATTGATTTGGGAAAGAGACTCATTCCCGAATAATACTTTAAAAGGAACCACAATTAGACCCACCCTCTCTGGAGCTGGGTGAGCAGATCCTCATCCACCTGGCGGGATCTCAACACCTCCGGGAACACGCTGCGCAGGGAGTAGTAGTTGTCGAAGCGTCTCTTGGCCTCCTCCTGGCTGAAACGACAGCGTCGCAGGAAGGTCAGGATTAGCCGCTCATCGGTGGGTGCCTTCAAATGCGGCGACTTGGTTATCCAGGTCTGGATGGAGGTGACAATCTCCGCCCGTTGGGCCTGATCCTCGTTGCACTCGGCCTTGGCCAATGCCGCCAGCTGGGGATCGAGAGGTCTCAGGGTGTTGGCCATTCTGGCGCTCGTTCAAATGCTAACTGAATGCCAGAGCCACTGACGCACCACCGCGGTGGGTGCTCGGTGTCCGAGGTGGGTGCGGTGGCGCTATCTAATCAGACCGACACCTTGTAAACTAGCTGGAACGGCAACCCGAACCCGAACCCCAATCGCCGGCCAGATAGATAGATACACGAGTGCATAGATAGGCGATAAGTAGGCGTTATCTTTAATTGATCGACTTTACAGCAGAGCATGGAATGTCTATATGGAGATGGATTTGGAAGAGGTTGGGTAACAATTACTTCCGGGCTAATCCCAGTTCAGGCGGCGGAAGGATCCGCTGGCCCCGAACTCGGCCTCATAGGTGGCAATCTCTCCCTGGCGCAGCTCCTCGATGGTCCCATAGTTGCAGTCCTGCTCGAAGTAACCACGATAGCTGTTCAACAGGTCCTCCATGTAGGCGATGCACTCCCCGATGTGGCCATTGGTGCCGCCATACTCCTCCGGCAGCGAGTCCTTGCCAATGTGCTCGATCAGCTCCTCGCTGTTTTTCAGGACGCGTATCTGGAATGGGGGAAAAATTTTTATTTAAGAAACTTATTTATTATGTGGAATTTCAGTATGTATTTACAGAACATAAAATAAATTGTTGAGAAATAAATTTCTTACCTTTCCTTACATATTTTATTATTTTTTTATTCCCACCATAAACTATGAATTTTTAACTATGTTATAAAACCGTATCTTATCGATCGAAAGCAATATAGTTACGTTACGAATATGTACCCACCGGATGGTCGACCTGCATGCTGAGCAAATTGTACAGGAACATAATGGTGCCCTGAATGTCCTTGGGCATGTTGATGATGTACATCTCCTTGACCTTCACTGGACTGCAGGCATATTGCCAGTTCCACCATTTCCGAAACAGAACCCGATCGAAACGCCTCATCTTGTCCGAGTTGACACCCTCCAGATCGATGATCTCGCAGATCCCCGCCAGGGAAGCGTAGTCATTCTCCAGCGCAATCACCTCCATGGCCATCGAGGAGAAGTGGTAGATCTCGCGCAGCATATACAGATTGGGATCAAAGTGACCAAAACGGGCTATGAACATGGCAGTGCGACTGTCACCTTTGGGATTATCTGGATAAAGGCAGACTCTGGAAGGGGTTTTAGAAATATTTAAGAAATTGAGTAAATAAATAAAAAATCATTTAGCGAATATTTGTTACTATAATGGATAGAATTTAGAGAAGTATTGTTAATTGTCTCATTTTAATTGTTTCATTATTTATTAAATACTGTATTCATTGCTTATAATAATTTGGAGAACGATTAAAATACCTAAACAAAATATTTATTAAGTCTGTGGGACTAGATAATACTTCCGAATTAAATTGAAATAATATTTAGTAGATTTCATTAGCATAGCAAAAATATACAACAATTGAATATACTGGCTCATTAATTCGTAACTAGCAAACATAAAGAATTAAAATTAAAATAAAATAGCATTTATTGGCCATTAATTTTTAGAGGCAAATAAGTAACATTTTGTTAAACAATTATTTATTATTCTCTGTATTAATATATTTGTTTTGTTTTTGTCCTACTTTTTTCTTTGCAAATAATAATTGAGCGAACTATTAAAATACCCAGACAAAATATTTATCAAATTGGTATGACTAGATAATAATATAAAATTAAATTTAAATGATATATAGTTGCTTTTCATGATTAAACTAAAAATAGAGGCTCACTAAATCGCAACAAGCAAACATAAGTGTAGTGACCTTCAAATTGGCATTTAATTTAATTTGATTTAATATGGAATCCCACAAAAACAGTTCCCAGCTCACCCTAGTCGATTAATGTCCAGCAGTCTCTGGGTCACACATCGGTTGTTCATGATCTCCGGGAACATATTGTAGTGGGTGAAGTAGCGATCGATCCGGCGCTTGGTCTCCTCGAGACTATATCTGCAGCGGCGCAGGAAGGCGATGAGGAAATCCACATCCGTGCGGGCACGCAGATGCGGCTGCTGGCGAATCCACACCCGCAGGATAATGATGTCCTGCTGGATGCGATCGGGCGTCTCGTTGACCTCCTTTTCGGCCAACTTGGCCAGTGTCGGCGAGAGCGGACGTCGCATTTCGATGGCTTGGTGGTTAGGCGATGTTTGATGGCATTTGGCCCATGGATATGGTAGCGATGATATACAAAGTGCGGCTAATTTGCCCATTTTGCCCCCTCAATCCGTCAGTGGGTGGCCCGCAATCTAATCTTATCTATCGGGGATGGCGATTCGTATTTGGGGGAAAATACACACACTCCATGGTTTTGTATCTACACGCATTCGTAACTTGCACTTTTCTCCATCTCCGGGATTGGGGATTGGATCAGCGGTAGAGGGTATAGGATAGAGGGATATAAACAGGGCCAGGGCAATAATAGCTAACATCTAACATCCGGCGCCCGTCTGCACAAGTCTCTTAAGTGCCCTTCAAAGATACATATCCGAAAAAGATGCAAATGCACTGGAAACAAGGATTTTTTTTAAATTTTTGTAACTATTTTCAAACGATATGTTTAGCAGTTATTCCGAACCAAGTTGAAACTTTAAATGTATTATATTTAACGGATTTTATAAAATAGATTTATGTATCTTAAATAATGGAAAACAATTAAGTTAATCTTGCAAATTTGTTAGTTGTAATTTAATGAATTTAAGGAAATTGATACCAAGTTTAATAAATGTTGTAACAAAAAAAGTAATCAAAAAAATTTAAATACATTGTATTAATATTCCAAAATTAGGAAAATCTTTTAGAATTTACTCAATGTATTTAAAGAAATGTATTTTATTTACCGAATTTTTAAAAGAAAACAATTTTTTATAATAAATAAATTGTACATAATTCAAATAAAGGAGTTTGATACCCTGCTTTTAAATGTTGTAGGAAAAATGTCCTCAATGAAATTACAATTTTCTATAAAATAATAAAATAAAGTATTTGTAATCTTGTTATAATATTCTATAAATAGAGGAACCTTTGGACTACAAATTTTTCTCTGTGCACGAGTACTCTCTCTGTGACATCGCCTGAAATGCGATCTGCGTTTAATGCCCGAAATAAATCTAAGGCTAAATAGTATCTAGTTCGTTGTGTTGTGCTCTGTTGTGAGCATTCAATTTGAGTGCCTGTCAGATGGCATTACACCGACAACCGACAACCAGCAACCGAGATCCGAGCTGTGCATTCCGAGATCCGAGTTCCACGATGCCGGGAGGTGGCGATGGGCTTCCGAAATTGACGTGGAACACCTACGGCCCAGAGCAAATTGCTGTGACATGGCGCTGTCAGCTGCTGACAAGCCAGCGATCTGGCCAGGAAACGGATCAGTTTGCTTGTGGACTGGAGACTGGAGACTGCAGACTGAAGACTCCTCCCACTCCCCGTGCTCCTCCAATAACTCATAACACATTATGGCCATGGGACTGGGATCGGGAGTAAGACTGCGCTTTGATCTCCCTGATGACAGGGCAGCGCGTGTAAATTCCCTTCGCAGCCGCTCATTGCTCATGACACAAACATATCGTTGGCATATTAATAATGAGGCTCATTAACAGTTTTGCTGCACTGCCCCAGCCCCTGCCACGGCCACTGTGCCACACTCAACACATTGCCCCAAGTTGGCACTTCCCATCTAAAGTACTATAGCATAGTACTTGCCATCTTGAGGATCGCGGGGCAAGGGTTGGGGCATGTAATTGACACGCTCATTGCTGATAAGTGTATTTTGTTGTAAGCACTTGAGATATGCCACCGAACCCTTGCAACTCATATCCACTCTTCGAGGAAGATGGATGCCATAAAAAATTGAAGGGCATCTTAATACTAAAGGGTAAGGAATACATTAAACTTACATTTTGTTATATATTATATTTTAAAAAATTTCTCAATTTTATTTTGGTTTGAATCACAACATATAGGAATTCAAAAGTGCTTAAATAAGTGTTTAAATACAAATTTAATCAACATGAGATTCAAATAATTTCAAGTGAGAAAATATTATCTACAATTTATTATAAAACTTTTAACTTTTGCACAATCAATTTTTAAACTACCAATAATATTTTATATTTTTTCAAACAGTATTTCCTAATTCCCATCTTATAAAATGTTGGGAATATGTCAACAAATGAGTTCTTAAAAACATTAAAACCAAAAATTCGAAATATAGTATTAGTGTGAACATAAAATTAAATTTAACCAGAATCTTTTTTTAACTAGACGTACTAAATTTAAAAACATGAGATTCTGGTAACTTCAAATAATAAAATATGACCTACTTTTTCTGAAAAGATGAAAAGGTTTTTTATTTTTGTACAAACAATTTTTGAAGTGTGAATACTATTTAATTTTTTATGCACAATTTGTATATTTTATTTAAATTTTCCTATGCCATGTTTTTAACTTTATATATTTTTCAACAGAATTTTATTATCTACATTATCTCAATAAACTTTTTAGGATGTGTCAACAAGTGAGGTCAACAAAAAACACTAGAAAAACACTAAAAACCAAACAAAATTCGCAATACAGAATAAGTGCGAGGATAAAATTAATTTTAACCAGAACGTTATTAAACTAGACGTTGAGTATTTAATATTCATATTTTATCCTTAATAAAATGGCAACGCATCACCGCGGTTGAGGCGGCTTCAACCAGCAGTCATATGGGTTTATAAACGTTTCATCTTATAATTTATAGACTTACATAAAACGCCCCATTTTGTGCGCCAACTGCTAGAGCGAGGAAAATGCGGGGGCAGGGGAGGGAAAATGGGGAAATGCATTTGCTTGGCGCTCAATTGACAATCATATTTATAGAGCATATTGAACAAATAGAGGCTAGCCTAAAAGATAATATTCGAGCTAGAGATGTCTTTTTTCGGTTGGCCGTCGTTGCCGCTCGACTGGCAGTTGTCACTCAACTTGATCCGAGATATGTGCCTAAACAGCATATATAGTATATAGTATAGTACTTCCATGTCGTTTGTACTTTGCCGGGAAAAGACCGGGAAATAACCGAAGGAGGGAGGCAGACGGGCATTAAACGGCAAATGAAATTTCATTGTAAACAGACGCGTTCCGGCAAATTGAGCAGCTTAAACAAATTTCCGTTGTATCTGTATCTGTATCTGTATCTGGCGTTGCATCCTTGCACTTTCATCCCCATCATCCTGTTCCTGTTCCTGTTCCCATCCTGTTGAGAGCAATTTATTGGCTTCCGTTTCGTTGTTGTCACTTGAGCCTCAATTGGTCCTCTGGGCAGCTGGACTCCTTGGCTCACTTCAACTCTAGCTATAACTATCTGTATCTGTTTCTGTACTGTGGTACTTTGTTCCAGGAACTCTACTTGTAGAGCACCGTGTGCCAGGATCGAGGCGGCAGGCGGAGACCGATCACACCACGCTGGCTATCATTGAGGGCCACATCCACGGGCAGGTTTTGTCTGCAATATTTCAGGAGGAGCATGAGTACAAGGGCGGAGGGCAGGACAGGCAGGAGGGCAGGAGGGCAGGGCCTCCATTAGAGGCGGAGGCATTCATAAAATGAATCGCAACGTTGTCGGCAATTAAGTTGACGCACTTAAGCGGCACCGTCGCAAATGCAGCCCGAAATAGATGCAAGGCCCTCGAGAATTATTGCTCCTCTCTAACAACTCGTCTTTCGTCTTTCGAAACATTACTTAGAAAGTTGCAACAAAAAAAAAAAAAATGAAATCTCAAAATTATCTGATTATGGGGAGAATGATTCGAAGAAAAATTTAATTAAAAATATAGTCGAAATAATAACACAAATATTTTTGGAATCAAAAACATACAAGTTTTTATCTAAAAATATGAACGCTTGAAAGATGATTCAACAAACTATAGTATTGGAGTTCTATTGTTTTAATAAAGGATTATTTTATATTTATAAGAAAGGGTTTTACTTTAACTATTATTACTTAGAAAGTTGCTAAAACAAAAGCTACATCTCAAAATTATCTGATTATAAAAAAAAATCTAAATCTCAGAATTTTCTAATTCTCTCCTTTAAAATATGAACAAACTAAATTAACGGAGTCTAATCCCACCAAACTGTTAATTTTATATTTAATAAGAGGCATTTTACTTTAAATTAAGTCAAAGAATTAACCTCTTAAATAATAATTGCCACTTTGCAGATATTTCTCAAAATTAAGTTCCGCTATTCCTACCTTTTTACCCAAGGAAGATTCTGGTTATGCCATGATCTTAGAAAAATATCAAACTACAAAGAAGACGTTTCCCTGAGTGCACTTACCCATTGTAGATGATCAACGCCACACTGCCATCCGGACGCTGGAAGCCCACAACGCTCAGCTGGGTGAAGAGATTGCCCTGGTTCTCCATGAGCGTCTCGATCCGCACCGATTGAGCTGGGACAAACTTGGAGAAGTGCCCGATGGCATAGTAGATGGGCTGCTTATAGATCTCCCTCCGACTCGTCGCATTCACAATGATCGGTGCATCCACAAAGTTGTTGACATAGTTCGGTCCGCCCTTCTCGTCCAGAACGAGATTCCAGTCCAGCCATCCGTTGAAGTTGTGCCTAAAGTCCTGGGTATATGCCCTCATATAGTTCTCACCTCGCTGCCAACTTCCCAGTTCGGGTCCATGGGTCTGCCAGGGCTTGTCCCCGATGCAGGACTCCGTGTTCAGCAGCATCTTGTTGGGCATCTCCAAGTGGGCCTGGTCAATGGTTTGGGGAGCAATCAACTCATCCCAATACCAGTGCACTGCCAGGCCATCCAAATAGGAGAGGGAATCGTTGCGGGACGAGCGCATCTAAAAGGGGGTTTACAAAATTTTAATATATTTTTAATAAATTTGATTGGAGCCTTAGGAATTTTAGAAATTATTAAAAGAAATAGAAAAATTAAAAGAATGCAATACATTCAGTTGAAAATTGTAGTATCACTGGAATTAATTGAAAATAAAATAAAACTATCAAAAATATTCCCTGCATGCAATCAAAAATGTTTATAATTTATAAAAATCTCAATAAATGTATATATCTCAAAATGACTTGCTAATTCATCATCAAAAATTAATAATTATTTTTATGAAAATTCTTAGAGTTAAGATCATCTTTTTAATCCAATGTATCTATTCAATATGATATCGCGTATAATAAATGTGTTTTAAATATGTAAAAATTATGAAAATATTTAATTATTCAAGTGCATTTAAAATCGAATTACTGTGTAGACTAATGACAATTTTTTAATTGATTTAAAAAGGTCTTACAAAATTGAGATCAAATATTTTAAATAATGTAAATGTCATAAATTTACTTTATCTTTAGCAACTATATATGCTATATAGATATACCTCACCTTTCGGAACCATGAGGGATATGTGTATCGTTGGTCGTCGTTGCCAAAGATGAGCACCTTGCTCTGCGCCGAGTTCCTTATGGTCGGGCCCAGATTGTCGCTCAGCCAAATAGCCTGGTCGAAAGTGTGTCGAGATGCTTAATAGCCAGAATCGTGATCGAACGGCTGTCATGGCAGCCGATGGCAGTGGGCAATGGGTAATGGGTAATGGTTTCGTTCCTACATATCTATGCACATACCTGCTGCCAGGGCGTCCAGCCCATGCTCATAAAGTGTACAAAGAAGAAGCCAATGACGCCGTTTAGCGGCTCATTGCCGGTGGAAATGGCCCAAATCGGCATATTTTTAGCCTGCATGAGTTCGAGATATCTGCGAAATATTGCCAACCTCATTAATACAGAATTGCAGGGGCCCCGAAAATATGTCCCCGCACTCACTTGAGATGGTAGAGAGCCCAGGTTTGGTAGTATTCCGACTTCAGAGTACCGAATCCTGTCCAGCGTTCGTTGCTCTTCATCCAGGGAGGAGCACTCCAGGCGGCAGCCATTATTTTCAGTTCATCCAACTGGGCCACACTCTTCAGGCGATTCAGTTGCTCAATTTTTTGAAGATCCCGAGGATCGAGAGCTGTAAAATTACTTAGTTTAACATCATTACGAGGAGATTCATTGTAGGCCCAAGGCTGCAGATCAAAGTCACTGCCTCCGATGGTCATTCGTAGGGTATTATAGGCGATTCCATCTGAATGGAAGTAGGATCTGCAATAGGATATATTTTTATTTTATAAAATTGGTGAATGTTTAAGTATTCCATCCCACTTGTAGACATGATCCTGCAGCTCCACAGGCAGTTGCTTGAGCAAATGGGAAACTGTTCCTGTGAAGGCTCCTCCGAAAATGGACACATTTTGGTATCGCTGCTCGCGTTTTACGGATATTCGAACCGTTTTAACACTGCCACTGATAACTGAAATATATTAATTAAATACATAAATAATTATTTTAATTGTTTAAATATTTTCTTAGTTACAAAGCCGTTGGGATATGTTTTCCAACTGCAACCAGGCTCGATTTTGATCCACAACAATCGCATCTGCCTTGAAGTTCTCATCGGTGGATTGGTTGTCCTCAACCAAAATGGGTTTTCCGGTGGAGAGATCTCCGGTGGTCTTCTTGAAACGCAAGCCATCCTGGAAAAAATAGATTTTTGTAAGATTAATATATAAAACATATATACAACGAAAGTAGGATCTTTGCAAGAATTATAGCCAATAATAAAAACGTTTAGTTTAGAGAAATTATTTTTGTTTTAAATTATATTCAAGTGCTTTATATAATAGCTTTAATTTTTATTATATTTATATTCTGGCTGTGAAATATGATAACTAGATTTTATAAATTGTTTTATTTAACATTAACATTAAGAAAGCAATATTATTCAGGGAAAATAAATATTTAAATCATTTTTGAGTCTCATAATATCTTTTTTTGTAATTATAATTCTGGATGAGAAATACATTACTTAATTTAAATTAATTATTTTGTTTAAAATAATGCAGTATAATTATCAATTTTGACATATATACTCCTTATTTGCATCTCACAAAATAAATAATATAAAGCTACTGCTTGTTCCCTAAGTTGTATATATTATAGATCCTATATTTAGTACCCCGATTGTGGTTAATCCTGCTGACTCACCTTGCTGGAGCTAATCACCACAATCTGGGAGCTATCTGTGATCGAAGGCTGTTCCAGATAATCGCAGTAGGTGCTGTTGCACACACACACACTTCCATGCTTCGTTTCGCGCAGGTTGCAAGGTATCTGCTGTTGCGATGATGTATCTGCAACACGATTTTCGGGGTCAGGTAGCTGCGATAATATTGTTTCCAACTCACCTGCTGCTTGCACGCAGATTGCGATCGTTGCGAAAAGAAAGTAAAATACAATTTCTTTCATTTTTGGCACTGCAGCAGCGTCGATGCTTCGCTTCCAAAGGCCTCTCCAAAACTGAGCCCAAACAATGCGAGAGACCCGATCCCGATCCCAATTCCAATCCCAATCCCAAGCGTTTCACTAATCTACCGGATTTCGCTCAACTGGCTGGTTTGCTGTTTACTATATGTTTCCGATCGCCACTTGACCTGGGCCCAGCTGTTGATTTGATAAAGCGGCCGGAGCCGGCAAATCGGAGGCAATCAACGACGATCCCACTTGGAAATCCAAGCACGCAATCAAAAGTAAAAGTTATGCAAAACCAGAGGCGGAGTGGGAAGCAGAAAGGGGGGCTTACAACTTGGGG
>JAJJHY010008598.1:3442862-3471575 GCA_021224005.1 Drosophila setifemur | reverse complement strand
AATATTATAAATATTAAACAGATTTATACAGTTTATGGATGAACCACATTTTGGTTCCCGAATATTATTTTTTCACTAAACTTATTGCTGATCGTTTCTTTAATAATACAAATATTTTAAAATAAATGGAACTTAAAAATATTACAATATTAAGTTTTCGATTAAAAAAAGTACTTACCCTGTGGAGGTCATCATTAGAGCCATGTTCAACACGAGCCACAACAAAGGGGCTCGCTCGGAGTGGAAGCCAGATGGGAAAGCGGCTTCTCCGCTCCTTGGGGCATCTGCTCGGGACTCTGGCATCCATCGGCTGTGGCACTCGGCTCGGGGTTCGCCAGCCGTCAATAAAATCCAACGGCAACTTGTCGCTGCCTTTCAATATTCGCACATACGTCGTGGAGGCAGCACCACCACCTGTTGGATACGTGCAACCCGAGTGAGAGTGAGCGAGAGAGAGAGAGAGAGAGAGCGAGAGCTGGTGGGGTGTTTCTTGTGGCGCGAATCCAGCCATATGGCAGACTAAATTGGCAGTGTCAGTGTGTGTTCGATTAGCTCGCCATGTCGGAGAAGTCCAACCGTGGGCAGACCCACACCCAATCCCAATCCCAGGCAGCGGCTGCCCAGCTGAATGCGTCCGGGAGACGCAGCTCCACTCCTCCGGGCGGTGGCTCCTCCAATCGCTGCCTGATTGCCGTGATTGTCTACCTGGCCCTGCTGCTAGATAACATGCTGCTAACCGTAATTGGTAATGGCCAAATCAATTACAGATAAGCCCGGCCATATAACCATATAACCATAAACCCGCAATTATCGCATTTGCAGTGCCCATTCTGCCGGATTACTTGGCCAGCCTGGAGCTGGATGGAACCCAGCCGGTGGTGCTCAGTCTGGATGAGACCAGTTCGTCCTCAAGGCTGGCCTATAGGGGCGGAGGAGATTCATCCTCTGGCGGGCATCCGCAGCTCTACATCGCTAAGCATCCCATTCCCGGCAAATCGATGCCCAATTTTACCCTGTTCCAGATGTCCACAGAAGCAACCACCACCACCAGAACCACCACTATAAGCACCTCGACAACAGTCTCATCGGGCGCATTTACGCCCAATTCCACATCCACATCCACTTTGAGCCCGACAGATGGCCAGCCGATTGGAAGTAATGCGACCGGGAACAGGAACAGGAAACTGGCCTCCGGCAATGTTTCCACCCACAAAACCAGCAACGACAACAGCAACGGCAACGGCAACAAGGACCTGACCTTGGCAAGGGAGAATGGATCCATTGGCCTGCTGTTGGCTATGAAGGCCCTCGTCCAATTAATCTTCAATCCGATTGTCGGCAACGCGTCCAGCAAGTTCGGCTACCGCCTCCCGATTGTGGCTGGCACCTTCGTCCTGCTCCTCTCCTCCCTGGGTGAGTGATCTATTTCTGGTGTCCTCAAGGCAATATTGGTTTTTGGTCCTGCTCTGGTGACCAGCAACGAGAGTTTGCGACACATACTATAGGATGATTAATTCACAATTGAGTCCAAGCAAGGACATATTGTAAAATATGGTCTATCACAAATTAATAATAACAAATTTAAAGCAGGGATTAATAAGTAAAAAAATAATTTAATATTTTAAATTGTGCCTTTGAAAATTCTTTTTATAGATATTTAAAAATACATTTAAAGGGTTGTTTTGGTCATTGATTATAAGAATTATAAAATGCATTTGAAATAATTAAAGTTCCACACAAAATGAATGTAAAAAGCTAAACAATTTTAAATTGTTTTTTTATAAAGTTTTTGTATAAATTTAATTAATTGCTTGTGAGTTTTAAAAAAGGGTTTATTAATAATTCTTTCTTTTATTTTAGATGAGAATACCGAAAATTTAAAATCAGTAAAATTAATAACTTTACGTAGGATAATTTTACAATTTTATAAATTCTTTGAACACAGCGAACTTTTAAATTTTAAAAAACATTCAAAGTTAAAAAAATGTATCTTTATTGATACGATATATGAATGTAATGTATCTGCGTCACTAAGCCCGCTAATTGAATTTCTATAATTTATTTATCCCCGCAGTTTTCACGGTGGGTGAATCCTATTGGGCACTTCTGGTGGCTAGGGCCATTCAGGGAGTGGGTTCCGCCTGCATTAACATCTGCGGCATGAGCCTGGTGGCCCAGCATTATCCGGAGGAGGAGCGTCGCTCCAAGGTGATGGGTATTATCCTGGGCAGCATTGCACTTGGCGTGCTACTGGGATATCCGTTTGGCGGTATTCTGTACGATGTGATGGGCAAGTCGGCACCCTTTATTATTCTCTCCACGCTGATGTTCCTCAGCCTGGGACTTCAGCTGCTGACCCTGGATCTGTCCGTGCAGCCAGAGGTGGTGGTGGAGGAGGCTCCGAAGTGGCGACCCTTGCTCGAGTGCAAAATGATCCTGGCCATCGTGTTGGCCATTTGGTTCTCCACCTCCACAATGGCAATGCTGGAGCCGTGCCTGCCCATCTGGCTGATCCAGTACCTGAAGCCGAACAAGTGGCAGCTGGGAACGGTCTTTATTCCGGATTCGGTGGGCTACTTTGTGGGCACCAACTTCTTTGGCGGCATCGCCTATCGGTATGGCCAGGTGAAGGTGTCCTGCATCAGTCTGCTGCTGGTGGGGATTGCCTCCATTCTGGTGAGTTTTATATGCCCTTTAATATTGTATTAAATTTTAATCTTGAACTTTGGAATAAATTATTTTTTATTATTAATCTTTAATTTTAATACATTTAAACCCCCTTAGATACCAAGTGCAACAACTGTGGCCCAACTCCTGTTGCCCCACTTTGCTTTGGGTCTTGGTATTGGAGTGATTGATGCTGCTTTGGTTCCTCTTTTGGCCACCTTTGTGGATGCCACTCTTAGCCAGGATGAGCACAGCGAGGGCAGCAGCTCCATGTCCAGCTACGGAACTGTTTACGCCATCCAACAGACCTCTGTTAGCCTGGCCTATTGCTTAGGTAAAATATACTATATATTGAGATATTAACCAAGTTTATAAAAATGTTCTTAACAGCTCCCCTTATTGGTGGTGAGTTGGCCCAGTCCATTGGTTTTGCTTGGCTAATGCGGATCGTGGGGGTATTTAATATGATATACGGACCCATTCTGGTCTATCTGTATCAGAAATATGATCCCAAGGTAATACTAAATATTATATATATTTTATCCAAAACTATATTGATTATATTTGCAGGCCCTGAGAGAGCAGCACAATGACATGTTGCTCCAAAGTAGTGGAGGACGTGGTTCCCGCTACAAGCAGCTCTACAACTCCATGGACGTGGAATAATTGTGTCCATATTTTTAGTAAATCTCAAGCAGTGTGAATGCTTATTTCCAGAGTGTCCACATTTAAGCAATATAGTCGGAGCTGATTTAAGATTGTTTCCCTTTAAAGATCGAATCTCCTTACATCAAAATCACTTTACTCTGTTGTCCAGTCATTCAGTGTAATATAATCAATTTTTCCAATTAAAATTAACATTCGAGTCGAAACTTATTACTTATTATATACTATTTGGGACTTAAAATCTGAATATTGAGAAGTTAAAAAAATGTTCAATCANTACCTGAAGCCGAACAAGTGGCAGCTGGGAACGGTCTTTATTCCGGATTCGGTGGGCTATTTCGTGGGCACTAACTTCTTTGGCGGCATCGCCTATCGGTATGGTCAGGTGAAGGTGTCCTGCATCAGTCTGCTGCTGGTGGGGATTGCCTCCATTTTGGTGAGTTTTATATGCAGTTTAAGATTTTATTAAGTTTTAGTCTTGAACTTTAAATATAATATTTTTTATTATTATTATTCTTTAATTTTAATACATTTATCCCCCCCCCTTAGATACCAAGTGCAACAACTGTGGCCCAACTCCTGTTGCCCCACTTTGCTTTGGGTCTTGGTATTGGAGTGATTGATGCAGCTTTGGTTCCTCTTTTGGCCACCTTTGTGGATGCCACTCTTAGCCAGGATGAGCAAAGCGAGGGCAGCAGCTCCATGTCTAGTTACGGAACTGTTTACGCCATTCAGCAGACCTCTGTTAGCCTGGCCTATTGCTTAGGTAAAATATATATTTAATTTTCTGAGATATTAACCAAGTTTATAAAAATGTTCTTAACAGCTCCCCTTATTGGTGGTGAGTTGGCCCAGTCCATTGGTTTTGCTTGGCTAATGCGCATCGTGGGGGTATTTAACATGATCTATGGACCCATTCTGGTCTATCTGTATCAGAAATATGATCCCAAGGTAATTCTAAATATTATTTATATTTTATCCAAAACTATATTGATTATATAAAATGCTTTTGCAGGCCCTCAGAGAGCAGCACAATGACATGTTGCTCCAAAGTAGCGGAGGACGTGGTTCCCGCTACAAGCAGCTCTACAACTCCATGGACGTGGAATAATTGTGTCCATATTTTTAGTAAATCTCAAGCAGTGTGAATGCTTAATTCCAGAGTGTCCACATTTAAGCAATATATTCGGAGCTGATTTAAGATTGTTTCCCTTTAAAGATCGAATCTCCTTAAATCCAAATCACTTTACTCTGTTGTCCAGTAATTTTTTCCAATTAAAATTAACATTCGAGTCGAAACTTATTACTTATTATATACGTTTTGGGACTTAAAATCGGAATATTCAAGAAAAGTTAAAAAAATGATCGATCAACTTAGCCTTGCCTTTCACTTTTGGACAGCTTTTCGATGGGGGTCGGTAGATGCCTCATTCTGCCTTTTGGATCCGTTCGGAAAACAACTCTTATTGAGTTCTAAATTTAAGTTAAGTATTTTTTCTAATATTGCACAAAACTAACTAAAAATGGCGGTGCGACCTATGGGTAAGATATTGAATTCCTAAAAATTATGAATATTTTCCAGGTTAAATGACTTTTTGTAGGCCCTGGACCTGGCGCTTATATGCTGCCCCCCACCTGCGGCTATGACAAGCATGACAACCGCAAACAGAGGATGCCGCAGTACTCATTCGGGATGCGCACCCTGGCTCCGGGTGATGAGCTGGGTCCTGGTCCCGGGGCCTACAAGGTCGACAAGCTGACGCGTTATGGCCCGAGCAAGGGACTGGAGTTCTCCATGTCGCCCAGGACAAACACAATAGGTGAGTATTTTTTACGGAAAAAAATACCCATGCAATACTCATCCTTCCCAAATCCCAGACAAGCGATGCAGTCCCGGTCCCGGAGCTCATGATGTCCACAAAAAGCCATTCTTCACCGGCGTCAATGCACCCTCGTACTCGATGGGTCTGCGGACGGACTTCAACTTCAAGAAGGAGGGTCCCGGTCCCAATGCCTACAAGTACGAGGTGAACTCCGTTCGACCCAAAGTTCCAGCCTACAGCATGTGCGTAACCTAAGCCCCCTTCCGCCTCCCAAGATCTTTGCCAACTAATATGATAACTCTTGTAATCTCCCAGGGGCATGCAAACGAATGTCATCAACAAGGCCAACTCACCGGGTCCGGCTGCCTATGCTCCTGGCGATATCAACGTGAAATTGAACCGGGCCCCTGTCTATTCGATGGGTCCCCGAACTGCCGTTCCGGGAGAGAGTGTCGGACCTGGACCAAACTACTACGACCTGATGTACTACCGTCCTGGCAAGAGTGGACCGGGCTACTCCTTCGGTCTGCGTCACTCCCAGTACGCCCCGCCCATGATAGTTAGATGTGACAACATGTGATGCTGCAATATTAGAATAAATATGTTCAAAATTTTAGTAAATAAATAAAACAAAACTTGGTATCGTAAAAACCAAAAAAAAAAGGTGTTTGTCGATTACGGATATTTTATTAGCCATTTTCAATGAATTGCCTTTTGATTTTAAAGGGTTAAAATCAGATTTCTGGATGTTTTAATTTCTTTCTCATGGTCCATATTTTGCAATCTAATAAAATCGTTTCCTTTGGAAGGACGAAGAAAGATTCCTAGTTGCTGCAACTGAATTTTTTCAGTACTATTCGATTTTGGATCCAATTCAATTTATTTTGAAATACTCATTACGAGATAGTCCCTATAACTTATTATAGAGAAAGGGTATTGTTTTCGTCATTAGTCTCAAATATTCTGAGAGAAAATTCTATGTATTTTTTTTGTTCTTTTCAATTGTGAAAAGTCGTTTTGAAGAATTTTTTGGAATTGGAAAATTAGTTTTGAAGATTTGAACGTGAAGATTGGATTCTAAAGCAACGAAGTAAGCCTTGCAGTTTGTTTTGTCAAATACTACCAATTTGTATTTAAAAAAGGAAAGTAAAAAAGCAAACACGTAAATTTTTGTGAAGAATTGTAGGAACTGCAAGAACAAGTTAATCAGATTGTTTTTTTGTATTTTTGATTACCAACCAGGACTTTTGCTCAACGCGGTGAGTTTTAAAACGTTAAGCACATACATTGGCAACTCTGCGAAGGACATAATTTTTTAAATCCGTTTTAGATCTTACGGGTTTTACGGGTTTGTAAATTAAAATATCCAATTTGAAATGGACATCTGTGTCGTTGGCCCAACAATATTTGCACTAATTATGTTAGCTTGCCTCTTGCTTTTGGTCTTAGCGGGTTTCAGTTCAATAAATCCAATCGACCCATTAAATTATTCTATGTAATTCGTTGCTTACTTTATATTTTCATATTTAGATAACATTTTAAGTTAAGTTAAATGAAATAAAACAGCTCTTTTTCCATCAAGTAAACTTTGGCCACCAAGAATTTAAAATTTGAGCTCAACCATCGATAGAAGTCGATAGTCGCGCTCGTAGGGCCATCGCTAGTATCGATGTTCTTGCACCACTATGTAACAGTTGTAGTAGGCGATTCTCGTTTTGTTTTTTGTAGAGTTTGGCTGTTTTATTTATAGTTTTTGTAAAGAAGTTGGCAAAATTACCGAATTAAATTAGGAGATCGGCCCGGCGTGTAAATTAGAAGCAGAGATCCCCAGAGAACCAACTGCCGTGGATGTATCGTAGTTCGAAACCACAAAGCAGCGACCGAGAGAGAACCCCGTAGAGAGTTAGAGGGAGACAGAGCGCGGAGAATTGGCCACGCAAATTTCAATTAGATTCCCGAGCTGCGAAAGCGCCCACTGATTTCCGCCATCCATGTGCCCAGTTCACCATTGGTAACATGTCCAGCCAAGTGATGGGTGCCACCAGCGGTGGTGGCGCCCCAGAGGAGAACCTCGCCACCGAGGACGGCGCACCCATGCCGATGACGGAGCACCACCAGCCACGACAGCAGCAGGGGGAGGCGGTCAAGGAGACGGGTGCCCAAGAGGTGCAGGGCCCGGTGCAGGTGCCCTCGAAGGATTCGCGTCCGGCGAACAGCACGCGGCGCACGGGCGGCGGACAGGTTCCGTCCAAGAACCAGGCTGGCAACCACGAGTGCCAGTTCTTCTTCGAGGACGAGGTCTTTCGCATCGATCGCCGCGGCCGCGTCCACTTCGGTGTGGTGACGGAGACGGCCGAGTCCTACTCCTCCGACGAGGACGAGGACATCGACGAGGTGCTGTCCAAGGGCGAGGTGCGCGTGGCCTTCTATCCGGATGGCAAGGAAATGGTGCACACGGAACAGTCGGTGAGTGCCCTTCCCCCCGCCCCGCGTTGAGGTTATGTAATGCCCCTCGGATAACGGTTAACTGCTACCGTGTTTGGACAACTGTTTTTGCCCGTTATGTTTACCGTTGCTTCTTGTGTTTCTCATTTTCGACCATGACACGTGTTCGTTTGCTCATCTTTATTTTGTTCTTGGATATCTGAACCTATGTGGATATCCGCCTGCAGATTGGCCTGGCGGATCGCACTTTGATGCCTGGGGATGTGGTGAGGCGACGATTGCCCGGACAAAAGGATCTCACCGGCCAGGCGGGCTATGTGCGGGATGTGAACGTTTGCGCCGATGTCAAGGTGCTGGGCTCCAAGTTCGTGATCCGGAATGTGCCTGCGGAGCGCTTGCGTCCTATTTCGGAGTGGACCAGGGATGTGCCCGTTTGCCTGGGCACCTGGATAGGCACCACCGTCAACGTGGACGAGAGTGCAGTGCTGAAGTAAGTCTACTCCAAGAATTAATGCTGCGAGCGATATAAATGTAATAGCTAATCTTCTAACCTTCCAGATCTGTGAATGGTGCTCGAGTGGAGATCACCTCAAACGATTTCCACAAATTCAAGGATGCAGTGGCGCAGTGCGCCCGTGAGGTCTTCAATCCTAATGTCTACTATCCGGGCAATGTTGTGATAGGTCGCCTTCCGCCCCAGGATCGCTTCAAGAACCTGACTCCGGAAATTACCCTGCCCGGCAATCGCAAGGCTCGTGCAGTAGTAAGGAACACTGTTTAATAATTCTGGAATTGGAACATGAAATATACCTTGGTTCTTTTCAGTACACTGTGGAATCTATCAACACCACGTCCGTGAATGTGGCCTGGACTTGCCGCGCCATCTCGCAGTTGGACAATGGCACTGATGTTGATCCTCTCAAGCAGCCGAAGACCTTAATCGAAGGGGATGACTTGACCAACGTCAAGCGCCTCAACCTATACGAATCCTACATGCTGCAAATTCACGATCGATTCTACCTCAAATATTCAAAATGTGATACATTAGTTAAATACACCGACTGGGAGGAGGAGCAGGGTAGGATTGTTGAGAATATATTTGCATTGCTTCCCGGTTAACACTTTGTCCCTTTGCAGCGGATAAATACATTACTATTTTCCACCGCCAACACAAGCTGGATGCCAAGGCCAGCAAGCTGAGCACCTCGGCTGCCAGTCCTTCAGCCTCGAGCAGTGGCAATGCCGGCAACGCCCGCAACCTGCCCAAGTTCCGCCGCCTGGCCTACAGGATCAGCGGCATGCGGCTGCCACGCCCTTCAGCCGACCACGATTCCAGTGGCAATGCCTCCCTTAAGCTTGGCGACTCGCCATCCGCAACGAAGTTTCGAGCGGGCAACACCGAGGAGACCTGGGACTCTGTGGATGACGAGGAGGACGAGGAAGATATTCCCGAGCCGCCGGAATCCTCGTCGGCTCCCGAAAAGCTGGTAGGTGGAGCCGAGGTTTCAGAGTCTCCGTCCGCAACAGTCTCGACGGCTGCTGCCCAGGCTCCAAGGATGACCATGCGCTACGCCAAGCGGCGGCATATGAAGAAAAAGATGCGCAGTGTGAAGAAGCTCATTACGTCGCCCTTCGCCAAGAAGGAAATGGATCCCAAGGACGGGGACGAGATCGTTGTGGAAACGCTGGTGGTATACAGCTCGGCAACGGTGGTCTGGCAGGATGGCACTGTGGAGCCAGGTGTCCATTCCACCCAACTGTATCCCATCCACCATCTGGACAACCACGAGTTCTTCCCTGGTGATTTCGTTAGCAAGGCCAACGAGAACAGCACCGGGGCCACCGACTACGGGGTCATCCAGTGCGTGGACCACGACGAACGTATTGCCAAGGTCAAGTGGTTCAACATCTATTCCAATGCGGATAATCCAATGTGAGTAATTCAAAAGAAAGATGTAGTAATCCAAGAATAACTAAATATTTTGTTTATTCCAGTCCCATGTGCAAGGAATCAGAGGAGCTGAGCGTTTACGATCTGAAGGATCACTCGGACTATCAGTACCGACCCGGCACCATGGTCATCCGAGTGTCCAACTTTACGGGCGAGGATGTCAACTCAACTGCTGGCCAGGTGATCGACAACTTCCCCGATGGTCGCGTTCGCGTTTGGTGGTCCAAGGGGCACATTACGATGTGCTATCCCCAGGATCTGTTCGAGATCAACCACAACGATCAGGACCAAGACGGGTTCGAATCGGATGGCTCGGACGACTCGTGGGAGACGCAATCGGAGAGCAGTCGGATCAACATGAGCGTTATGTCGCTGGGCTGCGAAGACTTTATCATAGCAGGTCTGGACCTGGCCAAGGAGGCACTGCAGCGGCTCGAGGCGGTCCTTAGTTTGCTTTCCGGTGACCGCAAGGCTGATGTGCTCCCCGAACTGTTGTCCGTGTACAAGAACTGTCGGTACCTGGATGGATACCTGAACACCGGCTTCTTCCAAGTGGACCACTTTCAGGGCATTCTGCGGACCGCTTGTGAGGTAACCAATTACACCTGTGTCAACTGTGCCGCCCATGTCAAAGATGACGTCAAAGCTGATTCCGAAGAAACTGCTAAGGCTGTGACCGCCCTGTCTGAGAATGCCATCAAGCTGGACGTGGCGGATGTGACCGTTGTGCTGATGGGCCAATCCACATCTACGCCCACCAAGCGGAAGTCCTCGACGGAGGTGGACGAGGTGCAGTGCAAGAAGAGCTCGGATACAGTTAACGGGGACAACGAGGAGGAGGAGCAGGATTCACAGGACTGGCCCACGGCCAGTCTGAAACTTTCTCCGAGCGAGAAGAACCTCACCTGCGAACAGTTCATTGCCAAGAATCGCAGGGAGTTTACGGAAAAAATGAGCTTGGCCCGGGAGAACATAGCCAAAGCATTCAAGAAGCCAACGAAGGTAGGTTTAAATCCATCCCAATATTATGTTTGCTAATTAAATGGCTTCCAGAATGATTCGGGCGTTCATTCGCGCGGGGAGAACACCTCCGACGAGGTCAGCAAGGATGCTGATGCGAAAAAGGAGGCGTTCACCTGGGGGGAGGACATCGATGTCCAACTGATTGCCAGACGGCACGAAGACGTGTGCGAGGTGTTCTGCTTCCTGATCCAAGATCAGATGGCCAAGTGCCGGAAGATGCTCATTGGGTCCTTTAAGAAGGCGAGGCAAAAGGATAAGGATGGCGAAGAGGAGGACGACGTGAGCGAAGCGGAGGAGGTTTTCGAATCAAGTCCCTTGAAGGACGCGGAGCCGGAGCAGGAGCAGGACGAAGCGATGGTGCAGCCTCTCAACCTGAACGCCCTATCCGAATCCTTGCCGCCCATTGACAGTCCCATGGCCTGCTCCTCGCCCTCGGCTGCTCCGCAGGCCCCAGAATCGTCGCCTGTAAGCGAGAACTGCTTTCAGGTCCTGCCCAATGCACCCGCGGGCCATCGTTTCATTGGCAGCGTCTATACTCCGTCAAACAAATCGCAGTACCAGCGAGCAGTTCAGAGGGAATACCGCATGCTGCAGGCTTCCCTTCCGCCCGGGGTCTTTGTGCGGGCCTACGAGGACCGCATGGACCTCATCTCCGTGATGATGTTGGGTCCGCAGCGAACGCCCTACCAGAACGCCCTCTTCTTCTTCGACTTTCAAATGGGCCGCGACTTCCCAAAGAGCCCGCCCGTGTGCCACTACATCAGCTATTGCACGGAGCGCCTCAATCCGAATCTGTACGAGGAGGGCAAGGTGTGCGTCTCGCTGCTGGGCACCTGGTCGGGCCGGGACACCGAGGTGTGGACCCCCGCCAGCACCATGCTGCAGGTGCTCGTCTCCATACAGGGCCTCATACTTGTCGATGAGCCCTACTATAACGAGGCGGGCTACGAAAAGCAAAGGGGTGAGTCCTGGATTCTCCTTTCTAAGCCCATGCTTCTTATTCTGTTTAATATGTGTACATTTCAAAGGTACCCAGCTGGGCAATGAGAACTCTCGTGTGTACAACGAGATGGCCATCATCAAGATTGCCCACTCCACGGTCAAGCAGTTGAAGAACCCTCCACTAGTGTTCCGCAGCGAGCTAATCGAGCACTTCAAGGAGTTTGGCAGCGAGCTGCACGGGCGCATGCAGGCCTGGTCGGAGTACTCGGAGGAGGCCCAGCGCCAACGGATAACCAGCATCAAGGGTGAGTCCGACAGCCTTCAAAAACTAGAGCAACCATGACTCATCCTTATACCCTTCCTCCATCCCCAGACATGCCTGTGGAGTACAAGGCGCCCTGTGAAATGCCAGAGTTCCCTTTGCTGCCCTGCAGTCGCGGCTTTTGCATTGCGGTCAAGGGCGTTCTGCTGCAATTGCAAAACGAGCTCTCCGCCTTGGGGGCCAAGATGGTGGACCTGCCATCGAAAATGGGAACAGCGCCGCGCGCTGCCCCGGAGGAGGTCTAAGGGCCCCAGGGTGCACTGCCTTCTGCCTATTGCCTATTGCCTGTGAAATTGCTGCCTCAGAAAAGGAACCACAAGACTTTTGCCGCCTGATTTCGGGAGTCGAAGTCTGGCCCTCGGCAAGGGGCTACGTTTTATATATACACTCATCGAATCTCCACTTTCTCCCCCCTCCTCGAATTGCTGGCAATCTGCCTTTTAGTTAAACGGAATTTCCCAAATTTATTGCTGCTACAATTATTATTTTTCCACGAACCAGAGAATGGAGAAAAACCAAAAAAGAGAATTTATCATAAGCTCAAGTATAAACATATATATATATATAGCGCTTAGCTAAGCATAATGGTATATGGAAAAGCCTCATGTAATCGGTTGTAGTCGGTTTTGTTTTTATTTTTAGTTGCTGGCCAGCAAACAAGTTGCGCACATGTCCTTGTGTTAAATGTGTCGGGCGTTGTCCCACAAATGCTTTGTTTACGCTTGTTTTTTTTTGTTGTCGCAGCACTGTGTTGTATAGTTGGCATTCCACTAGAGCTTAGCATCATAGTTAGTCTAACCCCTAGCCCCAGCCCGTAAACCGCATCCCCAATCCGCAATCCGCACCATGTACGTAATATTGTAAGCTAGCAAATGCGAGAATTGTGAATAAATTAGCAATTTTATTTATTATGCCTCCAATTTCTGCTGTATCCAATCCACAAAAGCTCCGGTGCGCGTGTAAATGCCGGGCCAGCCCTTGAAGCCGCACGGCTCGGTGCCCAGCGAGGTGACGCCGGCTATGTAGAAGAGGTCCCGGTCTCCAGACGTAATCGTAGCCATCAGTGGTCCGCCGGAATCGCCGCCGCAGGTGTCCACATTCTGCTGACCGCCGGCGCACATTTGGGAGTTGTTCAGCTGCACCTTGAAGATGATGTACTTCTCCTGGCAGCTCGTCAGGTTCCACACGTCCACGGTGATCTTCAGCTTGAGGGGACTGGGCTGGTTGGTCTCCGTCAGTCCCCAGCCGGCCACATCCATGGCATACCCATTGAACAGATTATTGCGCACCTGCTCGTTGAGTGGCAGGCAAATGGGACGCACATAGTCGGTGTATCTAACGAGGGGGAAACTTGGTGTAAAGAATCATGATGGGACACACACAGCTCCAAGACCGCACTCACGTCACACTCCGCTTGAGGCGCACCAAGGCAATGTCGTTCCTCTGGTCCACGGAGCTGGGCACATACTGCTCATGGATGATGCCCTTCTCCACCTCGATGTCGATGTGCGGGGGTGCGCACAGCTTCTGCCCGTTCATGAGGGTCATGCAGTCGGGAACGGTGCGGGTGTCCCACTCGCCCAGGCGGACGCTGTGCAAGGCGGTGCCCGACTCGTCCAGCTTCCGACTGGCCAGGCAGTGTCCAGCGGTCAGCACATAGCGGGAGTTGATCAGCGATCCGCCGCAACTGAAGCTGTAGGTCTCGGAGAACACTGCAATCGGGTTGAAAGATATGTGGAATTGGAATTTAAATATTACATACTTTATATTTCAATTGATTTTATTTTTAAATCTAAAATTTGAGTGTTTTTGAAATATATAGTGGAACATTTTATTTTAGATTTCCCAAAAACACACTTTTATGGATTTTTTATATTATAATTTGATTGCTGATTTGGTTACCTGATATTTATGCTGATCAAGATTATATACTCTTAAGTATATAGTTACAACAAATACCATCTGCTAGGGCTCTTTAATAAAATTAATCTAAAACGAATTTCCACTCAAAGTATTTTCTAGGAAACTATAATGATTTAGAATGATTAATAGTTTTTTAAGTGAACCCAAAGGTGATTCAGAAAAATCCCCAAGTTAATAAAAATAGTGTAATCTAGACTTTACTGGACTACTATATAAACGAGAACTCTAACCGATAAATTTACAACTATATAGTAGAATGTGATTTTTTAGTGATCTAAAATAATATCAGCTTTTGAATTCAAAACGAGATTCAAATAACATAAACAAACTATAGTATTTTTAATAATTAAACTCATGACCCTCTGGTTAGCTGATAATGGAACTCACGTTTCTTATAGCGTAGCATCACCATCCAGGGGAACTCCCGGAGCGTGGTGTTGCTGCCTCCGATGATGCGATCCGGGAAGAGGAAGCCGCAGGTGTCGTTTCCGGGCAGCACATTGCCGGGCAAGTGCTCGCCGCCCTCGTCGGGGACGGGCTCCTGCTCCCGGGGACAGCAGACCAGGATGCGGCTCAAGAGGGTACCATCGCGCTGACGGTTGTCCAGGCCGCACTGGCTCCTCTGGAGCAGCTGCCGCTGGTCAGGCGTCTGGTGGGCGGACTGCAGGAGGTTCGAGAGATAGGCACAGCTGGCGATTGGGATGCACTGACCGCGCTCCTCGCTACCCTGGAGCTGACAGGAGCCGAAGTTGACCTGGGCAGCATCTGGAGAAGGCCGTCATAAGGTAGAGATAGAGCATTGCTAATTGCGTTGCAGCTTAAAACCGGTCGCCGGCCGCCGACCGCACCGAGGACGGATCACCCACCTGCTCCGAGAGTACCCAGCACCAGCACCAGGGCCAGCAGTAGCAGTAACAGTTTCAGATCCGTCGCCATCTCGTCGCTGCGGCTTCTAAGATGAAACTAACAGCGCTCTCCGCCAGACGGGCGCGTTTAAGTCCCACTCCGATTGCAACAATCTTGAGCGCTATCTCGGGATCAAAGGTACTCCAGATTGCAGGCTGATTTTTCCCCATATAGGCAATGTGGGCCAATCCCAATAGGCGAATCTATCAGCCCTTGGCTGCCCCACTGGGAGCATATCCAGATCGATGCAGTTACCATGGATCGCTGCTCTCTCAACCGGTTTTCCTTGGAAAACTTGATGATGACGTCGTCGTAGAGATAGACCTGCTAATTAATGTCTTTCCAATCTCGTTCATTAATGTATGTGGGATTCTCCTGGTCAAAACAGGAAATACTAAGCGTTGTTACATTTTTATGCGAAGTTTTCTTTTGGAAATCGGAATTTTTATATAATTTATTTATAAAATTATAATTCCTTCCAGAAGATTGCAATGCTGTATAATTTACATATGTCTGTACGTATATATTCTTGATCAACATCAACATCGGAGAGTGTAGTTTAGTTCGGATGGCTACCTCCGAGTTTTACTATTTTAAAACATATTTAATTCTGGAGTCTGGGCTAATAGTTAGTCTATAAAGATTAAAACCGAAATTATTTATAATTAATCTTTTAAAAAATAAATATTCCTAAACTTTCCAATACAATTAAATATTACTTAAGCTAATCGAATGTTTAAGTTAATACCCAAAGCAAGAATCGAATGATTTTAAAAACAATTAATTTCGTATTTTTAAATTGTTACTCAAATAACTAAACATTAAGGCTTAACAATATTTAATACAGAACAATTACCTAATTTTTATATATTTCTAAACAATTTTCTAATAGTAGATTTCTCTACTCCATTACAAAATTCGAATACTCCAAGTGGTAGAACCAAGGTAATCTCCTCAAGGTTCCAGAGCGTATTGTATCCATTCGATAAAACCCCCTGTTCTTGTGTAGACACTTGGCCATCCCAGCATGCCGCAGGGAGTGGTTCCGTACGAGGTGATGCCAGCCAAGTAGACCCTTCCATCGATGGTGGCCATCAGCGGGCTGCCGGAGTCTCCTTTGCAGGTGTCGTTTTGGGTGTCACCGCCGGCGCATAGTTGCGAGCCCTTCATGGGACCATACCGGGCCGAGCAGAGGGATAATTTTCTACCCAGGATGTTGCCTTCCAACATCACGGAGCTCCTTTCCGATTTCTCTGTCCCCCCCCAGCCGGCAATTTTCATTTTAAAGTTTTTAAAGAACGGATTCTCCGGCATTATGTCGATGGGTAGGCAAATGGGAAAGATCCTAATCGAGTAACTAAGGGATACGAATAATACCAATGTAGTAGTGTTTATTAATACATGTATCTGAACATCAAGGCTCACCTCACGTGCGCTTGGAGACGCAGTAGGGCGATGTCGAACCGCGGTTTCTTTGCCGGTTTGTAGCGCTGATGCACTATCATCTCCTCCACCCCGATATCCAGATGCGAGGGACTGTTGTCGGTGTCCAGATCACCCAGGCGCACGCTACTCACCACGCGATTGCCCAGTTCCTTGCTCCCCACACAGTGAGCAGCGGTGAGGACATAGCGGGTGTTGATCAAGGATCCGCTGCAAAGGAAATCAGGCTCCATCAGCCCCCACAGAGAGTTCCCCGATCTGTAGTTCTCGTACTGGAGCAAGGCCATCCAGGGGAATTCATTGGGCTGCGCCTCCGTGCCACCAACAATGCGGCTGGACATCGAACCATACGAGTACCCACAATTCCACACACCAGGCAGAATGTCTCCCGACCACGCACAGCACACCAAAATCCTTTTCTTTCTCTCTTTGGATGTCGTGTCCAGGCCGCATTGCTTCTTTCGCAGAATCCTTTTCAGGCCTGGGAGTCGGTTCCTCGCGAATTCCAATACCATACCATGCAGTTTGGGGCACTCTTGCAGGCTAACACAAATCTCGCCGTGCGAGCAATTCGAGAATGCAACTAAGAAAATTGTCCAAAAATTAGTCATTGGGATCGGGGCTCAGAAAGGAAGTTGGAGGGGAAGTAAGCAACTGAATTTAGAATTTAATAATCTTTACATTTAAAGTAGTGAAATTAATTATTACTGCATCTTTAATTCAAAGGAAATTAATCATAGTTAACTGCAAAGATAATAAACTTTTTTGTTTAAATTAAAAACCATAATTTCCAAGAATAAATTAGTTATAAATTAGTTTTACTCTGTTTGAATTTTTAAATCAAAACCATAATTATTTTAGAATAAATTATATTCCAACAAATTACAGTTTTAATTTGTCTAGATAATTTAGTTAAGTAATTATCTCAATGCAGAAACTTAATCCCAAAAGTGCGACTCAAAGAAAAGGAACCGTGAAAATTTAATGATTTCCGGATATCCGTAAATCCTTCGTCCTTTTTTTTTGTACTTCTCCACCAATTACCCACCCGCCGACTGATCCTGGAGAAACAGCAGGAGAAGCGGTGCAAACACTTTCCATCCAAAGAGCATGTTGAGGAATGAAGGTTTCAACTAAGACTGCCGAAAAAATAGCCCACAAGAGGGCAGGTCGTGGTACTTATCACACAGCTCGAGGACTGAGTCACTCGATCGAGGAGAGGAATTCTGCAAACCCCGGACCCAGTGAAGTGCACACCGAATATCGTCCTCTGCGCTTTACTAGGAAATAGCTGGCTACAAGTCGAATACAAATGCTTAGGGCTACGGCCTAGGAGAGGACCTTTTCTTCCGAGGGACATCCAGTATGGTTTAGTTTAGCGGGCTGTGGCCTGGGCCAAAGTGTGGAAACGGGGGAGTAGGGGGCCGGGGGCGTGGCGTCTAAATCTTGTTGTGTGCGTAGTTGTAGACCTGCTGGAACGCCTCGCCATCGTCGCCCTCGCCATCGTCCGAGTCATCGGAGTCGAATGTGTTGTCGGGGATGTCGTACAGCCGGATGATCGGCTTGTTGGGATCCTTCATGATCAGGTATTTGCCGTCCTTCTGCTTCATCACCAGATCGATGATGCAGCGCAGCACGCCCCAGGCATTGTCCATGCTCAGGTTGATCTGGGTGGCAAACTCGTGCGGCTTGAACTGCTGCGTGCCGAGGATGACGTGCCGGGAGTGGTCCCTCGGGTTGATACGCGACACATAGCCCAGCTTCAGTTGATCGGATCCGGCCAGCACCGCCTGCACGGTCCACTTGGCCAGCTTGCAGGCGTTGTTCCTCAGCTCGTTGGCTAGCACAGCGCCTCGCTGGGTGTCCAGCTTCTGGCGCCACTCCACGCCGTTGGCCAACTTGGAATCCCACTCGTTCAGCGCCTTGATGGACATGAATTGGGGCTCTCCGCTGGGCGTCTGCAGGACGCCATCGTGCTCGCAACGCGCCACCAAAACAATATCGCTTCCCAGCTCCCATTTCTTGTAGCGATAGCCCACACTGGCCACCTGGATGTCCTCGTCCTCGCTGATGAAGGGGTTGCCCTCCTCGAACTTGAACTTCGCCTCCTGCTCGCCGGTCTTGAGCACCTGCTGGCTGAAGTTGTGGTTGATGAAGGTGGCCTCGATGGCCAGGTTGCGGGGCGAGTTGCACGAGCTGTCGTCATCGGTTGGGGGCTCCACGCTGCTCTCGTTCACGGTCAGCAGATCGAACTCCGTGTGGTCGCGCTTGTCCATGAAGATCTTGTCGCCTGGTGGTGGATAGTCAAGATTAGGAACCAATCTCTTGTTGCTATTATCCTCCCCTCAACTTACCGACTTTCTCGATGACAATGTCCCAGGAGTAGTTCGATCGTGTGGAGCACATAATGGTGGCCAGAATGGCGTCCGTGGCAAAGACATTGCCCACGGTCTTGGACAGACGTCGGATGACGGGATCGTCGGTGGTGGTCACCGTGTGCACAATCCGATCGATCTTCTGCAGCGGCTTCTCGTTCTTCACATTGATCCGATCGTAGGTCTTGTCGTAGTACTCCAGCGTGCCGCATGTGGCAATGTCCACGCCCTCCTTGATGTTCGGCAGCGAGAGCTTGATCAGACGCGGGAAGTCCATCTCCTCGATGGAGGCCCAGTCGGCGCGCACAGCCACCGAAGATTCGCGCATCTTGGGCGGTGGTCCGCGATTGCCGAACTTCTTGCCCATGCCGCGACGCGGATCGCGGGCCTTGACATTCTTGCCACTCAGCGTGGTCATGCCATGGTTGTTCATGCCGCCGCGCGAGTTCCTGCCCCGTCCAGAGCCCCGGTTGCGCATGTTGCGGAAGCGACCGCGTTGATGGGGCGGCTTTTGCACGCGGGCCGTGTCCACCAGATGGAAGGTGGTCTCGTCCTCCTCATGGTAGTACGAGTACTGGTTGCCCGTGCCGAAGCTGGACGCGTACTTGTCTGGAACGGGGGAGAAAACACGAAATTAAACACAATTTTCGATCGCTTGCCACGACACAGGCACATAACCTCACTTTTCGGCTGCGTTGCGGAGTTATGCGCCCGCCTGAATCGAAGTTAAACTCACTCTGGTACTTCTTGTCGTTGTTCGAGGTGCTCGTCCAGTCGCAGATCTTGCCCAGCCGGTCGTTCTTGCTGAAGGGCTGGTACGGAACATCCTTGAACGTGTCGGGCAACTCGCATGGTCCCCATCCTCGCTCGTTGAACTGCACCGTCGGCTTCTCGAACGTCGGGAACTGCGACGCGGTGTTTATGGTCTCGCTCATCTCGGGCGATCGGCTCTGGCTACGGTCTGGTCTTCGTCGATTCGGCGATCCTTCCAGTAATCAATCCTCAATATAGCAATAATGCACCAAGAAATCGAAAACAAATTGTTTCGGTCGCGAGTTGCGAAAAAGAAGGGACAGCCGGTGTGGCCAGGTGTGGGCAGGGTGATTTCATCATTTGATTTGGGGTATTTTGAAGCATGCCTCGGGTGGTCACACTAGGGGTTGCCGCCTTACAGAGTGGCCAGATGGCGGTGGGCAGTGCTGCCACCTAGTTTGGGTAGAGATGGTAGGCGGCAATTATCGAAATTTTAAATGGCAACCAATTTAGTGATTTGCATATGAAATAATGTTGATTAAAAAATAAATTGAGTATAAACTTTAATATTTGTCTTATTATAACTGAAGACATCGAAGCTGGACAGGGTAGGGATTACCAAAATAAAATGGGGAGGCAAAATAAGGAAAACCTAATAAGAACCGAAATTAATCTAAAATTGTCAATCATTGAAATTCTAATTAATTTAAAAAGATTTAAATAAAAGTTGTGTTTAGAACAAAATGTACTCATTTCTGCATTAAAATTAAACAAGAAATTCCACATACAACATTGTACAATACAATTTGCAGTTAAATTCTAGTAAATGTTAAATTAACTATATTTATGACTTACCAATTAAAAAACTATTCCTGAACTTTGTATTATAAATGCGTTAGCCCAACGAAATCGGATAAGGATTCCACTTACAGATGAGAACTACTGACCAACTCCCAATGGGCACAATTATTTACCTCGAAGAGTGTGAAGTATTAATTTGATGACAGTATTTGTAAATTAGCCTGCAGATGGAATCGTCACCTTTAGGGAATACTCCGGCCCAGGACATTGGAAATATATATCCACATCCTGTGAAAGTTGCAACCAAATCAGTCATGACTTGGTCTTTTAAACATAAACTTAGCGCTCCGAAAATATCGGTTAAGATTCTCAGCTGGATGTTCTATTACTCCAGACTGATGGGTTTGGTCCCATTCAGATTGAAAAGGAGTAGAACCAAAAGTTTGAGGGTAATAAAAAACCCAGATTGGTGGAAGTGGACTTGTGCGATCCTTCGGCTTGTGTGCGTTTGCGGCTTTGTCTACTTCTATGTTCCCTGGCTGCTGATGAAGAAGGATTTCCTTGAGAAAATGGGACATGCCACGCGATTGCTGTTGAATATCCTGTGCTACGTGGGCATCGTTGCATTGCAGCTCCATCATGGTCCGAAGCTGATTAAGTTGGTCAACCGGCTCCTGAAGATCTTCGATCAAGTGCGATTGCTGGGGAAGCGGAGCAGGCAACCTGGACTCGGGGGCAGAAGGGAACTAGTGCTGATCCTCCTCACCCTGGGCTCCCTCATCTACGGGATCTTCGCACTGACCACCGTGATGAGCACGAAATTCGGGTGGAGATACATGATTGCCGTGATATCGGACACCTATGTCACCATGGGCAGTAATATACTCATCCATTTGGCTGTCATTTGGTATCTCTGCGTTGGAGTGATCTACGAGGATTTGAGCCACTTAATTGTTCAGTTTCGACTCGAACTGCACTCGAAGGAGGGTCAGCCAAAATTCATAAAAACCATCAAGAGGAGACGAACCTGCACCAGGTTGAGGAAGTGCTTCGCCCTCTTCAGGAAACTCCATCCCCTGATCCTTTCGTTCGAGGACATTTTCCATTGGCCACTTTTGTTGGGTCTGGCTCAGAATTGCTTTTGCACGGCTGCTTTTACATACAACAAAATTGTGAAATTGGATCTCTCCAAGTTCACCATGTGGACAAACATGACGGTGGAGGCTATGAACCTACTCCTCCTAACCATGTCCGTGCAAGGGGCAGTGGATCAGTTCAAGGTGGTTCGCCAGTTGATGTTGCAGGACTATCGTCTCCAGGATTTCCACTCAACGGTGGGTGTAGTTATCTGGTAGTTATTGTATCTTTTCTTAATTTACTTTACTTTTGCAGCTGGGTGTCTTCTGTGCCGACTTGAATCTTTATGAATTCCAAGTCCAACCCCTGGGACTCTTTGAAATATCCAACGATCTCTTCTTGGCTTATCTGGCCACCATGGTCACCTATTTCACATTTGCAGCACAATATGGCATGGAGCAGATGAACAGTGCTTGATAAGTTAAAAAATACTTTATTTCTAATAATATTTAATTTAATTTTATATTCTATATACCAAATAAACAGCAATATATACAAATCTAACCATGGTCATTCAAGGAGCTCCTGGGCATTGAACTTTGCCATTCCATTAACTAAATGCACCTCCAGAGATTTAGATTTCGTTTTGATGTTTGCTTGTTAATTAAAAGGTTTGACGTTATTTAAAAGTCATTATGAAATTAAGATCTTAACGAACGCCTGTCAAGAGTCATCCCTGAGATAGAATCTCAATTATAGTTTGAGTTTCCATTAAAGAAATGGAATCAATATTCCTCGATGCATAGTCTAAGCCGGTCGAGCGGAAAGTTGAACGCGGAAATCCTTCGCAGGATGTGTTCCTACTACAGGATAATGGGCTTGATGCCTTTCAAATTGAAAAACTCAACTAAAGACCATTTTGAGGTGGAAGAAAATCACAGATCCTGGACTTGGATTTGTGTTATCTTAAGGATAGTGCTCTTGGGTGGATTTCTCTATTATTATCTTTGCTTTATATTGGAAAATGAAGATTTGTTTGAGAAATCTGCGCATTTAACCCGTCTGTGCCTGATTCTCTTCAATTGTCTACGCATAATGCATTTGCAACTTCTAAAAGGTCCAAAAATAATTCAGTTGGTCAACCGATTTCTGCAATTCTTTTGGAGGGTTCAGAAAGAAACCGGATTTGGAGGAAGAAGGGAACTGGTGCTGATACTCCTCACTCTTGGATGCATGTTCTACGAGGTGATTATGCTAATTGGCAGAGTGAATGAGGATTTTGGGGTCATTTATGTTTTGATCATGTTGTGCGACACCTACAACTTGGTGGCCACTCAAATGTTCGTCCACCTGGCCGTCGTTTGGTATCTGAGTGTGGGAGTAATCTACGAGGAGTTGAATCACTACTTGCAATGCAAAAAACACCCAAAACGGAGGCTGGTCAAGTGTTTGCACCTGTTTGGAGAACTCCATTCTATGACTACCTCGTTCCAAAACTCCTTCGATCTGCCACTTTTTGTGGGCCTGGTTCAGTACTGCATTTCCAGTGCAGCATTTACATACCAAGATTTCGTCGGGCTGAAATTGAATCTCATCTCCTTGTGGACCAAACTCACCATCGAAGTGATGAGCGTTCTAATTCTGGCCTTTTCGGTGGAGAAAGCCTTGAATCAGTTTTGGGAGATACAAAATTTGATGATAGAGAATGATTGCCTCAAGTAAGTAAGTGTTTTTAGTATATATTGTATTGTTATTTATTTCTATATATTATTGCTGTTGCAGGGGGAAAGGTTCCTTCTCCATCTGAAAGTCCACCAGTTCCGGGTGCAACCTTTGGGTTTGTTCACAGTGTCCAATCAAATGGCCTTGTTCTACCTGTCCGCCCTGGCATCCTATTTCACTTTTGCCCTGCAACATGGAATGCAACTGAGGAATCAAGTCTATCAGAATTATAGTTAAGGTGGCTTAAAAGTTGTTAAGGATTTGAGTTCAACTTTATAAATATTAAATTTATCTGTACCCCTAAAAACGAATCAAATTTTTATCAGCTTCATAAATTGTAAAATAATTTTGTAGATACATTAATTCCATTACCAGTTTTTGTCCCTATTTTTAGTTTGCCCTCCCTTGAGATCTTTGCATGTGGATAATTTGTGTGAAAATTGATGTCCTGCCACAAGGACTCAGATAAAGATACCATTTTAAATGTCCATTAACTAAAAGCGAGTTCCTAAAAGGAGCTCCAACATTATTTCATTTAATAGAATACCCAACCCAGTCCAATGGAGGCCTCCAAAGTGTCTGCGGTTATTCTGCGGGGAATGTTTAACTTCGCCCGACTCATAGGAATGAACTGCTTTAGTCTGTCCAAGTCGAACTCCGGGATTATGGTGATGAAGGAAGCCCCAATTCGTAGCTCTGGGTGGAAGTGGATATTCGTAATCTGCCATCTTGTGATCCTTGTTTTATATATCTGCGGCTATGCCTTTTGGATAATGGAAAGAGATGAATTTATCAGTTACTTCCTGCAATGGAAGCATCTCCTGTTGGCCGTTCCTTGCTACATGTGGGCCGTGTTGGTGCAACATTTCCGGGCTAACCAGGTGATTCGATTGTTCAACAGATACATGCGTCTTTGGCGAAGGGTCAGAGCAATGACTAAGAGGAAAAAAACTGGATTTGGAGGAGGACGTGAATTGATTCTGATTGTCTTTTGGCTGGCCTGCCAGGGACACGAAGTCTACTTTATTTTCGGAAAGTTTCAGTGTACGAATTGGAAGTGCGTCATGGGTTGGTTTTGCTATACTTATGTCCTCTTCGCCAGTCACATGATGATGCGCATCAATTTTGTGTGGTACCTCAGCGTTGGAGTGTTGTGCTCGGAGATCAACGGATATGTTGCCACCGAGATGAGCAACCTGAAGTATCCACAAAGATATAGGTTGAGGAAATCCCTGCCCATTTACAGAGAGCTCTCTTCTATCGCCACCACTTTTCAGGATATGTTCAATGAGTATCTGTTCTTCAGTCTCATGCAGACTTTCTTCTACATTACCGTCTTCTCCTACGAAATGATATATTTTATGACCCTGCATGACTATATAATGTGGAGTTTGCTGGTGAAAATTCTACTGGATCTACTTCATGTTAGTTTGGCTGTTCAAGGGGCTGTAGATAGTTTTAAAGGCATCCGCGAGCTTCATTTTGAGATGTCCGGTTTTGGGGAATCGGAAGAGTGGCAAAGAAATGTGAGTCTTCTATGAATATTCAAAATAATTTAATTTTAAATTAATTTTTCTATATTTCATAGGCTGATATATTTCTGTGTTTCCTAAATCAAAACAAATTCGAAGTACGTCTCTTCGGTCTTTTTGATATTTCCCTGGAGAGGTTCCTCATAACCGCATCTGGGATAATAACTTATTTAATATTTATTATACAATGTGTTTACCAATTTAACAGCCTCGAAACAGTAGCTAATTATTAACCAATATACCATAAAAAAATAAATTGCAATAACTGGAATGTGTTTGCCAGAAGTTCACCCACTTTTAATTAATACTTCCAATTTTAGTTTTGTTCAAAATCTAATAACATGTGTTTCTAAAGATTTTTTTTTTTTTTAGATTTTGAATCTAGGTAATATATTATAATACTTGGAATTAACACATTTACCTATTTAGTTCAAATAAATATTATTATTTTAAATATCGTTAAATCGGTATTTTATTTTTACATCCAATTATATTTGCTATAAAACTACTAACATGGAATGCTACAAATTATAATTACAAAATCTTTAAATTTTGAAACTTTTTACACTTGGTCAAAAGAAAAATAATTTACTTTACTACAATACAAATATTTATAAAGTTAATGCCCCTCGAAATTGTTTAATTTGAAATTAAAATTTCGTATAGATAATGCAGCAAAGCGTACTCTAATAATTTTAATATCTTATGATACTTAGAATTGAAAAATGTAATAAAAAAATGTAAATAATTGAAAGCATTAAATAAAATTTGCAAAATAAAATTATTATTTTATTTTTCCATTCAATTATATTTGTTCTAAACTACTAGCATGAAATGCAAAAAAAATTTGAAATATAATATCTTTAATATCAAGTCAAAGGATATATAATATGGTACTTTCATAATCTTCTATAATCATTTATTTTATTCTACTAAAATGAAAAAATGTATAAAGTTCCATCACCCTTAAAATTGTTTACTTTGAAATAAGATAATTTGCGTATAGATAATCCATCAAATCGAACTTTAATAACTTTAATGATGTCCCTTCTGACCGGACACAAGATTTAATCATTGGTAACATTTCCATTAACTAAAAGTGGTAAGAGCGATGCCAATTTTTGTTACCCACTTCAATCGATCCCGAACCCAGCTGGAAGATGTTTGGGTTCCTTCGCGGATGGAAGGCATCGAAGGTGTCTGCGGCTCTTCTGCTGGGAATATTCAACCTGGCCAGATTCTTGGGAATGTCCTCCTTGAGGATGACACATTCAAATGCAGGATCTATGGAGATGATGGAAGCCCGCAGTCGTCGCTCTTTGTGGAAGTGGATAATTATTTTTGGCCAATTCTTTGCGCTCTTTTATTATACATATAACTACATCTTGTGGATTATGTTGCACAACGATAAGATGAACCTCCTCTACCATGGAAAGCATATCCTGTTGGCAGTTCCCTGCTATCTGTGGATTATGTGGATGCAGCACTTCAACCCCTTCAACATAATTCGATTGTGCAACAGATTCATGTGGCTCTTTGGCAGAGTGCGATCCCTGTCCAAGCGGAAAAGATGTGGACTAGGTGGAGGTCGGGAGTTGTTCCTGATTCTCCTGTGGCTCATCTGCCTCTGCCATGAGCTCGTCTATCTTGTGGCCAAGTTTGAGATAATTCCATCGTTATATTTTACCTATGTCCTCTCTGCCGGTCATATAGCGTTCCGCATTAACTTCGTGTGGTGCCTCAGTTTGGGTGTTTTGTATTCCGAAATTAATGAATATGTTGCTACAGAGATGAGGAAGCTAAAGCTACCTCAAAAGGATGCAAAAAGGACGATCAGGAGTTTGAAAAGATCCCTGAATCTTTACAGAGAGATTTATTCTGTTAACATTAGATTTCAGGCCGCTTTCAATGGGATTTTTTGCTTGAGTCTGATGCACACATTCTTTTATATATCCGTCTTCTCCCACGATATGATATACTACAAGGCCATGACCAGCAGTTGGCTCTGGATCGTGTTCCTAAGAACAGTAATGGATCTTTTGCTCCTAAGTCTGGCTATCCAAGGAGCTCTGAATGCGTTTAGGGCAATTCGTGATCTCCCATTTGAAATGTCCTGCTTTGGAGGATCCGAGGACAAGGACTGGCAGAGAGCGGTGAGTGGTTTAAGGAGTTTTCCGACTTTAAGTACTTTAAATATATATAATCCTTCCTCCTAGGTGGAAATATTCCTGTGCTACCTCAACCAAAACCAGTTGAAAGTCAGCATCTTGGGCCTATTTGATATGTCTATGGAAATGTTCCTGTCAATTGCAGCTGGTTTGGTCACATTTTTAATAATGATCATACGAAGTGTTTTTTGCATAAAAAATAATCAAATACATAATATATAATTTGTTCTTAAACTATTTTGTATCTATTGTAATGTTTTTGGGACAGTTGCTTAGGTTTTTATTGAACTTCTTCTTGTATTTGGCACAGAAAATGGCATCAAAATTATCCGTGAGCTTCTCAGATTCGTCGGCATCGTAAACCTAAATCGGAAAGGGTTAAAAAAAATGATATATATATAGTATATATATATTTTATGAGAACCTACATTATCCAATGCCACGGCTGGCACTCCTCGAAACGAGATCTTGGCCGACTCCTTGGCGTACTTCTTCAATATATCGTCGACGGAGCGAGTTTCCTTGCAGTTCCTCACATCTTCCACATCGATCTGGTATCTGGTACCACATATATCCAGCCTGTTCTTCTTGCCCTTCATCATGCAGGAGATTAGCTTCAGGGACTCCACTGCGTTGTGGTGCTCCAGAATGCATCCATGCCAGGCATTCAATTCGCACTCCTCCACTCCATGTTGGCAAACCACATTTCCGGATGGATTCAGCTGTAATCAAATCACAGGGGATTAAGTCGGTTATCTATATATAGTATATATATCCATGAATATTGTGAAGGCCGCTCAGCTGGGGATTTTTATTGCATCGCATAACCAGATGGGATATTCATTTTAAATGCCATCGGTGGTGCCATAAAAATCTCTCTCTGCGAAATTGCACAATAATTAAATGTAAAATAAAATAATGGAAAATATGGAATATAATAAGAGGAAGAAACCATGGTTTTACAGCATTTTTGGTATTCTTTAAGATTTAATTTACCTAAATTAGTTATCATATGGAATAATGAACAAAAATGAACTAATGAAATAATTTAAAAGGAAATGCAATAACATTGATTATCATTAATATTTGACTTACCTAAATTAATTGTTTAATTTTAAAATGAAGAAAATGGATTATAATAATTTGGAAGGTGGAAAAATGAATTTATAATCTTCAATATTTAATTTACCTAAATTAAGTTCCATATTTAGAAATGAAAAATATATAAGATAATAATTTATAAGTAGGAACAATAATTTAATAGATTTGTGGATATGTTTCAATATTTAATTTACCTAAATAAATATCCATATTTAAGAGGGAAAAAGTTGGTGCAGGATAATTTAAGAGGGGACAATATCTTAATAGCTCTGTTGATATATTGTAAAAAACATTGAATAGTGAACATAAATGGAATATAATAATTTGGAACAAGAACAAATGATTTTATAGCTTTCTGAAATAGGATAATTTAGGAGGGTCAATATTTTAATAACTTTGCTGATACTCTTCAATATTTAATTTACTTACGTTAATTTTTTTTATTTTTTAAATATTGAAAAAGTTGGAGCTTAATATTGACTATATATAGCTTCATTGACTACCCACCTCGGCATTTCCAAAGGGCAGCAGCTTGAGATCGGTGAATCGCATTCGATGTTGCTTCAACATGGATGGACCCAGTTGCTCGGTGATGAACTGCATGCAGTACGGACACAAGGCCTCATAGTACAGGGTAACCGGCAGTTTGGCAGTATTTCGCCTTCGATTATGCTGCAAAGTCCCGTTGATCGTGGTTCGATTTCGATTTAGTATATATAGATCGAATGAGTCACTTACCTTGGCAGTGGCCACGCCCACCAACCCGAGGAAAAGGCAGACAAATGGAAGAATCCTCATTGCTGGTTCAATTTAAAGGCGAGGTGATTTTCAAGATTGACAACTGCTCAACGCCAACGAGCGCTCGGCACTGAAATAAACTCATTACTCGTTGTGCGTCGTCAAAGTCAAATTGAACAGTGGCTTAATCGAGAATTCAAGAAAGGGGGGTTCTAGTTGAATACTTAGTAATTCACCTATGTACTCGTAATTTATTTGGATTTATTCTGAATGCAAGCCGGATAGTCAATGAATATTCAATCTTACAAAGATTGCATTTTGTAAATACGAGTACT
>JAJJHY010008598.1:3410403-3438420 GCA_021224005.1 Drosophila setifemur | reverse complement strand
AGACGAATTTGATTTAAAAGTAATACGGAAATTAATTGCTTAGAAAGGAGCTTAGATATTATTATATTTGTAAGCAATAACAAAATTTTATAGTTACAAAAGATACATATATTTGAGTGCAGTTTCAGAGATATCGTTCAGTCGAATTTGAATTAAAAGCCACGGAAATTAGTTTCAGAGAATGGAGCTAAAATAAAAATAATACAATTTATGTTGCTATGCTATTTAATAAAATTAAGTAATAGCCTAGCTCGAATTTTATTTATAGCTACTTCAACACATCAAAAAAAATGTCTGTAAAGAGGTATTAAAAAAAAAATAATAAATATTTTGTTAGAAACTATTTTCTGTGTATCTCTGGCATTGTTAAGTGCGCAGGTGCACCAGCCACCTCATCCAACCTTACATCCATCCTAGAGGAACCACTTCCCATTCCAACCCAAACCCAATCCCAGACCCAAACCCAGACCCGAAGCTGAAAGAGAGATGAAAAAGCGACAGTAGTTTATGAAGCGCCTCGCAGATTTCCGCACAATTAATTGGCCAGGGAGTACCGAGTGGCAGACACAGCTATTTCGCTATTTGCTATTTGCAGCGTGTTGCAGCTGCAGTTAACCCAAATTGCTTCTAGCTGACCAATTGGGCTGGCCAGCCCATAGATCAGACAAAGTGCAGCCAAAAGGAAAGACACGGTCTTGCAACCTCCCGGCAACAGCACGAATCTCAATCTCCGTATCTTAGTCAAGAGTCTTCTGTTCCAGTTTCTGGAGTTTATTGTACTTCTTTTTTTTCGCTTCTTCTGATTTGCATTTTTATAGATTCGCCGGTTTTCGGTCTGATACTAAGGGTATTATTAAATCTGCATAGTTTTTTATGTTGATTGAATCATCAGATTTTACAACCAATCCCCGATTTTTGCACAAACAAAACATTTGTTAAAATTTGAAAGAAATTTAATTTAATTTTATTTCCCTAGAATTCCATTAAAAAATTAACTACCCAAATTTTAGGGTATTAAAAACCTCGACTCAATGAAGTTTTTTTTTGGTTTCCCTGTTGTTTTTTCGCTGTCCAATTTTTGTGGCACTGCCGTTCTTGTTGCAACATTTCAACCGCAAACCAATGAAGCCATGTTGGCCATGTTCATTGTTAACTTTTTTTTTGTTGTCTTATTTAGTTGCCGAAAAAACGCACTTAACCCTTGGGTAGAAAGGAAATTTAAGTCGAAGTTTATTAATATTAATTAAATAAATATTCTCAGAGCCATTAATCATTCTTGCAGTTAACCAAGTTAATCAGTGATGAGCTCACTTATAATCACAAAAATAGTTAACAATCTTATCGACTTAACTTGTTCTAAATGGAGGGGAAAGTTGTGCGTTACACATTGTTTTAAAAATATCTGCTGCTGCTGCTGTTTTCACTGATTTCACAGGGTATTTTTAAAGCAATTAACGCATTTAAGAACTCAATTGTTAGTCAGGTAAAATAAAAGAGAGTAAACCATTTGGCATGTTTTTGGCTCTGTTGGGTTAAAGTCAGCTTTCGGTGTCTGCATTTCCAAATAGAGGCCTTAGTGGGTCACGGTGGACCAGTTTTGCAGATTGTTTTTTTTCATTCGCCAGACTGGCCAGGAAGAAATTTCGTTGCATATAATTTTCTTTTCTCTTTTGAATGCACTGAGAACAAAAATGGACGGTTTTCTGAGGAAATATTTTGGGTGGTTTAAGAAAAAGTTGGGTCAAGAAATGTGGAATTTTTATGTTCTTTGTTTATTTTAAGTAAATAATTTAAATATGATTTTTAGAATGTATATCCTTGTTGCCACCTTTCTCTGTCAGCATTTCTCTGTCTCTTTTTTCTGTCACGCAACCGAACGGATTGAGTATCTTTTTTTAAGCCATTCAATTTGATCCCCGTTATTGGCTGGAAGCGGTCAAGATCTTTCTTTCTTCTTTCTGGCTGCGCTACTTAAGCTAAGTCCACGTCTGGAGGAACGTGTCTGGGCATCTAATTGTGCATCCCCAATGCGAGCTCATTCCTTATGCAAATTATAGATGCTAATGCCCGATTTCCGCCGCCCCATTAGCATTGTCAATTTTTACGATTCTACGAGGGCAACCCTCCTCCGACTCCCCCTCCTTCTCCGATCCGCATCATAATCCAACTCCAGCGGGATTGCCTCATCGTTACACATTTCTCGGGTATTACATGATGATATTCATCAGCCTGCCTTTTGCTCCACTCTTGTTTTGTTTTTTTTTTTTTGTTTTCCTCGCGTGCAAATGTGGCATTATAGTTGTGAATAGTGAATAGTAAAGAGTGCGGATCGAATGCCAGATGCTCTGCGGTTTGAATCTCAGTGGATCGCACTTCGAGATATTTTCCACGAGATTGCCAGATTGCTAAGTTGCCTCAAATTGCCAGTTGAACGAATTTCGATTGTTCCAAAGCCGTTTGGAAATTACTTTTGTTAGTTGGGTGAACCATTGTTGGTCTATGAACTCAGCTTTTGACTTGGTTGGGTTTTAGTTTTAGTATCTTCTATGTAAAAACTTAGGTGATCTTTCCACTTAAAATATTGGTAAAAAAAAAAAAAATGAATATGTTGGATTTTGTATAATGTATATTTTTAACGTAACAAAACAATTTGTTTTACTAGTTATTTATTTGCATTTATTTTAAAACATCTTGTTCATTTTGAGATTTCAGCATTCTCTAAAATCGGTTTTAGACTTGGTTGAACTTTTATTTTATTAAATTCTTTGTAAAAACTTACTTGAAATTTCGACTTAAAATATTTATATTATTGCTAGAAATAGTATAATATGTATTTATAATTAAACAAAACAATTACTTCACCTTTAGGTATTTATTATAATTTATTTTACCTCGCTTTTAGTTTTATTCGATTTTAGAACTTTTTCCTGTTGATTTGCTTTTTTTCCCTTGTATTTACAACTCAGTTTCACACTTTTTACACTTCAAATATTGATATTTATAAAGCTGAAATTTGTTAGATATATATTTATAAGTAAACCAAATAATTAATTTTACCAGTTATTTATTTGTATTTATTTAACCAGGCTTAAACTTTTCCCAAGTTTCGAACATCCTGTTCAATTAGTTTCCCTTGTGTAATCACAAATCAATTTTGCACAAATTTCATCATTCCGAGGAGGCTTTTCCATACAATTTTCCTGTTTAGCATTCCAGTTCAAGTGTCTAGTTCAACTTTCAACCTGTCCACTCGACTGGTTGACATTCGTTTTAGGCTTGAGTAATCGGCTTACCAAGTGGCTCAACTTGGCCAAGCAACCTGTTCGGCCTACCCTTTCGATTTGCCCCTCGACGGAGAGTGTTCCTTTACATAATTGCTGGATTGCATAATTTTCCTAATTGACTTTGATCTTCTTAACATTTCACAAAGCGTTCCGAGTATCTGGGAGGCAGCAAATGTTGCAGGGTAGCGTCAACAAAGCTGTGTTGCACATGCACATGGCACGATGCACATGGACCTGAAAAGTGACGCCACAATACCGCGAATGCCGAAAATGCATTTTCACATGCGGCTGGCTAAATAAATCTTATAGTTTTCCACTTTGTTGTCAACTTTGACATTCCGAAAGATTCAGGGATTCATAAAAAAACATTGCACAAACAAATCCGAGCGAGTTCAATGTATCTGCATATATCCGTATCCGTATCTGTATCTGTAACTGTAACTGTAAGCGGCAAAGAGAGAGAGAGAACATTATCTCGGATTTGTGCGCTTTTTCGCATGTATCTAGACCAAGTGTCGACAGATGAATCCGAGTTGAGGGCTAGCTGGGAGGTAAAAACGGGTTCTCATCAACGGGCCAACGAGTGTGTTCCGCAAAGTTCCATTTATATTACCATTTCCATTACCATTACCATTTGCACGCGTAGCCGGCCAAAAACCTTCATTATGACCATCTGGTAATTGAGTGCAATACCCGGGCGAAAGGTGAGAGGGAAGCGATCGTTCCGAAAAAACAGTTAGTTCCGATGGCAATAACCCGGCCAAATGACGCACCACAACACCAAACACCACAAATCTTCACCGCTGTCCAGATACAGATACAGATACAGCTACAGAAACCGAAAGAGATACTACTACCTATCTTAGATAAAGCGATTAAGTGTGATATGCGCTAGTATTTATTTATAATTGTCGTCTAATTGTGGGGCACACACACAGCACCCACAAAAATAACACTTGACTCAAAAATATTGAGGGCAGCGTTTTTTTTAGGGCACCACCAACAGATGTTGCGGGGTTTTTTAATTGGATTGAGCGGGGAATAGCGAGCAAAGCGTTCTACGAGATACGTACGTGGATACCAAGTGAAAAGGCAAACAACAAATAGAAAACTCGCACTTGGAAAAAGAACTGACGTAAACCCTTTGGAAAAACTGCCACCGGGCTTACTTCATTTCCATTTAACTTTTTACCAATAGAAATTGTTGTGATTAAAGTTAAGTGTACCATAAATATTGTGGCTTGCAATCTATTTATTTTGGATTATTACCTAAACATTAGTTAACAAAAGAAACTCGTAAATTAAAGCTAAAATAAGTTCGTACATTTTTGGGCAACTATAAAATAAATATTTGTCTGATATGTAGCCTAAAAGATTTTCCAAAAATCTATGCAAATTTATTGCTTGGATAAAAATGGTTATAACACTGAATTAATTACTTAATTAAGTAAATAAGTTAAGAATCTCCGTAGTCTAAGAGTTCGGAAAACTATTTTTCTGACTGCATCTCAATTCTCCATTTGTTCTCAGCCATCTGATAACAAGAAGCGGAAACACTGAGCGAATAATTTACGATCCCCAACGACTTCCTTTTGGCCTCTTCGGGGGCGTTGAGCAACAACAAGTGGCAAAAGATCTTCACTTCAGCCTCCAATCACATTAGCACAGTGTCCAACTAAATTGCCATTAGACACTGGAATGATGGTGCATAATAATGCGACCCATTGTCTTAACCGGAACTCTTGGCCAGGCCAGAATCCCGAGGTGTGGGCCAAAATTCACAGGCCACGAGCGACGCCAATGGGGCGTTACGCAAGATTTATGACGCCTCCGAAGGGGGCGCAGCTTCCGTTGGTTAAGCTCTAAGCTATAGCTTCGGCTTTAGCTTCTTGCCACCGATCTGGTGGCATCTGACATCTGGGTCTAGGTCGTCGTCGTCGTCAAAGTGTCTGACTGATGGCTAATGCCTCGGCGGCCAGGTTCGCTGTTCAGTCAACTAGAAATTCTTTGGCACATCTATTTCTGTTGCCTTTTGCGGTTTGTGTGTCGTACTTATATATATGCACGACTCTATATATATATATATATAGCGGATTATATATGTACGTTCTCGTACTTTTTTGGGCCCGGCGTGCCATCTTAGTATTGAGGTAATTACAAATTGTCTGACGCCTTACTAAATAATATGGCAATAGGCGAAATCTGCACACACTTGTGGATCTCTATTTACGAATCTACATTCTGGGAATGCCTGAGAATTCTTCAACATTCTTCAACATTTATGAAAATAAATATTTCGTTGATTTAAATTGGGTTCAGGGAAAAGGAAGTGGAAAATGGGATTTAGGGTAGTTTAAGGCTGCAAATAAATCATTTCTGAGGGAATTTTAATATTCAGAATGAACAAGTATATAATTTTTGGGAATATTTTAATAAATTAATGAAAAGTAATAAATATGCGTAAATAATAATCCATTAGTTTGATAAGTTAAATATACCTATAACAAAAAAGTGATTTTTATATGTTTGTATTTAATAAATGTCTTAGAAATTGTATATAATATATATGGTGATCCTAAGAATTTATTAATGTTTGTATTATTGTGGAATGTATTAATCCTTTAAAGAGATTACTTAACTTTAATTGAATCTCCATCCCCGATATAATCTATATTTAAAGAATCTCAAGCATTCTAAGAGATTAATACACCTCTTTTTTCGTTTAAGGGTATTTAAAGAAGAGATGGCCAAATTAATTTGCCCTAGAAGACAGGCAAATATCTAAATTAAATCTTCGTGGTGCATTTGTGATTAATAATGTGTTTATTTTATAAATGTTTTTAGAAATGTTATATAAATAAATCTTCACTTCAGCCTCTAAATAAATGCATTCTTTTCATATTCTAATTTTTCCTTCCCGCCATAATATAAATTCAAAGAAACCCAAGCATTCCAAGAGATTAGCAAGACCCTTTCCAGTTTAAGGGTATTCCAAAGGGGATGGCCAAAATGATTTGCGATTGAGGACAGGCGAATATCTTAACTAAATCTTTGCTGTGCATTTACCGCTCTCTCTCTCCGCTCTTCCGCTTCGGCCCCTCTCTCTCTCTCTCTCTATCTGTCTGACTGCCTTGGAAGTGCAAGAGGGCTGAATCGGAATCGGAATTGGAATTGGAAACTCGTTTTCGTTTCCAAGCACCTTGGCTTTGTTTTCAACTTCTTAGTCAATTACTATTTTCAATTTCAAAAGCGTTTCAATGCACGCGCTCATTAATGCAAACACCCCCGCTGAGAGTGAAGATGAGAATGGGATTGAGATTGAAAATGAGAAAAGCAAAAGCAAAAGCCAAAGCAAAGGCAAAATCAAAAGCTGCAAAGTGAGAGGAGAGGCCTCTCCGGGGTCTGTTTACATTTTATGAAGTAATCAGCTGTTTTAGCCTAGTGAGAGCGCCTAAGCAGCGGGAGAGCTAAAATAGAGAGAGAGAGGAAGAGCCATGAGCAGCAGAACCGGAGAGGATGTAACTGTAAAGTCAGAAAACTTTTTTGTCAATTGATTGAAACCGTAAAGCAACAGCAGCAGCAAACTGAAGGAATTTTAAACAAGAGCCTCTGCTCTGCTCTCAGCTGCAGTCGCTGCTCTGCCGGCTGCTCTCTGCCGCTGTGCAAGCGCAAGCAAACAACAAAACACGACGTATACGTAAACAGCGGCGGCGTATACGTATTCAGTTGTTATCGGAACTTGGCGACGTCGAGTTGGACGCGAACGCGGACGCTCTTTCTCGCTGCCTTTTGGTGGGTGATTTTTGGGTTTGCGTTGTTATAGCTGCTTCTGCTGCCTCTGCTGCCGCCTCTGCCGTGCGCTCTCCGCCCGCTCTCTCTCTCTCTCTCTCACTCTCTCTGTTTTTTTTGGGGGCTCCCACGCGCGCAAGCAGAATAAATCGTTAATAGGCAATTCGCGAAAATATCGAGGAAAATTAAACGTTCGGAAAATTTGAAAGTTCACAGTTCGAGTGTGGAAAAGCCAGCGAAATAAATCTGAAAATATACGAAAAACCCAATACAAGATACAGTGGTGCAATTGCACAGCTTTTCTAGGTGTGTGAGAGTGCGAAGTGCTCAAGTTCATGGGGTTTGTTGTTTGGTTGCCATCAACAACAACAACACAAACAACAACTAAAACTACAACAATAACAACAACAACAACCAAGAATAATTCCGTATCGGTCAGCTGGGAAATTCCGAATTTTTACACCTGGCTAGTGGAAAAAATCAATCTCAAAGAAAACTACTTACAACTAGCTTATCAATAGATTCAGTGGTTTTCTACAGCGCGCCAAACAAGGCAGGCCATAAGATACAGATACATTCGATGTCGCTGGATGTCAAACAAGCTGTTGCTATACACAGATACACCGATACACAGATACACTCAAGAAGTGATAAACAGGAGTTCAAGTCGCGGCTTCATTTGCCGTTGATTGCAATGTTGTTCAATTTGCCTTCGTCTATCTGCATATAGCGAATAAATGTATCTGTATCTGTATCTGTGGGCCGCCGCCTGATAAGCGTTGATAAGCCATCTAATACCGCTCCCTATCTCTCCCGTTTAATTCCTCTCTTTTTTGTTGCCATTAGGGCGTCGAATTCGAGCTGAAATTCGCTGATTTTTTGCACGGCTTTGTCAGCAGTTTCTTGCGTGTTTTTTTTTGCGAATGTCTGGTGACCTTAGGCATCATCATCCCATTCAATTCAATCAAATCTGAAATGTCTTTCCTCGGTCTCAGTTGTGCGCGTTTCATTTGTCTTGGGTTTTACCCTCCTCCCCCTGCCTCTTGCCCCTCCCCCTGCCTCCTCCCCCTCCCCTTAGTCGGGGGGAAAATTGCTTTGTGAACGACTTTATCAAATATGCAAAAGCCGCTGTAATTAAAATGCGAAACCACGACAACGACGACGGCGAAGAAAACAAAACGCGAGTGCATATAAATAATTGCCATCTTTATAGTTTATACTCACCCTAACATCTCTACTATAATAATTGCGTTTAATTTAAAGCGGAAATACTTACAGCAAAAATAAAAACAACAACAACAGATTTTTCACATCTCAAGGAGAAAACATCAAACAATTAAAAAAAATAACAACAAAAAAAGTGAAAATCAAGCAAATCTACATACAATAATAAAAAGTGAGGGTAAGTTTCCATTTAGTTGAGCAAATTAATTAAGCTGTCTGTTATCTCGGTATCTAGAGAAATGCTTCCCAGAAATTGTGTCCACCCATGGTCGAGCAAGCCCCTCCCCTTGCACCATTCCCCTCTTAACCAACATTTTTTCTCCTGGCCAACTTACGCAGTTGAAAATCAATAAGCTTTGACTCTTACTTCTTCCTAGCTGAACTCGGCGACGTTTTTCATTAGCAACAGCTGATTGCACAAGCTGCGCCCTCCAGCCATGCCCCCTGCCTCGTGCCCCTGCCCCCGTGTCCCCGCCCCCGCCTCGGACCTTCCTGCCCCACCTTGATGGAGCGAACGCTTAACCTTGGCACGCCTTCGCACACACAGTGGCCACACCTCGAGGAGAACAAAAGCTGGGAAACTCAATTGAATCTAGCTACTATCTACTGTCAAGGCAAGATTTACATTTTCCGGTGTTTTCCCTTTTTTTTGTTGTTGTATGAAGGCATTAAGTAGTTGCTTTGGCGGGGTATTGTTAGTCGTTCTTTATTGACCGAGGAGGTGCTTACATCGCACTTTAAATTGTTTTTAATATTTCTATAATTTATATAGTTACAGTTCTGAAACATTAAACTTCATATTTCAATTACATTTAAAGTACTACTTAAAACCTCCTTTTTAGAAAAGTTTATTTGCAGTTTAAATATTGATAAAAAATAAGTGATACATTACTTCAACGTTTGGTTAATTTATTTATTTATATGTACATCCGAACTTTTGTTAAGCACATTAACTGCCATATAATTACATTTCAATTAAATATTTGAGTTTATTCAGATGGCTATCTGCAGTACAAGGTCGTTTCTAAAAATTCCAACAACCTCATATTTAAACAGTTTGTAATTGAAGCGCAACAAAAGCTAATATTTGCATCTCATGACTGACAGTCTTCACTGTATCCTTGGATGTGCTTTTGTTTTTGTGCGCCTGCCTTCCTGGCGCCTCATTAGTTTGCTATCCAGTCTCGGTTATCCATGGGATGCGCTTGTATCTCTGAAGTGCATGCCACCCGCCATCCGCTCCCGTTGACATGGACATGGACATGGACATGGACATGCCCACTCTCCGCTGATTGTCTCAAGTGGTGCATATGCACTTCTTCATCATGTCAATCAAAGTTGAAGCTGCTCAGAGGGGGAGGGTGAGGGGGAGGGGCAGGAGATATATCTATATAATCCCACGAATCAGGCCAAAAGTGATGGAATCAAGCCTCAATAACAAACCCAAACCCACGCAGAGAGCTCTAATCAGCTATTTCAGTTGTTTTGACATTTGCAGGACATGCGCAGCCTTCCCTCTCTCTCTCTCAGGATTCTCTCAGTCAGGACTCTCTTCTGAAGACTCTCTTCCCTGTTCTCTCCCTGAAAGCTCCACCACGTGATTCCGCTCAGCTGTCATCAGCTGTAGAGGAACTTTCATTCAGTTCCCACAGAAATTAAAAATGAAAAGCTGATTGCCAATAGCTTTTCCACTTCCTAAAGCTCAACATTTTTGGCTTTCAACATTTCCTTAATGGCTTTAACCACCTGTTGATGTCATGTCTGAGTTCTACTTTGGCTCTTTAGAAAGTTTCAAATCGTGTTAAGAATTTATGCAAATGATTCGATGATAGATACAAGCTATTAAAAGATACAAGATTGACAGGCCAAAAAGAAGACACGAATTTTGTATCTTCTTAAGACTTTTGAGAAAAAAGTAAGCAAAAAGATACTTTTTGGAAATGTTTGGTTTTTCTTTTTTCGTGGGAATATATGAAATTGAAGTAAATTCGAGGATGATTTGGATAAACTATTCAAGATAATGGATAATATGTGTGGGTTAACTTCTACTTTTCTTCCCATACTTTCACTTCGAAATCTGTGGAAGCTGTACTTTATATACTCGTATGCACACACGTTCTAAAGTGAAAGGAAGCTGCGATGCTTTCTAAATGATGGCCACTTATTATGGCCACTTCCCAATCCCCACGATTGCCCACATTGGGTACTCTTTTTAATGTGGAGCAGCAGCCACCAAAGAAACACAGCGAACCACTGACCCACCGACAACATTCTATTTCAATTAGTGTAACTGACCTATGCCATTTGCTTGCTGCTTTTTTCTCGCGATTTCCTCCCGCACCTCCAATCTGGAGGAACATTAATCAGCGCGATTTCGGCGTTTGTTTACCATTCATGCACAACTCCCGACCAGACCAGACCAGAGCAGTCCAAGTGCTATATCTAACATAATGCCTTGCGCCGGCGGCAGTCTGAAAGGCAAACACAAAACCCGACAAACACTCGACGAGTACTCCACACGCCAGAAGACAGAAGACTGAAGACAGAAGACTGAAGACTGAAGACCGAAGACAGTTTGCCCATAAATATTGCGCGGAACTGCCGCATTGTTTCGGATTTCAAATTTCGATTTCAATTCGAGCCATTCAGAGATCGCATTTCATGTTTCATGTTTGGCTTGTTTTTGTTTTCTTGTCTAATGGCTTTTTAATACGCCAACAAACAAAAAAACAAACTAAAAAAGAAAACACAATTATCATTTTCTATATATTTACAGGGTTCAGAGGCCGTGGTCGTGTGGCAAATCGGAGATTGTTACGCCTTTTGATTCGGTTTTTGGGATATATAAGGTTACAGAAATTAAATACAGAACATATATCTATATTCTATATGCACGTTTTCCAGATGCATGAAAGATTAAGGGTTTTTTATTTCTTAAAAAGATTTTGTATTTCTAATTTAATAGCAACTAGAAAATCCATTACATACAAATTGTTTTGTCAAAGTATACTTAACATTTATTTAAAGAGCCGGTGTCATTATGTTTAGATTAATAAGAAGTCTGGGACCAACTTAAGATTTTTAGAAATAACTTTAAATCAATTTAAATTTTGTCTTTTTGCACGATGTATAAACATTTAAGGGTTTTGGTTTTATTTACTCGTAAAAGTTTCTTTAAAATATTTTGTATTGTATTTCTATAATAATAATAAATGACAGACAAATAAAGTATCCATAAGACACGCAATTTTAGTTAAAGAACTATTTACATTTATTTTTTAAACGGTCGTAAATTCGTTTATTTATTGAAAAGTTTTGTTTTTTTTTTCCTGTGAGTCTTTTAATTTTATATAAATTTAAATTCGTGATTTCCCCTTTTAATTTAACCTTGCAATTACCATTGAATATAGGACATTATTGCTGTAATAATAATGTAACTTTCCGTTAGCGTTTTGGCCAACTCAAATAACTCCATATCATTATTTAAAACCGATAAATAACATTGGATCACGCAATGTGTTCATCATTGTTGAGGGGCATCTGTCATATACATATATATATTATTTGATCAATCATGGTTAATGTTGTTTGCCAGCGATTAATTGCATTCAATTTGATGAGTGGCTGCCCGCGATTTATGAAATCGTTGGAAATTTCTATAAATAAAAGGGGGAACTCGCAATTGTTAGCCGCATGCAATATAAAATTAAACAAAAAAAGGAAATAAATGCCAATATCGACGAATGCATCACGCGAATTATTAAATATTTATAAAAACGTCGTCATTTGAAGAGCAATTTACGGTTTGTTTTGACCCGCCCCTTTGGACCGGTTTATTACCATTCTGTTTCCTCATTTTTCGGGTTTTATTCTGTTTGGCTAACTGTTGTTGTCAACTGCATTAATATGGTAAGAAATGTATTACACAATGATATATTTAAATTTCATTTTGTTGCGCAAAACGTGTTCAGTAAAGACACCAAAAGGTTTAAGCCATAAATAATGTGTAAACGTAATTTTTGTTGTCTCTCCATTTAACAGAAATTTGTGCGTGAACAAGCTTTAAAACAAAAAAAAGAAAAAAATATTTTTTATTTATTAATTTTTGTACGTGTGTACTTAATGGGATTTTTATGGCACCACGAACTTTCTATAATTGGAATAGAAAGTTGGCATGTTTCTTACCATGGCCAAGTTTCCAGGAGCTTTGAGCAGAGGGCGCTAATGTGGAAAGGAGCTTAGAGTCCTGAATCCTGGAAAAGCTTACTTGTTGCTTCCTTTCAATTATTAATAAACTATCAAGTCTTAATAAAGAATAGGAAAAAGTTCAGGAAATTATTGTTTTCCAGCTACTTTTGCTGTTTGTGATAAGAAATAATTACTAGGAACACTTAAATAAATTTGTTCAATAATGTTAAACAAATATTTTTCTGTTAAGATTTTGTTTGAAAATGTAATTTTGCAAGTGCCATAAACATTTAATAAAGAAACTACGTCGCGTGGGAGAAAACATGCAGAGCTCGGACAATAAACAATAACAGAAATAACAACAATAGCAGAGTAACTGACACAAAAACAAAATGGAAACACATCCCATTAAACGATTTGTATAGCCCGATTTTTGAGCTCCACAAATGTCACGTTTTACGTAACATTCGGTTTGGTTTTAGTTTCGACTTACCTTTTGCCTTTTGGGTTGTACGATATTTGTCTCGTATTAATACCAAGCATATAACAATAAAAAAAAAACCAAATTAATATATACGGGCCAAATGACAATTGCTGCTGAAATTCGCAGCACAGCAGGAAATTTAATTTTGCAAGTTGAAAAATTCGAGTGCATAAGCCAAATCAAAATAAAAATGTTGAGGCAAAAACAAAAACAGCATAAAATGCGAAATAATGCAAATAAAATGTAAACCACATCGAAACGTGCGATCCCAGATTTGCATTGAATTTAAATGAGTTAACTAGAGGAGTGCAAAAAAAATCAACATAAATTCGAAGCTATATATTTGAATGTTCTATCTGCTGTTGAGATAGAATATATCAGAAATCAAGCCACAACTTTTGTGGCTAAATAATTATATAATTCAATTCTTAGGGGACTTCCCCTTAGGTTTCCGTATCAAAACCAGTTTTCTGTATCTTTTAAATCAATTATTCTTTGTTTCTTGGGGAGTTCAAGAACTTATATAAAATAAAAAACTGTGTCAATGAAATTTCGAAGGGGGTTCAATGCAATTGTTGTTAGCAAAAAGCCAGCCCAGACCTCAGACCGGAGTTAAACTGAGTGATTCACGAACTCGTTTTGCATCCATCCGAACCATCCGCTGCGAGTATCTTTCGATAATTAGTTTGTTCGCTCGCCTCACTAATTATGCTGAGATATTCAGTTGGAAACAAGTTAGACTTGTCGCCTTGGCGTTCATCTGATTGAGCTTCGAGCACACCCCGAACTGAATCTTGTTCCGAAAACGGTGCTAAATATTTCAAATAACTCCCCCGGTTCTGTATCTGTATCTGTATCTCTGGGCATTAGTATGCAGAGCATCGAGCGGCGTCGGTGATTCTAAACAAAAAAGCAAAGCAGGAAGCCTCCGCCATAGGCACATGCCACACGGCTCTCCCCTCATTGTAGATACTATTTGGTATGGATAGTGTGTTGTCGGGTTAAAGTTGTTGTCTCATATATGGGGGGGTACTCCCTCTTTGGATTTATGTCTGTTTTGATTGCCACCAGATATCCCCCCCCTCTGCACTGCACTGAACCAAAAATAATAGTAAAAACAATTGCGGAATAATTGCATGAGTGAAATGAATCTGTAACCTGATATGCTGTTTGATATTTTTAAAATATTCCTGTTTATTGATAGGAGAAAACTAATAAATGACTAAAGTTCGTCAAAGCGTTTTTTGTGAATAAAATAAAAACAACCATTGGAATAGGAAACCAATGAACCAAAATTAAATACAACATTAAATAGATATGTGCTCTTGTTTGTTGAGTTTTTTATTTATAGGAAACCAATGAACCAAATGTACATTCTTAATATTAAATATAAAATTAAATAGATCGCTGCATTTGTTTGTTTTTGCAAATGTTTGTTAAATTTTAAACTTTTCAAAGTGTGATTCTCTGACTTAAAAAAGAATCTTAAATGGTTTGTGTATCTTTCTAGTTGCTGTATCTTTAAAAGTGCCATATTTTAAGGAAATCATTGGACTACTTTCATATTATTAAATACAAAAATTAAATAGATCGTGGTTTTCCCTACAAATGTATCTTAAATTTACTACTCTTCAATGCGTATTTCTCCGACTTAAAACTTAATCTTAAATGGTTTATGTATCTTTCCACTCCACCTTTCAAAAAGTGCCATATCATTGGGTATTTTCTAATCGGTCATTGCCCTGATCCAGATTCTCCGCCATTAATGAGAAATGCACTGACCGTTGAATTTGAGTTTTATTGTTAAGATTCCTTCATCAACTAGCCATATATACAGAGAGAAATATAAGTTACTTTTGTTGTAATGTATCAGTGGAGTGCATGATTAATCAGAAATACAATTTTAATGGGTCCGGGCCTGGGGGAAAAGTGAAAATCATTGTTCGATGTGTTTGCAGCTTAAGCTAATGAAGCGCATTAACTGAAGCTCTCGGTGTGTGTGTGTATCTTGTAGATACTTGGCCAGACTTTGGCTGCTGCTGCTGCTGCTGCTGCTGCCTTTGTTGTTCTTGTCAGCTTTTGTGTGTGCGCTGAGCCAGTGACACAGAACGACACACACACACTCGCACACAAAGATACAGATACGTATCTGTATCTGGGCCGGGAGGAAAGTTTGGGCTGCTTGCGAAGAGAATTCGGTTCTGGTCTGGTCGGAAAGGTTAATGAGTTATAAAACTTATGGCACTTACTTTGTTTAGTGTAAACGATACGCATTATTAAAATGCCTTTATGGGTCTGTCAGTGTATGTGTAAGTGTGTGTGTGTTTGTGTTCTGTATCTGTGTGCGTTTGTTCTTATTTGCTGTGTGTAATTTTCATGTGTCAGATATAATTTGGCTTTTGGTAGACTACAGCTACAGCTACAGCTACAGTTCTCCTTTATGGCCGATGCTTTCTGGCATCTTGCGGCTTTTGTTACGCTTTCCAGAACATGACTCGAAATTTTCGGCACACTCACACACACACTCACACACACACACACATAGCTTCTATTCTGTTTGCTTTGTTAACTGATGAATGAAGACATCTGCTAGCGCGGTGGCCGCTGAAGAAAACATGGCTTAAATAGCATTTAAAGAGCAGAGCGAAATGCTCGCAATCTCGGAAGACCCAGAAACTGTGTCAAACCTTTTAGAAAAGCCATGGGCCAACACAGGAGCGAACTGAAACAGAACAATGCCAAAACAAAAAAACAAAAAAAATGGGGGCCAACAAACGGGGCAGCATTTAGGCAGTCAAAAGGTTGCAAATACAAAAGCGTAACTGTGCAGCCAGATTATTTTTTTTTATTTTTCTGTTTTGTATTTCTGTGTGTGTTTCTGCCCCCCTTTTTCACCTGGGGCAGCGAGCTCAGTTGTAATTAAATCTTATAGAATGCCCCGGCATTCCGCCTTTCTTTCTGCCTTGCAACAACATTGGCCTGGCCATGCTTGAGATGCTCCCCACAGTTCTCTCTTTTTATTACCCACTTTTTTTTCGGTTTTTTGTGCTATTTTTTGTGGTATTTTTTGTTGTTTTTTTGGTTCCGAAATACCCGAACTTAAAAAGGCTGCAAGAGCAACGGCAGTAGGAGCTCAACCGCATCGGACCCCCAAAGCCCAACCTTAAAATATCCACTTAACAAGCGCAGCTGCAGCTCAGCCTTAAATGGCCGGGCCATGGGCGTGGCTGTAGCTTTAACCCCTGCCCTCCCAGACCCCCTTTGCCCCATGGGTGATGTCGCAACAGAGGGTAACCAGAGGGTGCCACCTTAAGGTGCCACTTCTGGTCGGAGTCAATTCGAGTCGGGTTTACCTAATGAGTAATTGTTGAAGAGAAGCCCTTCAGCATACTCTATTTAACTTGAAGTTAAACTAAAGAATATATGGAATATACAAGGAAATTTAGTTTGACAAATAAATAATGGGAAATTTAAATAAACTTTATTGTATATATTTAGTAAGTAAAATTTATTTATAATAAAACGTAGATCAGGGGTTGGTATTAATGATTTTAAATGTATCCAAAATACTCGCATGTTTAATTTGGTAGTTGTAAGGTTTATGGTACTATTTTTTTTACAAATAAATAAAAACTTTATGAAATTTCGGAAATCAATTTATTATCTTAAGCTCATTAATTTCCTAATATAATTTAGACAAGAGTCTTGGAATTACTTGAAAATGTGCCCAAAATACTTTCATATTTTATTTGGTTTTCACAAAGATTATTCTACTCTTTTCTTCATAATTAAATAAAGATCTTATAAAAATTGGTAAAATAACTTATTATTTTTATTTCTTAATCTAATTTAGACCAGAATCTTGGTATCAATACCTTAAATATCACCCAAAATACATTCATATTTAATTTGTTAACTATACAGTTTGTGGTACTATTTTGTTCACAATTAAATAAAGACTTTATAAAAATGGGTAAAATAATTTTCTTTCTTAAGTGCATTTAATTCTAAATAAATTTGTTTTTTTTTCTGGTATTAATACGTTTAAAATTAACCAAAATACTTTCATATTTAATTTGATAATTTTCGGGTTTATGGTACTCTTTCCCACAATTAAATGAAAACTTTCTGAAAACCGATCAAATATTTCATTAATGTAAGAGCATTCAGAATGCGGTGTTTTCGTATAAGAATGGGTTATTGGAATCGTGTTTTCAGCGAAGTTTATGGGGTTTGACTGTTCACCCCAACCAGATTGAATAGTAATGAATTTGCGTGGTTTGCGTTCGGTTTTTTTTTTTTGTCAACTGATGAGTTGATGGCTTTGGCTTTGGTTTTGGTTTTATTTTTAGCGTTAGCTTTAGCTTTTGGCTTATATCGAACTGAAATCAACCCAAATTGGATAAATGAAGATGGACAAAGCATCGATGGAACCGATGGCCGAAGGGATTTAATTGAATTATAAATTGAATGTCTGAGCTAAGATTAGAAAAAAATAGTGTTGCCTGACCCGTGATTAGCTTTTGTCTAGTTTTTAAGGCAACTTTAATATTTTATTTCATAGGCAAATTTATTTTCTACCACCTAACCAGGTGCCATTAACTGTTGGTAATAATGTTGCCAGGGTAGGCAAAATTTATTGGGCCATTAAAGTATTGCATTTCAAAGTCAAAATCCCACTCAAATTACGAATGTGAGGTGAGCTTTTCGCTGAATAGAAATGCACTTGGCCATAAGTTGGCTAACGATTATATATATATATAGTATACCATATATAAATTGTNCTGCCCTCCCAGACCCCCTTTGCCCCATGGGTGATGTCGCAACAGAGGGTAACCAGAGGGTGCCACCTTAAGGTGCCACTTCTGGTCGGAGTCAATTCGAGTCGGGTTTACCTAATGAGTAATTGTTGAAGAGAAGCCCTTCAGCATACTCTATTTAACTTGAAGTTAAACTAAAGAATATATGGAATATACAAGGAAATTTAGTTTGACAAATAAATAATGGGAAATTTAAATAAACTTTATTGTATATATTTAGTAAGTAAAATTTATTTATAATAAAACGTAGATCAGGGGTTGGTATTAATGATTTTAAATGTATCAAAAATACTCTCATGTTTAATTTGGTAGTTGTAAGGTTTATGGTACTATTTTTTTTACATTTAAATAAAAACTTTATGAAATTTCGGAAATTAATTTTGTTATTTTAAGCTCTTATTTCTTTAGCTTTAGCTTTATTTCTTAATATAATTTAGACAAGAGTCTTGGAATTACTTGTGCCCAAAATACTTTCATATTTTATTTGGGTTTTACAAAGATTATTTAACTCTTTTCTTCACAATTAAATAAAGATTTTATACAAATTGGTAAAATAACTTATTATTTTAAGCTCATTAATTTCTTAATATAATTTAGACCAGTATCTTGGTATTAATACCTTGAAATTTACCAAAAATGCATACATCTCTAATTTGGTAACATACAGTTTATGATACTATTTTGTTCACAATTAAATAAAGACTTTTCGAAATTTGGTAAAATTATTTTGTATCTTAAGTGCATTTAATTCTAAATATAATTTGTTTTTTTTTGGTATTAACACATTTAAATTTACCCAAAATACTTTCATATTTAATTTGGTAATTTTCGGGTTTATGGTACTCCGTTTAAATTTAAATTAAATAAAAATTTTGGAATTTTGAACAAATATATTATTATTGTAAGAGCATTCAAAATGCGGTATTATCGTATAAGAATGGGTTATTGGAATCGTGTTTTCAGCGAAGTTTATGGGGTTTGACTGTTCACCCCAACCAGATTGAATAGTAATGAATTTGCGTGGTTTGCGTTCGATTTTTTTTTTTGTCAACTGATGAGTTGATGGCTTTGGCTTTGGTTTTGGTTTTATTTTTAGCGTTAGCTTTAGCTTCTGGCTTATATCGAACTGAAATCAACCCAAATTGGATAAATGAAGATGGACAAAGCATCGATGGAACCGATGGCCAAAGGGATTTAATTGAATTATAAATTGAATGTCTGAGCTAAGATTAGAAAAAAAATAGAGTTGTCTGACTCGTGATTAGCTTGTGTCAAGTTTTTAAGCCAGCTTTAATATTTAATTTCATAGGCAAATTTAATTTCTACCACCCAACCAGGTGCCATTAACTGTTGGTAATAATGTTGCCAGGGTAGGCAACATTTATTGGGCCATTAAAAGTATTGCATTTCAAAGTCAAAATCCCACTCAAATTACGAATGTGAGGTGAGCTTTTCGCTGAATAGAAATGCACTTGGCCATAATTTGGCTAACGATTATATATATATAGTACAAGTATACCATATAAATTGTGCGAAGCTCTTGAAAAGCTCCCATCAAGCGTTGATGTAATTATCTTTGTTTTGGCCATTAAATCTTTATTTACAAACATTTCGTTACGTAAAGAACGGAAAAAATGCTCAAAATTCTGGTAAACACAAAATTTAATTCAATGTCGGACATTTGAATTTGAATTTTCGTGCTTGCCCCGGCACAAAAAGCAACGATATAATAAAATTTTATTGAGAGATAGATAGAATGGCAACTGACATACAGATACAGATATGGCGTATGCTATATGCTATATATGCTGTCTATATCGCATGATAAACTAAAACCGAACAAGAAGCAGATAGCTGAATTGTTTGGCTCGAATGTTTTTGTTTGGCTTTGCTGGAGCATGACGCGACCGAGCACAAAATTAAATTTTGGTAAATGCATTACTGCAATTCCATTGCAAACTGTACAGTTTTCTTGTACCATATACAATATACAATCTACAATATACAATATACATATATTTTATTGCATTCGGCAATTACAACAAAAAAATTTGCTGATTGCCTGCAACTTCCGTTGCGGGTTTAGTTTTTGCAAAAAAAAAAAAAATAAAGAGGGGAAAAGTGCAGAATGTCGATAAATGTTGAAAATAAAGTGAAATAAATGCACTTAACTGCTGCTCCAAGCCAACTGAACACATGAGGAGCACTCGAAAAGCAGGAGAAGCAAACTTTTGTTGAGTCTCGATTTTGTTCCGTTTCGGATCGGAACGGAACGGATCTGCTGGCCCCTTGGCCAATTCACATGTGTTGGCCCGAAACAATTCGTAAAATTAATTTTACGCACGGCCTCGAATCATGACTAAGTGAACATTACAGTTTATTTTCCAGTTGTGCAAAAGTTCGAGAAGTGATTGAAGATTCAAGTACCTCTCAGATACTTCCATAAAAAGGGCGCCCAAAATTGAATTTCTAGAATTGATTTTCGTACATCAGCCTCGATTAATTAAGGCCCAGATTTGTTGCAAACAAATTTGATACGATTATGTTCATTATTGTTATTATCTGGCGTTCTCTCCGCCTTCGGTTGGTCTCTTACTAAATTATTAAAAATAACCAAATTAAACCAATTTCTGCTTTTGGGTTCGTTCCAATTTCAAAAATAGCCCGTCCCTATTTATATAGCTCCCATTATTTCTGTTGATGAATTTGTATTTTTTTGTGTTAGCTGCAAACTTGATGCAAAACAAATTAACTCGAAATTGAATTTTCGGTTTTGTGGTCAATGGGATAAAGAGAGACAGCAACTCGGAGAGAGAGGGAGATAGAGCGAGAGAAAGAACGCAGAAAATAAAAAAGCAATTGTTTACTTTTAATTATGAAACCGCGACGAAGGACTGAGCGGAGCTGATAGAGCTCAGGTTTCTTGCTACTGTTCAGTTTTGTTTGCTATAGCTTCTGCTTCTGGCTCTGCCTTTGCTTCTGCTGTTCCTGCTCTGCTGTTTATCAATTTTCAATATTGACCTTTGGCTGCTTTGTCTTTGTTGTTGTTACTTTGCTCTTTCCCATTTTTCGGTTTTAGTTGGGCCGCATTAAATACACAGAACACAGAGACACCGGGCCCCGTGTGTTTGTGTTTGTTTTGTGGGCAACAGCCCCCCTTCCAATCCCCCTTTCAATCACCTTTCCCCCGCCCCCGCCCATGGCACGTCTTCACACCTTTGGCCCAGGGGGGAGCGCCACCTGGCGGGGAGTGTTGCCACTAGCTAGAGAGCGATAGGAAGAAATACACACAAATATTTGCGCTATGCAAGGTGACAATTTTTTTTCGGGTTTTCTCTCTAGCCTTGCTCTCTACTTTTTCATTTAGCTACTATTAATAGGGGGACTTCAGGTTTATTGGACTAGGGCATAGTACAGTGGGGCCTCGAGGGAGGTGATACAAAAATAGTTGACTTAATATCGAAAAAATTTAAATATTCGGAATAGCAAAGGGAAATCGATTGTTAAATACTTCTAAACTAACAATCATTTTAAATTAATCATAAAACCCTTAGATTTTGGTTTTCATTTCTGTATTGTTTTAAGAAGATTAAAATTAATTGTTTTGGAATTTTTATTGAGATGAAGTAAATCTTAAAAGAAAATATTGAAAACTTGTTAGAACAAATATTTGATCATATTTTTATTTAAATTCTGGAAGCTTAAATAGTGCTAGAATATCACTCAATAAACAAACAGACAATACAAAATGTATCAAAACAAATATTTACACTAAATTAATTTCTACCCTGCAGGGTATCAAATAACCCGTAACCCACTTTCTTAATGGTCTCGCTATTTTTGTTTAGCTTACGCTGAAAATAAAATTGCCGTCATGTTGTCAATTGAATTGGAGCGTCGATTTCAATTTTCTAGACATACTGCAGACTCTTCCCCGCCCCGATCTGTCCGCTACAGTATCTGTATCTGTATCTGTATCTGTCTCTCTTTTCCTATCGGGGTCTGAGCTGCTCTAATTTAATTGCAGTGCAATGTCTGCATATATAGTAGATACATGGGAATTCGCACCCTTGCACAGAGATATAGTAGTAGTAGACTATAGCTCCGTCTGTATCTGTATCTGTGCTGAGTGTATCTGTATCTGTGTGCATTAATGCGTAGCTATTTTTGCTGATTGATTAGTCAGAGGAAGTTTAAAGCCGATAAGTGGCGTCCGAATGCCAAAGTGCACTTAACCCAATTAGTTGCTGAAAAGGCGATAAAATAATTGCATTTAATTAAATTTCAATCTTCGCACAAACAGCTAACTAATTGTCAAGTTTTGAATTGGCCAGCCGATCCTGTTGGGGATTGCCGTTTCCATTTCCACTTCCACTTCGACTTCCTCTCCATCGCCGGCGAGGAAAATCAGTCTGATGGCCTGTTTGGTTCTGCTTTTGCTTTCTAATGACTTGCGTTTCAATGAAAGTTCAATTAGAGTGTGCACAGAGCGAAAGTTTCTGCACTACAATGAAGAAAGCGGCCAGAGAGAAGAAGAAAATAAATAAATATATTTTGTGGGTCTCACTTAAGGGCTTTGGCCTTTTTCACGCTGGTCAACTGCCCGGAGGAGGCTCCTCCAATCGGGTTGAACATAAGCGGATTCTTTTCGGGGTCCTCATTAACATTTATTTGGCCTTGTGGCAGCAACTCGTGCATGCCACAAAATAAAAAAGAACATAAAAAAACGAGCGCAAAAAAAAGGATGGAGCAAGTTCAATCCGAGTTTTATTGAATTCATTAAAAGCATTGCACACATTCCACTTGATTTTTATTTAATTTTATTCGGTTTTTTTTTTTTTGGTTTTTTTCGGTTCTTCATTGGTTTTCCTTTTTTTACCCCCGCCCCCTCCTCGCCCGATTTTTATTTTTGGCTTTGCTGACACTTAAACAATTAAAATAGGATTGTTGTGGGTCCTGCTCCTGAATGCCGCCCACGGCGCACATTGCAATTCCGATCTTTCCGAGCAAAAAATGCATACAGTCTGGTCTGGCATGAATGTATTTAAAATGTAGCCATCTCCCGTCCGTCCGTCCGTCTGTCCGTCCGTCCGTCTGTCCGGATGACTGTCTGTCCCATCTGTCCCCCAATGCCATGTCGTCTGTGTGTGTGCTGATTTGGTTTGCAGATTGTATTTTTTTAAATTGGTTTATCCGTTGTTATTGTTCAAATTTATATCATTTTTCCGTTTTTGTTCTTTGCTCGGGGGATTGGATGCGCAAATGGGATTTCGTTTTGTATTTATTGTTAGTTTTGTTTTATTTTTTGTGGTTTTTTTGCAGCCCCGGCTGTAAGTTGTATAAAATTGTCACACAGAGCGTATGGGTGATATGCAAATGAATTTTTAAAAGAGGTTAGAAAGAGCGATTACACAGGTAAATGAAATAATTGCTTTTTTATGAGTGTATATTTAACTAATAAAGGGTTTGCCACTAAACGACTAAAAGTGCGGCTAATTTGGTGTGAACAAGGGGATTAGAAAAGGGAAAACTTGAATAAAAATAAATATACAGAGAGATTCTTTCGGGGTTTCTTTAATATTGTATAAATATATTTTGAGTAAGTTTCTATAAATTTAATTGCATTTTTTGGACTTGTGAAATTTGAGTGTCCCAGCGAAATGCAAAAAACTCCTCCCGTTCGCATTTATTTTTCTTCCTAAAAGTAATTTGTGGAATGTAATCAATTTATGGATTTTTTTTCTCCATCGCCTTTGCTGATGTAGAAAAAGTGACACAAATTGCTGATGTTAATAAAATTTAATTAAAGTGCAAACAAAGTCAACGCATAAAGAGATTACGATTAACTGCCCGATAAAAAAGTAGGGGGGAAGGGGGAGGAGGGGAAAACATATAAAATTACCGGTAAATAAATTGAAAAATTATTGAAATTCACCTTAATTGGTGGATAGCTTTCAAGTGCCGCAATTGTCTTTCCACTTACACAAAACGCTCATTTTTATTACAAACTGCTATTTTTTTTTATGCTACAATTTATTGATTTACTATTGGTTTTTGTTATTGTTTTTGTTTGTGTGAAATTTTAAAAGCCTCTCCTCGTCAAATCAATTGCCGAGGAAAGCGCGATAAAGCCATTTGCATGGCAATCTCTTTCTCTTTCGCCTTTTGTTGTTGTGCACTTAAATTTTAATTAATGAATTTGTTATCGTTTATCGTCATGGTGACAGCAATTGTTGCCATTTTCCCCTCAGCGCACAGATACTATTCTTTGCCGGGTATCTAATTGTATGTTTGCAGCCGGATTGGTGGAACGGTGCTTTGGTGCTTCCTTTTGGTGGCATCAATGTCACTTGTTCGCCACCGCCATTGTCTGTCAAAATTCCGACAAGTCACGCGAATGAGAGATGAGCGCAGGAGCACTCGGAATATGGGTTAATACCCATAGCCAAACCCATATGGATGGACCTAATGGTATCCTAGCCCCCGAGATAATGGTCCTGGGTTCATTGATGCCACAGTTGACAGCGGATAATTGAGACCTTTATGCTTAGCTTTTGGGTATAGGAAAAGTGTAATTTGGAAAAATGGGGTTGAATTGGTAATTAACTAATGGAAGTGTTTCCCAGCTTTGTTTACCAAATGGGTTTATTTATGCAAACTTTACAGGAGGGAGAGAGAGGACATGTAAAATAAATAATAATAATAAAACAAGCTATCAAGAAAAATAAATAAAAACTATGTGTGAATGTATTTTTGATTAAATAAATACGAGGAAAAGTAATATTTCAATAATTATTGCGAAATAACGAATTAGGCTAAATAAATAAAAAAGTGTGATTGCATTTTTTATCAAGCAAAATATTCAGATAAATATTAATTAAAAACATTATGAATGGCCATTAACTAGACCATTTCTAAACACTCTCATTAACTTTGCTTAATTAGCATTATATAAGAGGTTTGACTTTGGAATGGCTTTCAGTTTCAGAGCCTCCGAAGGTATAATTAAGATTGCCACTTTTGGGTGCAAGTGTCGCATGTCAAGAGCCATTTGAACTCTGCTGGCCAACTGAGGTGATTCCTCCGCTGAAAGCAGACTGACTCTCCTCCAGATGCGGTTAGGCCTTCGTATTAGTTTTATGGCGCTTTAATGGCTTAATTAAACAATTAACCAGGCGGTCCACAATAGTTCAATTATGTAAGCAGTTTGCCAAGATGCCAACAATTAAAAGTTCATTAAAGCGGCCTGCACTTTGGTGGGGCGGTGGAAGGGGAAGGGGGATTCTGCTGCTGCTGGGGAAAAGTGAGAAAATTGAGGAGAAAAGCGAGAAGAAAACCGAGAAAAGCTGCATAAAGAGAAGAAGTTGCTTTTGCCTTTTGCGGGGCTAGAAGCTGCTTGCGGCAACAAAGAATTTAATTGTACATCAAGTGCAAGTGCGATTGTCCAAGTGGGTTAGGGGGGCGGAAAGGGGGTTGGTCAGAGGAAGGGGCAGGGGCAGGGGCAGGGGCAGGGCTTCTGCACCAATGAATCGGTGAGAGCCCACAAACAAATGTACCCACACACACACACTTTCCCAGCACTGGACGATACTTGTAAACTAATTCAATTAACGTCTAAGCCGCTTAAAATCATCAAGTGACCCAGTCTCAAAACCCCCCCTGGAACCCCCCTTGAACCCCTTAAAAAACCGAACCTAAGCCGCTTTAAAGATTGACCCACAACTGGTTCAAAATTATTATTATCTAAATTAGCTGGGCGAACGCGGAATGGAATGCACTTAGCATTATTATTGTGGCATACATTTGCCAAATTAAAACATTCCCAAAAACCGTTGCATTAAACTGGTTTGCAAACCAAACCGAAAACTGGGTTAAGCAGTTAATCCAAACGCTCTTTTCATTTGCATATTAATCAAGTTAACAATTTATTTCTCTCTCTTTTTTTTGCAGACAATTCCCAGAAGAACGATTTCGTTGTTGTATAGTATTTTTTATATCCCATTTGAGGTGAGTAAAAAGCAGCAAAAGTGACGAGTGGGAATTTGTTTTTGATTTACTCCGGAATAAAATCACAAAAATTACTTACACAATCCTCGGTTGCACGGGGTCTCATCATCAACAACCCCTTGATAATTGGTGTTCCGGCGGAGCAAGAAAAAAGCCTCGTTAAGGCCGGGTTCTAATACGAAAAAAAAATATCCGTTAACACTTCCGAACTATTTTGCCGGGTTCACACATCTCCGTCCAGGGGGTTTACGGCATGTCAACCGGGGTTTTGCCATGTCACAGCCAGATAAAGGGCACTTTAAAAATATTCCACTTTGTTGTCTTATAAAAAAAACGAAAAACAATAACAAAAAACAAAAAACAGAAACACCTACAATATAGTAAACACACCACAAAAAAGAAACCCATTTGTTTCCACATCTCGCACATGCAAATGTAAATACCTTTTGTAAAATATTTATACAAAAACAAAAAAGGGTTAACAAAAAATTCAGGCAATGCAAGTTTGTCCATAGTTTGGGCCACAATTTTGTAGACCAATACAATACCAATAAAAATAAAACGCAATAAGTGCAAATTGTGTGAATTAACAATCAAACACAGGCGAAGTGGTTAACAATTATAAAAGTAAATTTGTGAATATGATTTCTGGGAAAAAGTTATAAGATCGCTTGGTTCTTATGGTAATAAATATTTAATAACTAAAGCATCTCATATCTTCCATAATAAATTCAAGTTTATTTGAGTATTTGCTTAGTCAAATATCGTAAATAACTATTTCGCCACTCAAATTTGCGGTTTTTGCGATTCAAAATATTAGCGGGCTTTATGATGTAATTTGGTCTATACCGTTGGCCAGGTTTGCATGCGTTCGTGCTTGGCTGTAACATTCACCACAAAAATTCATTAACAAATCTCCTTAATTGTGGAGTAAATAAATTTACCTTTACTTAGCACATTTTGCGTAGATTTCTGCGGTAGCGTCAATTGGGGATGTGTCTATGAAAATATTTTGTTATGTGAACTGGGCAAATAAAACAGTCGCAAATTGGGTTAAAATTTGAGAAAGATACGCGGCATATATATATATATATATGTACTATATGTGGATCATGCATAATCAATGACAACATTTGTGCCAACAAGACCCGCAAATAAACATTGTTGAATTTGCCGTCTCTGTTTGCCTTTTGAATACTTGTATATATTTCAGCAGGCGGGGGCAAGAGCTAAGTAAATGTTTGCCCATGGCTCTGGGAACACAACCAAAACACCGGATACTGGGTGAACCCAGGGCTCACTCACTGGATCTTTGCTATCTAATCCGTCCAGCACTTCAAAGTCCCAGATACAGATACAGATACAGATAAAAGATATGCAGCGAATTTGTTATGGGTTCAATAATGGAATTTAATCTGACTGTTATAGCGGGTATTTATTTGTATTTTTTTTTTTGTGGTTTGCCATTCGGAAAATGGAAATGTACCCAGGTGTAAAGACATCAATCATCCGATTTAGATTCAGATTATTTATTATTTCAATCGGCAGCGAACCCATAATTAAATCCACAAATGAGGCTAATTTAATGAAAACTAGCAACATTTAAATGTGATACTATTAATTAAGGCTCCTTGCTCCTGCCATGGCGAGATCAATGGGTAAACATTTCGCAGAATTATTCGATGGCACAATAAACAAACATTTGCCCATATATTATTTGCATTTTGAAATGGCTAGCAAAGGCAAATACCGAGAAAAAAAAACGAATCCGAAAGGTGAAATTGCATTCGAATGCTGCTGTAAAATGTTGTTAATTATTATGCACATTTGACCCACTTTGGTATGACAGTGATATGGGACGGGTTCTGGCCGGGTTCTGGGGGGAAATGGCAAAAAAGGAAGTTGCCAATTATGAGCATACAATGGAGTTTTTCGGCAACATTTACCATGCGGCATTGTCCACCATGTGGCATTCCGCCTGATTTATGCATGCCCCATTGTAAGCGCGCTCATTATTGTTGTTATTTGAGTGTTGGAATTGCATTACCGGAATTCGAAATGAAATTCTCAGGGGTGTGCCCAGCAGTTTATTCAAATTCAAATTCAAATTTCGAAATTTCACATTCAAATTTCGGATGCTAAAACCTTTGCCACAATTGACACGCTTTTCGGCTTGTGCGTGTGAGATAAAACGCACACATATTTGGCAAACATTTACATT
>JAJJHY010008598.1:3380082-3406060 GCA_021224005.1 Drosophila setifemur | reverse complement strand
GCCGCGGCTTTGGGTCGCTTTTTCCTTCTTTTCCTCGATTTTCCTCTAACATTTCCACGCAAATCCAACAATTCTCCTTTTTGTGCATTTTATACGTTTGCCGAGTTTTGGGTTACTTTGAGGTCACAATGTGTGTGTGTGTGTGTGGGTGGGTGGGTTGTGTGTGGGTTGTGCTGACCCCTGCCCTCCACGCAAATACAAATAAATTCTGCAATAATGTTTGTCCACTCCATGACACACCCATTTGGCTGTTAGCATATTCACATATCCTGTATATATCCTTGTCTGTTGGACAGAGGAGAGCGCAGAGGGGAGGAGAGGGCAGCTCCTTCTTGGGTCGTCGCTTTGTCCACTTTTAGTCCACTCGTAATGTCTTCAGCTCAATTCAATGGAAAATAATCGAATTTCGTACACATTACTTTGACATACAGAAAATTATGCAAATTGAAATTCAATTGATTGGAAAATGCGATGTTTTTGAAACATTCTACGTGGGAGAGGTAGAGGTTTAGGTTTAGGTGGATATATCCCACACCCACAACTTATAGACCCCAAATACATATGTCTTGGCCATTATGGCCATATGAATTTGTATTTGTATTTGAATGTGAATTTGAATTTGAATGCGATTTGTGCCTGGCGGGCGATCCCATGAATGTTGAATATGTAAATATATGCCCAGAAATTATTTGGCAAGGCAGCAAAAATCTGTTTGTAGGCTTTATTCATTATTCATGGGTGCGTCCCCCGTATTTCTCTCGGACAAAACTGTGTAACTACGTAATGACCACCGTTTATAACTGATGAATTACATTGCCACTGTCACCAGTCTGGACGTTTTGAACCTGGTTCACTTCGTTCAAATGGCTTTGTCCGTCTGTCCGTCCGTTTGTCCGTCCGTTAGTAGGGGGAGAAATTGGTTTACGGACTCTCAGCTTGGCCTTATTAAATCATTTTAATGAGTCAAATAAACCGTCAGACAGACAGGACAGACAGAAAACCGCACTTGACAAACATTTCATTAATTCCCCGCCGCCGCCGCCGCCTTTGAAGTTCAAATAAAGCCGGGATTGCGCTTAATGAAAGGGATGTAACTCGGCATAGGACGTTCATGGGGGTATCCATAACACGAACAAGGCTCAACTAACACCTGTCACTTAATTGCTGGTTAAAGCACTACTCGAAATGTTGTTAATTCAATTATTAAATTCTGAACCCATTAACCCATTATGAACCAATGCAATGTAAATTATTATTTAAATGCTCGCCGTGTGTTCTTGGTTAATTTACAGCCAATTGTTGAATGTGAACGTAAAGCGAATTAGCATAAAGCGAATCCATCGCCATTTCAATGGCCATTTGCATAAATAATCCCAAATGGCCATTACAAGTCCTATCAGATATCACATTAATTAGCCGCATAAACCATTCGCAATCCTTGGCTTTATCCCTTATCCCCTTCTTCTTTTTTCTCGTCTCGGCCCGTTCCCGCTTCAAAGGGATTAACTCTGGGGCCGAGTGTAAGCCAAAATAATTAGTGGCCTGGCCCCCGATGCTTAATGGTCACCATTCACCATTCACCCACCATTCAGTCTCCCAATCCTGGCAACGCAAATACCCGGCAAAAACAAAAAAAATCCCCGCCCACCCAATCCCAATCCCAATCCTAAACCAATCTGCTCCGTAAATATTTGCGTGAGCGCACTTGAAGCGAGCGCGTAGGTGAAGCATTAATTTCAATTAATTTGATTTATGGCTAACTGAAAATGGCTCAAATAGATTTTCACAATTCAGATTTTTTTTTGTTGTTTTTATTAATTGTTTGGCATTTTGTGCGTGTAATTGGTGCGGTAAATTCTTGGTAGACCTCCTCCAAGCCAGGCCAAAACATGGATTCGGATTCGGATTCGGAATCGGAATCGGGCTATCCATTGTGAGCTAATTAAGGTCAAACTACATAATGCCAACCATTTGTTTGCCAGGCGCCAGTCGCCAGGCAGGCACTCGAGATTCCCCCATTTGCGCCAATTTCCCTCCCAATTCGCAATTCGCATTCGCAATTTGCATTCGGAGCAGAAGAAGGCAGCTGGGCGACAAGTCGATAATTTCGCAAATGGCAAAAGGCAAACAAACCGCCGGCGGAGAAAACAAACTTGGCCGAAAACGTTTGCCTAATTTTGCTACGCCTTTTGGTCGTGTGGCAATTACACCTGGCCTGGCCATGGGTGGAGGGCAAAGGGGGACTGCAAGGAGGGGTTGGCTAAAAGCAAATCATTTGTTTGCACAAGCGCGACAAAGCGAACTCTTGAACTTTTCCTACAAACTGCGGGGAGTTTTCTTTGCTTTTCTTTGCGTTTCTTTTATTTCAGTTTTAGTTTTAGTTTAGCTTTCCCGGGCTACTGCGATGTCTTGTTCAGAGGATGGTAATTTTGTTGCAAGCACATTAAATGCATTACGTTTTGTTTGTTTTGCTGCCTTTAGTTGTTTTCCACCGTTTTCCCTCGGTTTTCCCCTCTGTTTTCCCTCGGTTTTCCTGCCTGTTGGCTGCACGAAGCCCACGACAGCTGACAGTTGGCGGGAAATAACAAATAAATTGACAGATGACCTGACAATTGATTTCGTTACGTCTTTCGGTCTCCCAGGAGGAGGAGGAAGAGCAGGAGGACTAGGAGGACCCCCATCGAAGGTGGAGCAAAACTTATGCTGAATGCAATTAAAATGCAGCTGCTGGGAAAATGTTATCAAAATGCAAATTGCATTTATTTGCCGCTGGAAAAAGCCAATAACCGAGTGAAATTGTTCGGAGTCGGAGTCGGTGAAATATTCGGTGGATAAAAAATAGTCTTGCCACGGTGCGAGATACACGGAATCGTGGCCATGCTGAGTGGTCATCCCCTTGGGCAACACTGGCAACGAAGTTTTCTGTTTTTGCCACGGGTCCTTCGGCACACCCCCCTCACCTCGAATTTTCCCAGCTTTTCCTCCCTCCCTCCCCCTTTTCGAACTCAACAAATAACAATTTCAATTTCGCGTATCGAGCGCAGCGTAAATTCAAATTTTGTAACTTCGCCGCCAAAGGCAGCTACGAAGCCCACAGGATCTGTGTTGGCTGTGGAACCCTAGCTGGAACCCTGGCTGGATGGCGACAGTGGGCACCAACAGTTTTCGCACACGCTCCATCCATTTGGGGAGCCGCAGGGCGGCAGAAACTAACAATAATGACAGCAAATCAATATCATTGTCAAGGCTCCCGGAGGCCCAGCAACACCCAGCCACAAAGTAAGAGTCTTTATTGTATGTCCCTTCCTCCTCTCTGTCCCGGTATACACAGGGGGAAAAACGGGGATAATAACAGTTTTACTACATACTTTTTTATTATTCTTAATAATAATAATCAACTATTCATTTTGAATGTAATAAAACTTGCACGTTTTTAAGGTGATTTATGTGTAGTTTGTTTTCTTTCTTTTCTTCTGCTTTAACTTAGTTTGGATATACCAGATATACACAGTTATTTAAATTAATTTATAATTTAATTTTTTGATAAAATAAGTTCATAATATTATTCATATATATTTTACGAACTTCTTTCTTATTCAGAGTTCAGAAACCCAGTTTAGAAATATATTTTTCTTAAATATTTAAGCTCCCATATTTATAACCAATTTTTGTTCCATATTTTTTTCAGTGCCCCCTTCTTTTCTCACCTTTTCATGTAGGGTGTGCGTGTGTGAGTGTGTGTGTTCTGCATTTGTGTTTCCCAGTTTTCTGCTTTTCATGGTTCCGGTCCTTTTCATTTGGCGTTGGCAAACATAACGCGCACTTACGTTTACGCCCTTCGGATACGCTCAGCTCGGCCACGCCCCCAAATTCATTCACTTACATTCACTACCCCTCTCTACACCCTACCCACCTCCCCCCCATCACCAGTTTTCCCCCATTTCCCTCGCAGTTGAGTCAGTCATTCGTGCATTGCAATGCACTTGAATTGCAGTTGGAGCTGCAACAAAAAAAAATTGAGTGTGCAGAGGAAAATAAAACCCAACTGGATGCTGCCATTTTGTTACCACACGGGTGAAGGAGGGGAGGGAAAAGCGAGGTGCTGGGGGCTGGTCACTTGGTTTCCCAAGGAAAATCAGATAGTGGGAATGCTAACCCCTCTCGGACCCTGGCCATCGCATATGTGTGCTGCTATTCAGTCACGCATTCATGCGGCAGAAGGTGCAATTGATTGCAGTTGTTGTTGTTTGTTTTTGCCCCTGCCCCGGTTGCATGGATATATGCTGCGAAATCTGAACAACTCCAGTTGCCAACTTCAATTTCAATTATCGATTATGTTGCTTATCATTCGGTTTTCGCTTGGCTCCTTGTTCAACGATTGGTGAAATATATATCGAACCAATATCTGTTATCAATATGTCTCAATTATATGATGGGTGGGAATATAAATGTTTCTAACCATTTAGTTGTCGTATGTGGTCTAAATTTGTGGAATTAATCCCCCCTCCCTCCGATCTATTGATACAATTATTTATTTATTGATTCCAATTTGCTAATTTGACGCCAAGGGCTAATTGCATTAGAGGCTTAAAATAAATGATTTAACGCGTTTGACTCTTGCACTTATATTAATGATATATATTTCTTGGGAGCTAATATAAATATTATTGTTATTTCATACAATTAAATATAGAAATATGTATGAATTTAAATGCCTTAATATTTGGTTTTATCAAAACTTTGCTTAAGGAAGTTTATTTCTTGGTAGTTTAAGGCACTTCTTCAAAATTAATGATACATATTTCTCAAGTGCAAATATAAATATTATTGTTATTAGATAAAATTAAGTACCAAAATAGGTATAATTTTAATTGACCTAGAGAATTGTGTATTTAATAAAACATTGGCTTAAGGAAGTTGTATTTCTTGGTAGCTTTAAGCACTCCTTTAATTAAGAAATTAATTCATGACAAAACCCGAACTCTTGAGTTTGTTTAAGGATTACCTAATCCTCAAGGATAGGCTTAAAAACTATTATTTAATCATTGTGCAAAACTTAGCTTAAATGATCAATTAAATGTTATCGCAACCTTTTTGCTCATCCCGGCAGCGTTTTGCATTTTTTTTTTCCCGGATAATTAAGCGTTTCTCCCACGCTCCATGCCACGGATCCCATGGATCGCGTGGATCGTGTGGATAGCTCCTCGGTGTGGATAGCCTCTTATGCAATGCCTCAAAAATGTAGCTGATGTTGATGTTGCTGTTGCAATGGATGCTGGTTGCCCGGTCATGAGGCTCTGGCTCCAACTCTGGCTCCATCTGCAGCTTGGCACACATTGTTGGCTGCTTTAAGTGGACACACAGCGTGTTTCGCTTGCACTTTCCTTTGACAACGTTGCTTGGGTTTTCTTTACTTTTCCCCGCTTTATTTTTGCCATTTTCCTTTCCGTTGCTTATGACAAACGTTTTCTCCACCCGCCCCCGCTCCGGCTCCTGCTCCGTTTGGTGGATGTCACATAATGCCAGCTTCCCAGGAAAAAAGGGGGAGCAGGGAGCAGGAGGAGGAGGCGAAGGGAATGCCGGGGGAATGGCAACCGAATACGCCACGCATGCCTGGGGGTAATGCGAGACTCAAAGTGTGTCGCCAAAGGTGGCCAAAAACAACAAAAAAAAGTGGCAGTGGCAGTGGCAGAAGAAAACCAACTGAGCCACCAGCCACCAGCCACCGACGACGCATTGTTGCCTCAGCCAAACAAATTTACAAATGCACGTGCGAGGCAGATACACCATCCACCAGATACATCAGATAGACCAGGCATTGGTGCCACATTTTTTCGACGCCAAAACTCAAACAGAAGTGTGAACACTCAAAAGATACAAAGATACAATGTCAACAATGTGGAGTTGGAACATAGTCAAAGCACACAAATGCAGTCCGAAAATTATAAAGTTGAATTAAAATGTGTTAAAGTTGGAGGAATATATTATAAACATGTGATTATTTAAAGTTTATAATATTTTAGTTTTTATAAAACAAAGCGAGGATTGAAATTAAGTAATTATTAAACTATAGCTATCTGTTATAGGATCTTCGACCTTTCTTCTTTATTATACCCAACAATTTTATATATTTTCTAGAAATTCTTCCTTATTTATCTTTTTGTTAAAAAAATCCTTTCTTTTATATATTTCTTTGTGGACTACTATTAATACTTATCTGATACATAATTGAAAGAAATAAATGAAAATCTAAATTTTTGGCTAAAGAATCAAACTACAAAAAATTAAAAAAGGGCATTTGCTGTACTTTTTTTTCTCTATTATGTTAAAAGTTTTTTTTTCGAATTATTTATATATATTTTCTAGGAATTCTACTCTATTTATTTTTATTTAACGATCCTGTTAAATTTAAATAAAATTGCATATTCATTTTTGTATGGACTACCATAAATATTTGCCTAATAAATAATGGAAATAAATACGAATCTTAGCTTTTTGCCAATGATACAAACTGAATATATTTTAAATAGGGTCTTTTCTTTATTATTTAAATTATTATTATTTTCTAATAACTCGACATTTTTTTTTATTTTTACTAACATTTAACACTTTCTGTTTAGTAGTTCAAAAATTGCTTTTAAAATATAATTTTGTATATACTACTGCAACAAATACCTAATAAATTCAAATAAAATAACAAGGAATCTGAGTTTTCCCTTTTTTTGGAAATTAAATAAATTAGAGTAATTAGATTACTTTTTTATTGTAACTTTTGAAAATATGTTGCCACAAAATGGCTAGAATGGCACCACCTGCTCCAAGGGCACGGGGAGATGAGGGCGGTGGATATATAGTACATGTGTGTTGGTCCAAGTTAAACATGAAAGTGAAATCTTCACATGCTGCTGCCGCCTCGTTGCTTCCGCCGTCAGCCAGTCATGGGGCTTACGTTTATTGTTACCTTTGCAGCAGGCAGCATGAGGCATGCAGCAGCAGCAGCAGCAGGCAGCATGCGGCATTCCAGCGAGCACGGATGATACCACTCTCCGAGCTCCTCTTACCCATCTCCAGCACCCATCCCCAGCACCCATTCACCTTTCACTTGGACGTCAGCATTTAGTGGTAGGGCTGCTATTTGGTAGCACTTGCAAGTCGACGATGTCGTCGCTCGTCACTCGCGTTGCCTTTGCCAAGTTGCACGTGAAGTGAGTGAAATTGCTGCCGGTGGCAGATCAGCAGTCAGCAGTTGCTATTTGCCAGTTACCAGTTACCATTTACCATTTACCAGTTAGCAGTTAGCAGTTGCCAGCTGGCAGTCAGCTGAGAGTAGCAATTGCTTCTAATTGTTATGGCCCAGGGGCAACAAAGTATCTCAGCATCTGTATCTGCATCCCAGCATCTGCATCACAGCATCTGTATCCCAGCTCTCTTTTATGGCGGGATTTTTAAAAATATTTAACATTTAAATGCGATAACCGCGAACCGAGTGGCTGACAAGTGCACAACTCGATTATGACAGAATGTATGCGAAAAATGTATTTATGTTGTCCTTATTAAACGGATTTCAGGCGAATTATTTTGTGTGTGTGTGTATCTTTGTGTGCATGTGTGTGTCCCTGAGTGTGGCGTAATAAAAATAATGTAAATGTAAATTGCCATATTAACAGGCGAAAAGCGGCCGGCGAAATGATTGCGATAAACGCAAATAAAGCATTGACAAACGGACCCCAGGACCAAGGACACTCGACTTGACAAATGAGGGGGGAGGGGTATATATATATATATATAAGGTTGGGGGCGTTAAGCCCTCCGCTGAGAGCAATTACGCCGAAGCGAACCGCAATGAGCTGCGCCATGGCCAAAGTGTCCTTAAGCGTCGTCGTCGTTCGGGCTGCCTTTCAGCTTGTTTTTTATTTTCATTTAATGCTGCATTTCCGTTTCCTCCGTTGCGTATACGCACTGTGTGCGCGCGTGTTTTAATAACTGCCACGGCTGAGGCTCCACCGCCGGCTGGTAACGCCGATCAAGCTGGAGGCCATCTCTCTCTCTCTGTTGCCATGGCCATCGTTGCCAATGTCAGTTGGCCTGTCAATTACATTTTAAATTTCTTGTCGTTAATTTTGATGCCGCGAGCACACGTCGCCTGTCCGTCCTGTCCGTCTGTCCGTTCCGTTCCCTGCCTGATAGGTAGGCATCGAGCTGTTGTGCTTTTAAGCAGATTAAGGACACTTTTTGGCCCTGCTCATTTCGGGGTCGGCTCTGCTCTTCTGGCTGTTTTTTTTTTTTATCGGCCAACAGCATCGCTGGGCGAAAGTCATTAAATGTATTTTTGTAAATGTCCCCATTGTGAAATTGTGCTCTTTTTGGGGTATCTTTATATGTATATATGTATGTTTGTGTGCCACGCATCCGATGGATGCTACTCCAGCTAAACTTTCAGTGGCCGAATTCATTTCATTTGCAATCAGCAAAGCGGACGGACGGACGGACAGACGGACGGACATAACAAATGCTGAAATATATAAATTGGGTGCGCGGAAAGAAACATTTTTTATCGGCCTCGCCTTGGCCAACTGGGGCAGTTTTATTTACTCGGCCACCGTTTCTCTTCACTTCGTTCTGTTAATTTGATTTTTATCTGGTTTTTATTTACCTGCCACCATGCGATGCCATGAATAAGGAGAAGGAGGAGCAGGACTCCTCCTTCTCCTTATTCATGGCATCTCATTTTCACGTGGCGCATTCGCCCCGTTGACGTCTGCTTGATTTTTATTTAGGGTCCTTCATTTTTTTTCGGGCTTCCCTCCGGGCTAGTGTGCAAGTTTGTATCTGGGTCCCTGCTTTTCCCCCACTCCTGGTCATGTCCCGGGCTAATCACAAGACAAAAGCCAAAGCTTTTCACACCTTTAATCTCTGTTAATTGGGGGCCCGGGCTCCCGAAGACCCAGTCGACGGGTTGCCCTCCTCTGGGGCTCTGGAAGTCCGGGCAAGTGGTCCAAAAAAAAATTCAACCAATTATGCTCTGCAGCCCTAATTGCTTCCTGGGCCAGTGCGTCCGCTTGGCTCCCAACTTGATTTTTATAATAATGATACCGGATATTTAAGTAGATGCCGGCACAAGCTGCCAGCAACTAGCAAAATCACAACAAGAACTACAATCTCCGCAGCTGGCCGCCATCGCCTCACTTCTTTTGTCCAGCCGAGAGTAGAGGAGAGGAGAGCCAAAAAAATACACTATATATATGTATATATACATATCGTAGCGGAACAAAGGCTATAGAAAACGGGAAGACGAGTGAGGACGCCATGGAGCTGCACTGTGGCAGGAGATACTGGAAAAATGGGAATGTATTTTTTTTTAGAATGAGGAAATATTTAGGAACTACTTTATACTCAATAATAATGATCAATATCATATATTATCATATATATCTTATCATATATATTACCCACATAAAATAGGTTTCTTTTAACGTATATTTATCTTAAATTTGGAAACATCTTTAAATAATTCATTGGTAGAAAAAGCAATTCCCTGTTACATTGTAAATATTAAATAAGGTTCTTTTAACATATAATTATCTATAATTTAAAAATACTTTAAATAATGCATTGGTAATAAATTAAATTTAGAGCAATACTCTGTTATATTTTGTAATATTAAATAGGTTTTTCTTTAACCTCTAATTATCTAAAAATAGTTGTATAAATGTATCTTTAATGAATTTTAATTCACTTCAAATTTTTATACTTGAAATATTTGTATATGAGACTTTAATTTCATAATAGTTTATCGATAAATTAAAAAAGGATGAATACCACTTACAATATATACATTTCCAGAGTAAATACTCTAAGTAATGCGATGCCTTGACCTATCTCAACTTCAAATAAGTATCCGACCAGAGTTCGTACGTTCTAACGATGAGTTGCAAATTTCCCCAGATAGTTTCCTCTCCGTGTGGATGGGCTGTCAAAATTCAGTCACTTGTGACAACATTTTCCTTGCGGCATTGGGATGCAGATGGGGAGGCAACATTTCAAGCCCACTGTGCGGAGGAAGGAAAAAAAGTGCTCGGGGATGGGGCTGGGGCAGGGCAAAAGTATCTTGAAGTCATTTGTGCAGACTCTAATGATTTCCGCTAGTTTCCGTTTCGTTGTCATTGTCCACGTCTCCATCTGCGTACGAGGCCCAAGTCCAACTCAACTAACGTACTATGCCCCTTACTAACTCGTATATATATTTTCCCGATTTCCCTGCCCCATTGAAATTAAGGTTTTCCCCTTATTGTCGGACATGCAACGACCTTCTGCCTTTTGGAGTTCGTGCGGGTATTGTTATTGTTGTTGCGTGTCAGTGCGTTGTTGTGTGGGTTGTTTTCGGCCTGATAAAGAAATTATTGTAATCTGGCTCGAATGTGACCCTGTCGCACTCGCAGGTTAATCAAATTGTATGTGGCTAATGGAAATGAAGCGGTTATGCCCACAGATACATCCCCAAAGTACACACTCCGCCGGAGGCAGCAATTGCTGTTAATGAAATTGTCTGGCAAAATGCGTTCCACTGCGGCGCGAATCGTGTGGCATTATATATAATTGCTTATAATTCAACCAATTTGCAGTTCATAACATTGCCGGATCCAAACACCAAATGCTACCTTGAACATTATAAAAACAAGGTGTGAATTATGGGCAGGTGGCAGATGCTACTAATAAAAGTTCCCCCGGTTAATGTCTTATTGATTGGATCACCTTTAACGGGCCGATCGGATAGTAATCAAAATGGGTTTTATTTTCATACCATATAATTGAATTTTCTATTAGCCATGTCTCTAATCAGGGCAAATTGCTCTGGGCCTAAGCCATAAGTGATTTATGGCCCTTTGTCGTGGGACATTATGGATACTCTTCGATACACACATATATCTTAGAGCTTAAGTACGTGGACCCTGCCACAAAGCCTGTCGCATGCAACACGTAAATTACCGCAGCAACAATGACAACAAAGCCAAACAACGACAACAATCAAACTCGTTTTGAGTGTGTTTCCCATAATCAACGACAACGCCGTGTGAATTTTTATTTTTTCGGTTACAAACGAGTTCCGTCTGCTGATTTTTTGCACCTTTTTATAATTTTCTGTTTGTGTGCTCTGAAGATTTTCAGCTTGCAACTGCAGCGCTGCACTTAACTGTTGCCTGCCACGGAGTGGGGCAGGGGCAGGGGCAGTAACTATGGTGGCAGTTGTTGTTTGCACAATATTTCACGCATACGTGCCTCTTCATAGCAGCTGCTGGTGGGGGTGGTGGGTGGTGGTTGGGTGGTTCAGTGGGTGGTTGGGTGGTTCAGTGGGTGGCTGGCGAAATGCGCTCTGCCGTAAAATTGCGCGCAATTGGGTTTTTTGTGTGTATGTTGGTAACAAAACTGAAACACTTCAGGCCGAGAGAGCGAATTCTGGATTGTGTTCAGCATAGCAGAAAATTATGAGTTAAGGGATTTTGTTAAATATTATTATTTGTTTTTTTTTTATGTGTTGTTTTTGTTGTTGATTTGCTGCTGATATTATTACGATTTCTGCAACAAGCCGAAAAGTGTTGACAACAACTTCGCACTGACAGAGCATGAAAGTGTTGAGTGTCGTCACCGCAAAAAGCATTCAACAACAATGACACGCTTGTTGGGCAAATGCCCCAAACACACCATAAAGCCAACCCACATCCCCACTTTCAAGTTCAATGTTGGAGCGAAAGTTTCCACAAAAAAAATCAAATTAAATACAACAACAAAAAAATAGGAGACGAGATTCGCTCCTTGGGTGCATAATCAATGTAATTAAAGGCGGAAATTGTTTGGCGCAGTGCAAAACTGATTTGGCGCTCGACGTTAACTGTTCCATTGAAGCCCCATCAACAGTTCCAGCCCCAAAACCATTTTCCCCCCTCACTTCCCCTCCATCGCCATGCAAAACCGGCGACTTAGTCATTAGGCAAGGAAGGTAGCTTTTTTTAGGGTCTGAATGCCAACTGAAGATACTCTTTTTGGAAATTCCAAGTTGTATTTATAGTATTTAAAATATTAGGTTTGATACAAAAATATTTCATGATAAATATTTGGTAAATCGTATTCAGGAGTTTTTACAGAAATTGACAGATTTCTTCTTTGTTGACTTACAAATTCTTTGACAAATTTCTACAGATTTCAGCACGTATTTAGAATGTATCTGTATCGCAACCGAATAATCAAATATTTACAGAAAAGTTCTGATTAAAGTTCATTGCTATTCATTTAAAACAAATTTTGTGCATATACCAGCATTAAATATGCAAGAATATTTCAATTTCTCATGCGTAAGCAGAAAAATAACCAAAGCTTCTTTGCTGCAAAAAAAAAAGATGGAAAACTGAGTGAAATTCCTAGAAATGAATATTTATTATTAAACGAGAAACACGAAAAAGATGAATTTCCCGGTAACTTTGACATTCGCCAGAGGGTTGCAAAATACAAAAAAAAGAGGATGTCAAATGGAGGCGAAACTCATCACTTAGTCAGGGACAGGAACTGGATAGGAAGGGAAGGGTGTGGAGGAGTGTCTGCCCCCCGCCAAAACACACCCAACGCAACGGAACGGGATTGTGCAATTATTTAGCGTAATTGCTTTCAATATACTCGTACATCGTACACCGAAATGTTCAACCACATAATTAGAAAATTACAAATTAAATGCTAGAAATCCAGCTGGAAAATCAGATGTAGACAGATACTAAAATGCGGAAAACCGGCCGGCCGAGGAGATTACGTTCATTTCGATTGTAGCCAAAAATTATCATTGGACGGTTTATATATTTGCACTTGGTAGCCTTTTAACTACATAAACCTAAATGGCAAATGCAAATCCTATTAAATGAGCTACAGCCCTCTAATGAAATTAAATTCGAACAATGGCAAATGGCAAAGGAGATTCCTTATTCACACCGAACTATTACTAATATTAATGTGGAAATTAATTATTCGCATACAAGTCCGGCTTATGCGGCGTTTTTGGCATTCAATTCGATGAGCATTTTAAAATATTTATATGATTAATTTGCTCATTTTGAATGCACTCCCTCTCTATGCCTGTATTTATCTCGATGTTTACCTGATTGTTTGGATTTTCCCCCGGCCCCGGATTTTTTTCGGCCGTGGTTTCATATTGTAAAATAATTTATTTAAATTGCATTTCTTTGCGGTTGATTTGTGGGCGAGTGCGGCTCAATAGAACGAATAAATATATGTATATATATAAATAAACCAATGTGGCCAATGTAGGTCAGCCCGGAATGTGCTGAAAGCCAGTTTCAATTTAGTTTATGGCATTAAAGACCGATCTTGAATGGATGAACTTGAGAGTGGCTCAAGGAGTCTCCTCCACTCGGCTCTCCTCTATTATTTAATAAGTTTCTTTTTCATCTCACTTGGCCCTGCCCCTGCCCCTCCGGAAATGTGCTTGCAGCTGTTTAGGTTTCATTTGGTGTATTTATTTTCCGGCTGGAGAAAAGCGAAATTGCATATTTGCTTTTATTATAATAAATGCCAATTTAGCCGACTGCAATTCAATTACGTGAGCACCGTGAAAATTTCCCTTTTTCGCTTGTTTTTCCTACCGAGTTTTCCCATTCCCATTCCCATTGCAAAACGTGCAGCGCCTCGGTTCGGGGGCCTCATAATCTAGGAAAACGTGATTTCGGCCTGGCCAACTCGGCCCTCCAAGCCATAATTTCTTGTTGTTGTATAGCCAACAAAAAATACAAGTAATGCTGAAGACCAATCATGACAATGGCGATGCAACAGTTGAGTGAATTGGATAATTGCGCATAATTTTAAATGGATCCAACTGCAATCGAAGTGGTTTTACCCTGCCTTTTGATCCCGATATGTGTTAACTGCTGCACAGTCATCGTATCATGCGGTAAATGCTGAAGGTGTTCCACCTTTTGTTTCGCCTACAACAGCCTTTGTGCATTATCTACAGCCTCCAGCCTCCATATGCAGTGTCATGGCAGATACAGCATCCATCCAGCATCCAGCATCCAGCAGATACAATCAATCTTTAAGCACGCCCAATGATCCGCAAGGAGCCCGATTTCACGTCCTCGCGTTTGCCTGCCCATTAATCGAGAATGGCATTTAATTGAAATTGTCGCTCCGATGCTCTCTGTTGTCTTTCAATCTAATTTCAACGTAATGGCTTGCCTCGTAGGTTAACAATTCATTTGCCATCACAGCTCACAGCATTGATTATGCAAAGTGATTCGATTTTCATTTGATATTTGTAAGCGCTCATTTATCATCGAGGAATGCTAATCAAAATGTTGTATCCTCATTTCCTTACAGTTGACGGACTTTCAAAGACTTTCATCGCTGCGAGCTCCTTAAATCGGGTAAGTTCCTTGTTAATAGTTGATTGTTTGCCAGTTCAAATTGTTACGCCCATAACACAAACATTCGGGCCGGGCCAAGAGCACGTGTCAGAGCACTGTCCATCTGGCAGTTTGTCACTCCAGTGCCAGTGCACTGGAAGCAATTTCCCATTCATAGCTTGCTTCTAAATAAGTGGTTGAGGTTTTTTTTTTTGTGGCAAATGAATTTAAAAATTGTTTATTGCCATTGAAATGCATTTTTGATATCTCAATTAATTTGGGTAAAAGCTGGGGGAAATAAATTGATTGCTTTCCTCTTTGCCAGGGTTAAACAAATAATTCTTTTTTAATTAAGAAAATTATAAATCAGATCAATGAATACGAAATTCAGGATAAAATATTATTTCCGAGACATTAAGGCAATTTATTTTTTGTCAGGGTCAGCTGAAACCATAATTTATATTAAATTAAAAAGATATTTTTTTCAATGGCAGTGAATTTTTTTTTGTATTTCCAGTGCAGTATTAGGACTTATTTTTTTTTTCCTGTGCAGTATTAGGATTTGCTTTCTCGCACTCTCCCAGCAGGATGTCCAGACGTCCAGTTGAGCCTTGTCATCGGCATGCAAATTTCCCCCACTCTCTGTCCGACATTTACATTTGCAACGCCCGCAATTAAATGCGTGGGTGGTTGGGTGGCTGGGTGGCGGTTCAGTGGCGCAGTGGCTCAGTGGCTATGCGTCATTGCAAAGTGTTGCGTGCTGCATTTTAAATGAATATTTTATGGCAACTTTCCGGCTCGCTCCCCCGCGCCTTAAATTATGCAATGCAATGCGAGGCAATGCAATGCGTGTCGCATTTTAATGGTGCACTGCCAAAAGCCGAAGACGAAGAAGGGCTCGGAATAAGTGGTAGTGGGTGGCAGTGGATTTTTATGGCCCATATGTAATGGAATACATTTTCAAAAATTTATAGCTGCCTCACTCGCTGCGATGCGTCTAGACGGCAAAGTGCGTTCAAAGTAGTAGGGAAAAAAATAAATAAAAATCGGAAAATCTTTTTGGCCCGAAGCGAGAGAAAGATAGACAGCCAACAGGCAAATGCACTTTCTATGGAATGTATCAAGTGCGGAGAGCATAAGATGACTTGCATTGAGCTGCCCCAGATGGATATATAGATAGATGGATGGATAGATAGACAGATAGATAGATAGAGAGATAGATATATAGACAGAGAGAGAGAGAGCTGTAGAGACTTAGCTGCGTGCCAGACATTCATCTCAATTTATCGTGCTTAGCCGCATATCCCGGCAGATCGAAGTGTCGTCTGGGTATATATCAAAGTCGCAGCCAGGACCCACACACATGTGTGTTGTTGTTGTCCCTGTTCCTGGATAGGGGATGCCGCATCCCTTATTTATCTCTGCGTGAGCTGCAGTTGTCATCCGAAGCCGTAGCCCATATCCATTCCCCTTAGCATTCCTGGTTCCCTCCTGGTCCTGCATTCAACCCCTTTTCATTCTCTTTGGCAAACAAGTAATTTCACTTGACGTGCAATTTTTTGTGAGCTCTCTCTAGCTCGGTTTTCCCATCTCCCTCCCCCCGAATTTTCCCCCCCTTTTCCCACTCGAAGCAAACAAAACAGATGTAACGCTGCATCGGATAGGAAATCTTCTCCTTTCCGCTATCTTTGTGTGTATTTCCCCTCCCCCCCTCAAAACCATTTTGATTATTTTGGCTGAAAAACCACACACACACACAAACACACACACAGAGAGAGAGGGTTGAGGAAAAATGGAAAGTATTCCTATCTCGCCGCAACACATGCAGTTGAAAAATGTCAATGCCAAGAAGCGCTCACAAAAAAGGAGGCAAATTTCGTGAACAACAGTCAGGGAAATAGCTTCCCCAAAGGAGTTCACATGTTTTTCCTCATCTTTAAAGTTTTCTGTTTAAATTCAGAATTATCATATTTATATTTATTTGCCATGTGAACAAACACACACACAGCACAACTTTTCCGAGATCAACTTCAGTGGCATTGCTCATCCGCCCTGTTGTCTCACATAAAAATATGCATCTAGCATCGTTTGAAAGCTATATTTCCATCCCTGACTGTATATGTGTGCGTGTGTGTGTTGGCATTTGGTAAACATGAAATATCTGTGCTCCAAGATATTGCCGGATTTTTCACATATATTTTTCGGTCGCCACTCGGCTGGAAAAAGTGCAGAAGAGAGAGTGTGCCATTTCCCTTCGGATTGCCCCACCGCTCTTAATGCTCCGGCATCAGCACTTAAACGATTCACACATGCTGGCCATTCTTCCTACTTTTGGAAGCTTTCATCTCTGGTTGTGCCTCATGTTCCTAGTCCTAGTCCTGCTCCTGCTCCTGTTCCTGCTCCTGCTCCTGTTGCTGTTGCTTTTGCTGCTGCTGCTGTGTTTTTTCTAGAATTATCCGCTTATGCTAATCTGTCTAACGTTTCAAATTTTCATGCTCTCTCCCAGTTTCTCTCAGTGCGGGTTTCTTCTTTGTGTATCTGTGAGAGTGCTTCACACACACACACAGACAGACACACACACACATGAACCCTTGAATAGACTCATCCGGCTTTGAGAAAAAAAAATCGAAAAGGGAAAACGAAACGCTCCGCCATCCACTTGATGACCCTCTGGAACGGAGGAGGAAAAGACGTAGTCGTAGTCCTAGTTGGCCTCCTCGAGTCCGCTTCATTCAATGTCACTTGCCTCGAGGACGAGTGTAAGTAGCACTCCACAAATGTTTTCATCCGATTATGAAAGGGCGCCGAGTTGACCCCCCTTCAGATTCTGCATTATCCTTGAGTTGCGTTGAGTTTCTGAGTTGAGTTCCTGAGTTGCTGAGTTGCGTTGATGGCTTAAATTATTGTTGGTTTGGCACTAAGATAACAATTGTTCTCCCCCCCCCCAATGTTCAATTCTACTAACCCGACAGATTGCTTGAGCATGATTTGATGGGTGATGATACTTAACATCCCCGAAAGAAAAGCGCCCAGAGTTTCCCCTTCCGCTCACAATTACGAGTATCTCGCAGGTTAAGTCGAGCGGCAGCGATGTGGATGTGAGTCAGCGGAATGCCAGCATCCGCAATCTCTTTGCCCCCTCGCCGGGCCAGTTGGCCAAGAAGAAGGAAGCCCGCCAGAGGAGCCAGAGCAGCTTCTCGCTGCAGAGAATCGGTGCTACTCAAAATGCAGGAGGTCAAATGGAGAATAAGGCGGAGGCGGAGGCAGAGCATCACCAGATGCGACTCTCCACGGGGAAGCTGGCCGGTTGGGAGAATGGCAATGGGTATGGGAATGGATTCGATGATTACCGACCAAGAGCCGCCTTGGGCATAAATCAATTGCCAATGACTGCGAATCAATCGGCAGTGAAACAATACTACAATGGCCAGGACAATAACGTACCGAGCCCTTGTCCAGCTCCTTTTGGTCCGACTCCAACTCCAGTTCCCTTACCCAACCAGGCCAACAACAATGGCTGGCATTATCAGAGTGCATTTGAATTGGCAATGAGGAAAAACTGGAAGTCAACGAGCCAGCTGGAAAATTTTATTAACAACGAGCAGGAGAACGGGCAGAAGGAGACCGAGCAGGACATTTCTGTTGACTTTGGTAATGAAATGACCTGGGGCAAATCTGCTGAGAAATCGGTGCCATTGAATCACCTGGGAAGCGGCAACCGGCAAGGAGTCGCCGGAAACTGGGACGACGATTATAAGCAGTGGGATTTGGACTTGGAGCAGCGCGAAAGTTTGCACAGCCAAAGGTAAATTGACAAAGGACCAAGGCAAAAGCCAAGCCAAGCAAAGGAATGGCAGAGCCAGGAGGGCAACTAACCCGTCTGCCTGCGTTTAGCTTTACTATTTTCCATTTTCCCCAGTTTCTCCAGTTTCCATCTTCTCCATTTTTCCCACTTTCTACCACGACCGTTTCCCTAGCTACCCACAAATTTGCTCGAGTTTAGCGCTCCAGCTGTCAGAGCTGGAGGATTGGAGTGGATGCGACTCGAATGGCGAGGCCATGTAAATGAGCCAAATGTGTTAGCCAAACTAACCTTGACACTATCCATTCGCTCCGCAACAGTTTCGCCGTCATTTGCATATCGAATTGCATTTGCGATTGATTGCTTGTCGCGATTGGGTCGATAAGGCAAATGGCCGTTGTTGCCTTTATTTCGGTTTCTGTTTTCTTGGTGGCCAACTAGCTGTGTAGCTGTAATAGAGTGGTAACAAATCGATCAATAACTCGGCTCTTTTGTCAGAGCGGGCCCTCTCCGCCAGCGGAATTCTCCAACTGCAACGATGCGTGGCACGAAAAGGAGAACCTACGAACGAAGGACAGGGGCGGGGATTAGAGGGGGGAGGCAGTGCAGCAAGCGTGTCATTTCAAGCTGTTGCACAATCGCTGATTTGATTTGAAACGAGCTGGCCAAGTTGCTAGCGGGTTACGCATTGCATTTGCTAACAACAAAATTACGAGGCGACAGAGCGGGCAGAGCAAAGGGGGCTTAAAACCCTCCCCTCCCCCCTCCTACAAACCCCCCTTAAAACCCAATCAAGCATGCCCAACATCGGGGGGGATAAAAACGAAACAGTTCCGATTCAAGTGCGACACAGATATATATACACCATATATATATAGGATCGATCGAGTTCAGTGACCGTCGAGGGCTAATTGAGCTGGAGAAAGGTAGCGGAAAGGCATTTGTCAAGTTTGATTGAAAGTGAGTTTGATTTATTGCCCTTTGCATTCACTGGTTGGTCCACTAACTGGTTGAGCGATAACCCAGTTACTATAGCTTTCAATTGTTCCAGATTTTGAATAAGTTGGTTCTGGATTCTACAGCAAGTGCAGATATAAATATATCAGAGAATAAAATAATATAAATAATAATTTCTGGGTTCTGGGAAATTATTTCCAAGTCATTTATTTGGGTCATAAATTTTAATAAATATTAAATTGATAAGCTTATGTAGAAACTGAATATAATAGAGCTTATACTTGAAAGTGATTTAATAGAATATTTTATTGAGGGAAGAATTCCTAAAGACATTATTTTATATACTCCTTATTAGTTTGAGTCATAAATTTGAATAAAGAAATTGAATATAATAGAATTTATTCTTATTTCTTCTGCTTCTATAAAATATATTTTTATGGGAATAATTCCTAGACACAATATTTTATGTACTCCTTATTAAATGGTTAGTTTGAGTCATACATTTTAATCAGAAATAAATTGATAAGCTTATATAGAAATTGGATTTAATATAAAATCTGCTTTTATAATATATATTCTTCTGGGAATAATTCCTAAAGACAATAGTTGATGTACTCCCAATTAGTTTTGAGTCATAACTTGGAATAAAGAAATTTAATATAATATAATTCCTTCTTTATTCCTCTGCTTTTATATCATATATCATTGTGGGAATAATTCCTGAAGATAATATGAATCTTTCCATATTCTCTACCATCTCAACTTCTTCTGATCTGACGATCTAAATTATTTTGCACTTTATTGCCCCCAACCGAGCTCATTTAAGTACAATTCGCTTTCCTTTTGTCTCTGCCCTTGTTTAGTTTGTTTTTTTGTGAGTTTCTGTTATACTATATATATGTATATGTCTGATTAATAAAAACAAAGCGCAAATTGGAAAGGAAATTGCTGTCACTCACTGTTGTTGCTGTTGTCAGCAATTGCATTAAAACGATGCCTCTTGGTGTTGCGTTTACCCAGTCGACAACGTTGTCGTTGTCAGTGTTGTTAGTGTTGTTGTTGCTGTTGTCGTTGTCGACTCTTTCGCTCTCTTAGTTGACTTCAGACCCTCGACGATGCGGCGTTTAAATACACCGCATGAGTTTAATTTAATGCAACGCAGCAATTTTATCAGCCAACAGGCAACAACAACAAAATGCGACGACAGCAATTGCTTCGCACACTTGCCATGTCACAGTAGATGTTGTTGTTGTTGTTTCTGTTGTTGTTGTTGTTGGGCTTATCGCCCTCACCGGCTGATAGGGAAAACTCGTGTATGTGACGCTTTTCCACCAGCTTTTCACATCCCTCCCTCCAACATCTCGCTGGATTACGTATGTGCTTTGCATTTGACTGCCCATTGATGTTGCCAACGTTGATGTCGGCGAGAGATTCCATTGTGTTGCCAGGCATCTCTCCTCAGCCGGGGGGTTTCTTGTGTGCAGGCAGACACCACCCCCTGGTCTGGGTTGGGTTGGTCTGCCCTGGTCTGGCCTTCACCCTTTCTGGTCACGCCCATCCTCGCTCCCCCCTCCCCCCCGGACTTAACTCTGCGACTGTCAAATCATCTCGTCATGGATATGAGCAATTGTTACGGCAGGGCAAAACTCAAAGAGACCTGCATAGCAAAATTGGCATGATATGTGATTTGATTGACGTGGCTCTTCCTCTTTCTCAGACCGATTTTCGGCTGCCTTTTGTTTGCCAATTTTTGGTGGCGCCTCGTCATTTTATTCCTATCATCTATATCTGCCATCTCAACTTGGTTCATAATCAGTAAATTTTGCCTACGAACTGCAGAATTTGACGTTTAATTTTGTGAAGCGATTGCAAGTATTGTTCGGTTACGTCAGCAACATCATATATATATATATAGTATATATATATCCAGTAGCCTGTCAATCACAGGGGTCTGCAATCAATTTGCAGCTTATGCTGAGCATACTGAAAACAATCACATTTTTAACTAATCAAAAAAAAACAATATTTGAAGGGAATTTTAGAAAAGTTGGAAAGGGGTTTAAGTTACATTAATTGAGATAGTTTAAATATTAGATATATGTTAAAGAAAAATAAAAAATGAAGCCATTACCTGCCTTACCTCTTCGTCGTGTGCTGATACAGATCCGTTTATTTTGGCCACATTTAATGCCGTTAGAGTGAGACCCTGTTGCCAAAGGCAACTCAACTTTTTGGCCAAAAAAAGTATCTCATACCATGTTGACTCTTCGTGTGGGCAGCAGCAGGAGCAGGAGCAACAAGCTTCGTTAACTTGCCACCCGTCCAAACAGACAACGGGCACTTTGCCGGCGCGGAGCTATGCCTATTGTTGATCCTGGTACCAGGCAGGGTCTTCCTGTTGTAGTTACAATTCAAATTCCGACTGGCCGGGGCTCGGAAAACAAACTCGCGCAGCGAGCGCTGCATGAAAAATATGCTTCATGCTCGGCGCTGGCCTCCGTTTACGTGGGCCAGCAAAAAAACATGAACAATAAAAATGGAGACAATAAAATAGAACTACAACGGGCGACTTGATGGCACCAACTACAACAACTAAAACAACAACTAAAAAAACAGGATCAGGAGCAGGAGGAATACCAGCGATAACGGCGACCGGTAAACAAAAAAAAAAAAATGGCTGCTGTCGCATTTCCGGTGGCAGTCAACATGGCGGATGCCGTGACGCCGCTTTATGAAGAAGAGGCGCCGCTTCATGAATAACCAGACACAAAATACAAAACACAAACTACAAAATACAAACTACAAAATGCCCAAAGGTTCATATTTTGTTGAGGCTTGTTATGATTTCAGAAAGGAGTAGTAACATTGAGTTTCACAGAAAATGGATAAGTAATAGCGAAAATATGGAATTCATTAGTAAATTTTATACAAAATACTACTCGAATTCTAAGGTAGAGACATCTTTCAACTTTAACTAGATCCATTAATGTATCTTCCATAACCAGACACAAAAAATAAAATGTTTTGTTATGATTTCAGAAGGAGGTTGCATTGGGTTGCACAGAAAATGCTGGATAAATAATAGTAACAATTTGGAATTCATTAGTAATTTTAATACAAAATACAATTAGAATTAGAATTCTGAGATAGGGACATCTTCTTAATGTTCATTAAATACTAACTTTAACTAGATCCATTAATGTATCTTCCATAACCAGACACAAAATACGAACTACAAAATGTTTTGTTATGATTTCAGAAGGAGGTTGCAGTGGGTTGCATAGAAAATGCTGGTTAAATAATAGTAACAATTTGAAATTCATTAGTAAATTTAAATCAAAATACTAATAGAATTCAAAGATAGTGATATCTTGTTAATATATACATATTCCAAATCCAGATCCATTAATGTATCTTCATAAACCAGGCACAAAATACGAACTTCAAAATGTTATGTTATGATTTCAGAAAGGAATAACATTCGATTGCATAGAATAACTGGTTAAATAATAGTAACAATTACCATTTGTTGATGTCATTAGGGTTTTTTTTTTTTTTAAATATATAATTGTAGGCGTCAGAGCATGAACAAATATGTGTTAATTAAACAATGCGAAAAAATGTTAACATAATGAATGAAATTATAGTGTGAAAATGTTAGCAATTTGTAAACGCATTTCAGTAATTTTATTATTACGGGTCTGTTTTTTTTTTTGTTTTGATTAAAGTACATTTAGTTTAAGATTTATTTAAATTTCATTGAATTTTTAATGGATTATTGGTTGGGGGAAAGAAACATTGCAACATTGCAACATTGCAACATAGCAGCCATTGCCTCAAATCGTACAATTATAATTAAATATTGATTGGCAATCACGATAATCGAAATCCATTCCAAGTTCAACCCGACTAATGAAATTCTTTTGTATCTTTTTTTTTGTGTGCTTTTTGTTTTATTGCAGTTATCAATAAAGCGGTTTTCATAACTATGAAAACAAAATGTTAGCTTAATGAATATTAATTATGGTGTGATAATTTTAGTAAATGCATTTAAATTTAATAGGTGTTCGCTTAAAGAGCGAGTTTAAAGTTGCCTATCAGCAGAACCTCTAATCACTCCAACCCCCTTAAATATCCCTTGTTCTATTAATGAAATATTTTATATTATGTATTTTATTTCCCGTTTTTATTGCAGCTATCGACCCGTTGGTGGGCAATCAACGCCTCTGGCGGAGCGGTTGCAGCGATTCCGATATCGCCAGCAATTGCAACTGCAGCAGCAACCCCCGGAAACTGAGGGCACCGATAGCAGCCCCTACACCAACCACTTATCAGGAGTCCTTGGGGGTGAACTCTACGGGGGGGTCACCTCAGTCGAGGCTGAGCAGGAGGCGCAGGAGGAGCCGGAGGAGTTGCTGCCACCGGATCGAGTTGTATACCCAGATTCGGAGCCGGAGGAGGAGGAGCCGGTGCAACGCCGTCGGGTTGTGATCAGAAGACGCATTGTCCGGACCACTAGGAACGGCAACAACAACAACAACAACCCAACCACTGCCATCGAAACTGAAGGCGATCCGGGTGCTAAGCCGGCTTCAACTGGCACCGGGAAGACCCTCGGCTGGCTATCGAGACTCAATAGCTTCGGGAGCATCAACAGGAGGAATCAGCAGGCTGCAACGGTGCGGGGCAGCAGCAGCAGCAGCGGCACAGCCACTATTAGCAAGGAGGACTGCTACCCCAAATCCAATCCCATCATGGCCGTCCTGCGCACTATGAAGCTCAAGGAGCGCCTGGTCATCAGTCTGGGCGCCACCCTCGTCCTGCTCACCCTGCTCCTAATCGTGGATGTGCAAATGGACTTTGGGGTGGCCAATCGGCACCTACTCCAACAGCAGCACCAGCACCAGAAGATCCGCCTCAGCGGGGACTATGATGCAACGGGGGGAGGAGGAGGAGGAGGTGGAGGAGGAGGAATGCTGCACGAGTTCAAGCGGAAATTCCTGCAGAAGAGGTGAGTTTAGCATTCCAAAAACGATTATGCACGAAATCTGATCCATCTATTTGGAGGAGCACCCACATTAATCAGCAGGGGAGAAGGATGCGCTATGTGCGTTCCTTTCAGAGAGGGAATAATGGGTGCTCCGAACAAGTGTTGTAATGGAAACTGACCTTCATTAAGTTAATGAGGCATTGTTAGGTGGCTGGAGGCCTCTCGGATAGCGTTTAGTTACAAGATATATGGGTATAGAATCGGAAAGGAACATCATCTGATTGGTTGGATGTAATTTTAGAGCTCAATCTGAATAGTTGAGTGAAACATAAGATGCTTAAGTTGGGTATTTTCTAAGGAATCAGTTACATTTGATTGAGGTAAAACCACTTAATTGTTATGATTGGTATTTCAATTTGAAGATTCATAGATGTTATTGCTAAGTAATTAGGTTTTTATTATTAATTTGGAATTCAGCTAGTTAGTGTGAACTAAATTCAAACTTAAGCCATAACTAAGCCAAGTCTGAAATGACTCTAAAAATGATATAACTCTTCTTTCTTTTCTCCGCTAGAACTGTTCAATAAAATAAAAAACTTTTTAAATTTGTTACCATATAAAAAACTTTTTAAATTTTTGAACAAATAAAAAACTGGTTTAATTCTTTACCATATATAAAACTTTTAAAATTTTGTACCAAATAAAAAAGTTTAAAATTTTTGAACATATAAAAAAGTGAAATAAATTCTACGACAAAATTAGTTTGAGATTTTAAAACATACTCAAAAATATATAAAGATATTAATTGGTCTTGGACCCATAAGAAAAGTATAAGTAAATGCAGTTAATAGTTAACCCATAAATATTATCCACCACTTTTCGATACAATAATAAAATTGTATACCAAAATTCATTAACAATTTGGTAAATATTGAAATTCCCTCCAAAAATTTTAGAGTTTGATTAAATAGTAATTATAATTGTTATCCCATAAAGTTTCCCAATTTTATGATGGGACTTCAAAAAGGAAAATATATTTCAAAGATTAAGTTAATAGTTGTAAGATTAAGTTAATAGTTGACCCATTAATATTATAGCTTCCTTATTTTTTTTGTTGTGACTTAAGAATTAAAAAAAACAAATGGTTTTAACCACCAACACCCCCTTTTGAGTGTGGGACTGGCTAAGACCATAAACTATTTGGCTTCCACCCGGCGGTATTTCAAATCGTTTTTTACAGGTTTCGCTTTGAATCCCCACAGGAGCAACTGCATCGTGGTGAAATATATTTTCCCCCCTGACTCCTCTCCTCTCCTGCAATAACCAGACCACCGCTGGCCATTCCGAGGGATTAAAAATTATGCACAAATCGCAAACAGGGTCGGGCCATTGACTTCGCCAAACACTCTCTCCGGGAATCCGGAACTGCTCCTCCGACTCCTTCTTACCCTTAAGGATGAAGAAGAAAAAAAAAGAAGTTGCTGAACACGGCAGTGTACATAATTCAATTTAGCAGAAATGCAACAAAAGTTGCAATAAAACTTGGTTGGCCCCGGCATTAAAACGTAATTTGCTGCAAAACATAAACCCAGTCCAGGCCAGCGGGAAGTTCTTGGAAACTCCCTTGGAGCGGGAGCAGGGGCAGGAGCAGGAGCTGGAGCCGGAGCCAGAACAGGAGCAATGTTAATGCCTTTCTGCAGAATATGTACTGTACAGGGCAAGTCGTCTTACCTTTACCTTTGTGCACTTTATTTTTTCTTACCACCGAGTTGCGTGCGGCGGTGGCATGGGTGGCTGCTAAATGGGGGCGGATAAAAAGGGGGAGCGCTT
>JAJJHY010008598.1:3333284-3371183 GCA_021224005.1 Drosophila setifemur | reverse complement strand
AAATATCTTTTCCAATTATTTTTGTTTGTTTTTTATATGTATATATATATCTTTTTTGCGTTTTCATCGTTTCTGTTTTTGCTGCTGCGGTACGTCGCCGAGTTGTCAACGCTTTGCATAACAAAGTTGTGCGCTTGGCTTAGACCAGTGGCGTGGGTCGGAAGGGGGAGGTAGAAGGGGGGTGGAACTGCCTGTCTCTGCGGTTGTCAGCGTTTGTCTGTCTGGTTGTACCCACACACACACACACACACACTCATACATGCCACGCGTCACGTGCGCTTTCGGCGTGCAGCATGCTAAAACCAGCATCGCTGACCCCTTGCCCCACCTTCGGGGGCTACGCCCATGTTCAACAAACAGCGCCTTCACTTTCTCTTGTAATGCGATTTCGGGTTTCTGTTGACTGGCGGCCGCTGCAACTGATTTACGTGACTCAATTACCAAAAAGGGATTTGAATTCGCTGCCTTTGTTTCTCCTAACCCACAATCCCGAATCCCGAGTCCAGAATCCGCAACCCAAAGAGTGCAACAGCTGGCCAAAAGCGATTGGCCAAGTCGCTGCAAAACCGCACACACAATATATATAGCCGCTGTGGACATCGGGCAGTGCTTAGTCAATGTCCGTATCTGGAGGATCGGGCTCCATCAATTACGCTGCTCCTTCTGCTGCTCCCGATGCTCCTCCCGATGCTGCGGATTCTCTTGGCCAACTCCACCGCAGTTGACAAATGAAACATGAGCAGAAATTTGACTTTGACCAGGGCTAACCTTCTATAGCATACTTTGCGGCACACTGAAAGAAATAGAGCGGTGCTTGAAACTATGCAAAGTTGAGTTAGTAAAAATTCTTACCTGAATTTTAGCTTCACATTTTTTAATTGAATTAAATTTTGAGTGGGATTAATCTTCAGTGTGAAACTTTTTCAGGTCATCAGTTTTCCTGATTTTTCTCTTTTCCACCTTCCAAAAACGAATAAATTATCTTGAATCAATTATGTTTCAGAAATATCCTTTAAAAGTTGTGTGATTAAAGCGCTTGGAATTTAGTTTTGTGTCCTTTGATTTCAACTAGGGTATCCTTGTCACCGAGCTGCACATGAAACTGACTGAACCCTTGTCAATTCAGTTGGTCCTTCTTCGTCCTGCGGTCACATCGTGACAATTGCCGCCTGATTGTGAGCCTCCTTATGCAGGCACTTTAAATTCAGCCAGGACAGTGAGAAGCGTTTTAGGAGGGGATGGGGGAGATCCTGGAGTCCTCGGGTTCATTGCTAAGCGGAGGTGGCAGTCAGGAAGTTGTCACCATTTCCATAAAACGCTGAAATATTGAAAGTCATTCGGGGCACAAGAAGGTTGGCTGCCAGACATTTGTTTCCTTCCTGCGCACAAAAGCCCAGAACCGAGAGCCCAGCGTAGCAAAAAGGCAAAATCCAGAGAAGGCCAAAAGGCAATGGGGTTAGAAGTCCGCCAGAGACGTAGGCAGCACAAAAAAAAAAGCGTAAAGCGTTGAAGTATAACAGCCGTCAACGGGCAAATTATGAATGGAGCAGGAACAGGATTCGAGGGAGGATTGAGTTATGAGTTATGTAGACGCCATTGAGAGCAGTCATCCAGTCAGGCATCCTTCTAGCCGGAGGGAGAAACGGATATGACTTCATTATCGTGATAAACTCGGTGAACAATGGAGCAGAGTGCATTCTACTCGTTACTTGTTCCCCGTTCCTCGCTCCCTGTTCCCCGTTCCCCATTCCGTGACTGACCGAAAGATATGGAGTTTTGCATTTCAATTTGTCATGACTGCTGCTGCTGCTGCTGCTGCGAGTATAATTTGCCGTGTGCATTGCAGTGCCAAAAGATACATCCACCGAGTGCCTAGCACTTTGCAGCTTAAATCCTGGCCAGCACAAATTGGACTAAATCTGGGAGCGTAAGACAAAAGCATTGTGCCATGTGAGCGGCACATGTCAGAAGCGGAGCAAAGCATAATCGGAGAGGAAAAGATATTTTCCGACAATTGCCAGACTGGGAAAAATCGACCACCAAAGATTACAGCTGTTAGAGGGAGGAGGTGGAGGAGGGGGAGCGGGCGTCTTGGCATTTGCAAACCAAATTGTCATGACAGCGGTAAAAAGGGCCAAGAAGGGAGCTGGAGCCGGAGCCGGAGCCTGTGCATTGCTTTGACAAATCAATGTGAGAAATCTTGATATGCAGCCCCGAGAGCATCGAGCATACTTATGAGGAAATCCGAAAGGGTCCTCCGGTTGGCAACGGGGCTCCGGGACTCCTCAGCTCCAGAGGCTGATTGTCCTTATGGCTTCTTTTCATTCTCCTGCCTGCAAACGACAGCTGGCTCCGATGCTCGATTTGTACTTACATTTCTATCATCTTTTATTTTTTTTTTTTGTGCTGGTGGATACTGTATGTCTGATTCCATCTCAACTTCCATGTCTTTGCAGTGCAAATGCCAGCAATTTGGAGCGCTTCCAATTGCGCATCACGAAAAAGGAGCTGTACGGCGAACAGGACACTCTGGTGGATGCGGTGCTACGTGACATGATCAAGCTGCCAATACAGCATGTTGGTAAGAAACCGTCGTCGTCGTCGTCGTCGTCGTCTGCTGACTCTTCTGCGGTTGGGATTGTAAAGTCATAAATACACCTCGACTGGGTGGGGGGACCGGGGACAAAAGTTTGTTGGTCCTGCAAATTCGCAGGACTCAGCTGCATATTTAACTCAATTATGTGGAGCTCTTGGCGGCTTGGTATTATTATTATTGAGGTGCCGCTGCGAAACTATTTTCATTGCAAACTTTCTTCCGGCGCATTCATTAAAGTCATAATTTATTAATAATAAACTTTTAACAGCGGCCGCTCCGAGCGACAAAAAGAAAACTCATTTGCAGTTAAGGGAAAGTAGGGAACAGGAAGGGGCAGGAAGAGGAGTGCAACAATGACACTGTGGCAGCATAATTGCTGCAACTTCGGCATTGTAGGGCTGGCATTTATCACGTATACGCCGCGTATACACAGCCAACTTCTGCCAACTCACAATACACGCATGACTTGCATTTTAGGCAAACTTTCAAGACATAATTCATAATATAGAGTATATTCTCCCTCTCAGTTTTGTTTGTTTTGAAAAAGGAATTACAATGAAATGCGGTCGGTTTTATTTCGGTAATGGTCAGTCGGTTTTTGCAATGATCAAACTATTCGCTTCACTTCACAGAACTGGCCAAGGAGCAATGTTTTGGGGTTCCTTTGTGCGGTTGCGTATACGCAATATTTGTAGCCAGAGTATACATATATATATGTGTGCAATATTTGCCTTTTTTGCGGGCTCTTTTGCATGCATTTTAATTGGTATTTAGTCGAGTGTAATATGTTTATGCAGTCTGCAGTCCGTAGTTTGGCAACATTTTAAAAGCCGATTGCAGACGGTGATCGGTGGAGTGCGAATCGGAATCGGAATTGGTATTGGAATTGGAATTCGAATGCCATGAATTCGGTTTTTGCTTCAATTAATTGCGAGTGCTTAATTAATTTACATTCATTTCTCTGCATTTTCCCTTGTTTTCTTTTTCTTTTTTTTCCACTCGCAGTGCAAAAGGAGGGCGGCACCCAGCTGAAATTGATCATTGAGTACCCGAACGATATCAAGGCCTTAATGAAGCCGATGCGGTAAGTTGGCCAACGGGAATGGAAGATTTCCCCAGTCTGTCGCCGCTTAATGCATTTGTCCCGGCATCCCGTCATCCCGTCATCTCAACGGCATCCCAACCGATTTTCCCGGCCATCGGGACCGTAATGAATGCAACTTTTGCCCACTTGTCGACAACACTTTTCGCGTAGCTGAGTAAATAAAATTCCGCTTTTTATTCGCTGACTTTCCTGCGGCCAGTCGATGGAAATTCCGCGCCCATGTCCACATCCACATCCACAACCACGTCCATTGCTGCCGTTTTGCGGTGGCACTCCAAGTTGCAAGCGGCAAGTTGCAAGCTGTGAATTTAAAACATTCATGCACTTTTTAATGAGATTTAAACGCGTTGGCCTGGTCAATGTGCTGGTCTCTACCCTCTTTACCCAACCATCTTCCCCTACTCCCTATCCCCTTCCCCCATTTGCGCAGCTGGCAAAGTGCAAAGTGTCCTTATAATGTCGTTCATTTGCAATTTAAATGAAAAAGTTTTTATTTTTAAATCTATATATACACACGTAGCACATAGCTATATTTTTTTTAAATTGCACTTACTTTCGTGTTGTCGTGTAAGTAATTAAGCTGGCACGTAGCAATGCAGGTTCACCTTTACCTGTACCTTTACCATTACCTTTACTGTTACTTTTACCTGTCCCTTGTACCCTTTCCCTTTCCCTTTTCCCCGTCAAAGTGGCTGCGCTCCACGAAAATGCATTAAGCCGGTGACAGAAGCCCGCAGTTTCTATTCATTTCATTATAGTATGTAGTCATCCCGACACTCCGCTGATTGCCCTCATTTGCATTTGCATCCGCAGGTTTCCGAGGGACCAGCAAACGCTGCCCAACCATTTCTACTTCACGGACTACGAGCGACACAACGCCGAGATTGCCGCCTTCCACCTGGACAGGTGAGTGTTTTTTTGAGTTGCTCCTGCTGCTGATGCTGATGCTGCTGCAGGTGAAATTCAAGCGAAGATGCCCAAGAACCCCGTTTGCGGGCATTTATGCAATGCAAATTGCTCGTTCAATCGAATTAAATCAGCACAGCAGAGCAGAGCAGAGCACGAGCAGAGCAGAGCACCTCGTGTAAATGTCTGGCATACCCTTATTTATTTTTAATTTAATTTCCAATTATACGTAAATATTTATGGTGAGCATTCAATGGATTCGCACCGCAACAACAAAAGCAGACAAAAGTCCGGTCCGGTGCTGTGAAATATTCTGCAAAATCAATTTGAAATATTCAATTAGGCAAACACAGACGGTGCTCGCTGCAATCCGCTTTCCGGATTCTGCAAAATTACATCAATTTAAATATATACCACCAAATATATATATATATTTTAAAAAATATCCGGAATTTCCATCAATATTCGGCATTCCTCGAGCGGATTTAAGGCGTCCCTGGTTGCTCCCCTGGTTCAATATACCATATATATATTTCCCACATTTTATGGGCCCCTTTTTTTTTAGTACATGACAAAGCAATCAAATTAACCAATTTGTCCGCTATGTAAACCGGTCCCTGGGCCAACATTCAGTGGGCATTCAAATTTATAACACTTTCTGCTCGTTTTTGGATGCCTGACCCCCGGCGATTAGAATCCCAATAATCCTCAAACACACTCATCCACATGGCCACCAGGACTCCGACCCAACACATGCTGAGGTCAGACCGCAGTCAATTTATGTTCATTATTTATGATGGCCGGGCGAATGAAATGAAAATAAAAATAAATATAAAAAATATCTGAGGGCCAAATGCCGCCATTAAATGATATTTAAGAATATTTTTCAAGCCAAAAAAAGGGGGAACAGCTCATGTAAATGATGTGGCCAGTTGGGAGTCCTTAGATCCTGCGACCTTTTCATGGCTAATTAACTTGGCCAAGTGGCCTGACATGTCCTGCCGTAATTTGGCCTCGAATTGTCTGCATAGTTAGCAGCTGCTTGCGTTTTGTCAAAAACTTTGACAGCCAGGTTAATTGCCAGTCTGTGCTGGGGCATTTTTGAATTTAGATAAGGCGCCATAACTTGTGTAATTGTTGTGGCTGCCACAATCACGCACATGCCCCCGTCCCTGGGCAACTCTGGAGTTGGCCAACTTTTAGCTCTCCCCCCAAAAACCGAAAGGGATGTGTCTGCCCTCTCTCTAATGGAGCGGAGGAGCGGAGGATGATATAAATTTATCGCATTTTCCCCATTGACCTCAGGCTGCCGCCTCCGAGACCATAACACAGAGAATGAACGTTCCTCATGTTGCCAAATAATTTCGATAATATTTTCTGGTCAGTCTGCCCTTGGCCATAAATCTCCTCGAGGGTTAAGGGCCGCCGAAACCCTTTAAGAACTGAAGAGATTACGGATTTTTCTGTACTCTGTTTGGGAAAATCTATTTGATTGATCCAAAAACTGTCTCGGGTTTCACTCTCAATTAGCTCAATTGTCGAGGACTGAGGACTGAGGACTCTGTGCTCTGTGGGTTTCCTTAAATAAACACGGAATTATTTGGTTGTCCTGACAACAATCCACAAATATTTCTCCCTTATTCTTGATTACGCATTCCGCATTCACACGAAGAGGAGGGAAACTTTTTCCCTGCCTTTTGCTGTTGCTGGATTTTGTTAACCGCTTTTCTTTTTTTTGTGATTTCCCCTCCTCCAGGATACTGGGATTCCGGCGGGCCATGCCCGTTGCCGGCCGTACACTGAACATTACGACCGAAATTTATCAACTGGCCGAGGAGAATTTATTGAAGACGTTCTTCGTTTCGCCATCGCTGAATTTATGCTTCCATGGCAAGTGCTCGTACTATTGTGACACCTCGCATGCCATCTGCGGCAGTCCGGACATGCTGGAGGGCTCCTTCGCCGCCTTCCTGCCCAACTTCGAGTCCGGCAATCGCAAGGTATGTATCTCTTTGAGCCTGGGATCCCATGACACACTTCACCCAGCATTCAGCTTCAGCTTGCCACATCCAAACAGCACGCATGGGAATGGGTCCAGGATGGGGAATGGGCCTGGCTAAGTGGTTTTTGATTAATGCACGGGGCCAGCTTCCACACAGATTACAATTTATGCTTCTTTGCTGTGGTTAGCCCGCTTTCATTACCAATTTCGGGGGGCGCCACGTAACAAATCACTTTATTTACTTAGCATGTAAGCTGTGCAAGCCCGCAACAGGTGGGCCACAGAAATGTGGGTGGACAGTTACTAGAACTACAACTTCCAAAGCCAGGCCCTGACCCATTAATCGGGGGAGTGTTAAAGCTTAGTAAGAGGGAATTTTTAAATTACCATCCAAGGGGCGGGCGGGAGAACTCACTTTTAATTTGCATAATTTCTTGTTGTTTTTATGTGCTGTTTTTTATCCTTTGTTTGTTTGTCGGACTCGGACTCGGACTCCTCCCCAGTGAGCCACTTCATTCCAATTTCATTCATTCGTTTGGCTGCTGTTGAATTAAGAGTGGAAATATTGTATCAGTTCTCCAGCGTCTGGTAAAGCGTAAAATGAATGAAATATAAAATGCAGGAACCCGGGCGACTCCGTTGCTGGCGTTAATAAATTCTAGAGTCCACTCCATCAACCGACAGCCCAAAATAAAAAAAGGAAAAAAGGGACAACGGCAACAGCTTTTAAATGCAAATTACCGAAAAATTAAAGCCCCGTCCATAGTCCACTTCAGGACTCGACTGTCTCCGTTTTTGGTGGAGGCCATAAAAAGGGTTCAGCCAGGCTCCAGTTATCCTTCAGTTAGCCGGGTTTTTAGCCTCACAGATTTCTGCCGCAGCAGAGGCATTTTATTTTTAGTCTATTTTATACATAGATATATATATTTTTTTAGTATCCTTTCCCAGGGCCTCTAAGGAATAATTCTCTTTATTCCCCCTTTTTCTGCGGCTCGCTCTCCAAACAGTTTACAAGTAGAAAATGGTTAAGTGTATACTTGAGATTTGGCGTAAGGCAAAACTGTAAATTATGCACAAGAGATCATTTTTCTTTCCCCCACATTTTCCTTACCCCTTTTCAGGGGTTTTCCCAGTTCCTCTTTTTCCGGCCTGACCGAGTTTTTCCCTCCTTTTTTTTGTTTTCTACCCACTTTGCTGTTGTGGGCGAGCTGTAAACAAGAGAACATTTTTTTTTAACTGAACAGAATTTTAATTAAGTTGCAAATTTGATTTGCACGCTTGTTAAATGCTTTGGCAATCTAACCAGAACAAGAACGAGTTAACTGAATTGCAACGATTGAAAGCCTGGTCAATATGGGGAGGCTCCTTCGAGTGATTAAGCGATGGAGTGAAAAATAATTGGTTTTTTAGTTGGGTCAACACTTTATGGTATATATATACTCGTATATTGTTGTAATTGCAAGATTGTTTTCTATTTGGAGTACTTGAGAGTAAACTATCACACATTTATAACTAACAAAATGAAAACCACAATTGAATCATGGTAAATCCATACAAAATTGGCATTTATTTGTTATAGATACTTTAAGAGTGTTTACCATATCATGCAAGCTTTGATTACTTTACTTAACATATTACATTAAACTTGATCATATTGATAAAACCAATTAACTATAAATTAGCATTCGTTTAATTTGGCATTGAAAAGCATCTCTGAGGGTTAGATACATCATCTATGACACATTTTTTGGATAGCTTTATTCCAATTTTCATTCGCTTGAAATTAGTCAACTTTTCATTGAAGTCATTGCATCTTTAAGTCTTTCCATCTCCACTCGCGAATTTATCAAGTGCATTTAACGCGATGCTAACAAAAATTGCAAATTGCTTGCCTCACATTCTATTCTGTCTTTTTTTATTATTATTTTTTCGTGCTTCGTCCGCTGCTCTTATAAAATTTAATTTTGCTTGATTTATGCGCGTTTTTTTCGTTTTTTTTCGGGGTGACTAAAGGTGGGTTAAGCCAAGGTGAAATGGTGGGGCAGCAGGGGGGGGGGTTAAAGAACGCTTTTCAAACAGAAACCCCCCTCCAAACCCTCCCCGCTGTCACCATGCCAACGCTGTTAACTTACCTTAGTTCCCGGCTTAAAGTTTTCTATTTTTTGTTGTTGTACTCTTTGTAAGTTTGTTGCCTTTCCCCTTGGCTTGCATTTCTTTTTTTCTCGCGCTGTGCTTTCTGTTTGCTTTGCTTTTGCTTTGGGTATCCACCTGCTAGCCAGCTGCATTCTTGGTAGCCCCTGTGGCCTGGCTGGGCCCTGCTTCCGGTCATTACACACCCCGTCGTTGCCACGCCCACTTGGCATAAAGCGCCCAAACGCGCCGAGCTTTTATTATGCATTTTTGTGTGTGCGAGAGAGGGGTGGACCCCCCTCCTGCGTCTTATTTTTAATTCTTTTATATATATTTCATATATACATTATTTTTTTGTTGCTCCTGCTACCGGCTACTGCTCCTGCTCCCTGTGCCGTTGCCGTTTGCCGCTCCTGTTCCTGTTCCCGTTCCCGTGCCCCCCCACAATTGTTGTTGTTGTCGCTATTGTTGCCCCCCTCTGCCAAACCGCCAAACCAAACCAAATAAAAACTAAAAAAAAACACACTAAATAAAACCAGGGACGGAAGGTAAGTTGCGGTGGCCAAGGGCGGGGTAAAAAGGGGGGATTCGTGGCGCTGCAAAACTTTTATTGCCTGCCTTGGCCAGCGGCGGGCAAATAATTTAATTTAAGCAAAATTAATTTCGCCTGCAGTTGGAGGAATTCGCCAGAGACAGACAGAAAGAGAGGGGGAGACAGGGAGAGAGAGATAGCAGCTATAAAGCAAAATTAATATTCTTATATTTTCAATTTCACCCGTCTTGTAAGACGGAGGCGGCAGCAACAGCAATGTTTGTGCCCCCGTTTTCTGGGATTGCAAATGGAATGGAATGGGAATTGATTTCGTGTTTCGTGTCCTTTTCTCTGATTTCGCCCCCAACAGCTGTGGCGGCATCCCTGGAGGCGCTCCTATCACAAGCGGAAGAAGGCCCAGTGGGAGACAGATGCCAATTATTGTGCCCTGGTATGTATTCCCTTTTGCCCGTCAAGGAGCATGGAGGAGGAGGAGGAGGAGGTCCTGTCATCCAGCTCCAGCTCCCACTTCAGCTTCAGCTTCAGCTCCTTCCGCTGCGGTTTCTTTTATTTAATTTGCATTTAAACTCGATTGAAATGCAAATGTTTTTATTGTGGTCGGAGCTGGGAGAGAAGTGGAGCTTGGAGCTTGGAGCTGACTTAATTAAGACATTGCTGCAGCTTAATTTTGCATTTGATTTCCTTTCATTTCTCCCCATTTCTCCCCATTCCTTGCCAGGTCCGAGATATTCCACCCTACGATGACGGCCGGCGGCTGCACGACCTCATGGATATGGCCGTCTTTGATTTTCTCACCGGCAACATGGATCGCCATCATTACGAGACATTCAAGTGAGTATTTTGCGGAGAGCCGCCAAAGAGGAGGAGGAGCTAGAGGAGCAAGTGGAGCTAGTGCTAGTGGAGCGGGCTAAGCCGGATGCTGTCTCTCTGAATGGTTGCTTGTGCCGTTGCCGTTGGCAGTGTGTGTCCTTGGCATGGTAACTAATGCGATCGGTTTATTTCCGCACACATGGCTCTGTTGGCTTCCTGCCTCCTCGCTCCGGGAGGAGCGTTGGCACGTTGTGTTGCGTTGCGATACGTTACGTATGCGCCCCGTGTGCACCGTCGGCCGGCTAAGCGCCTGCATTTGCCAGGGATATGCCAGCACCTGCATGCCAAGCAGCCACAGAAGCAGCAGAGCAGCAGCCAATGCCACGGAAAGATATTTCCAGCCCGCCCGCACAGGCTTATGGAACATCTCGGCTCCACCTCATCGATGATGGAGGTTGTCGGAGAAGGAGATGAAGGAGGAGCCGGAGAAGGAGCCGGAGAAGGAGCCGGAGAAGGAGCCGGAGCCCGAGTCGAAGCCAGACTGGCAGCAGGTGCCAGGTGACTTGGCTCGGCTGCTGCTAAATTGTTTGTTATGCAAAAGCGTTTGTTTGGCTTACGGCGCTGTCATCGCTGGCACCCGGCTTACAACGATTTGAAACAACCCAAACCCAGCATCCTGGCATCCTATCCCCTCCCATCTACTATATACCAATGCCACTCTGCCAGGCAATTATGCTCGCTGGGGGGTTTGGTTTTGGTCCTGGCCTGGCTGATTGCCGCATTCACTCGAATTTCACCCGGGCATCTTTTGCTCTCTCTCTCTCTCTCTGCCTTGTTGCAGGGTCTACGGCAACGAGACGTTCCCTCTGCACTTGGACCATGGTCGGGGCTTCGGAAAGCCCTACCACGACGAGCTCTCCATCCTGGCGCCGGTGCTGCAGTGTTGCCTGATTCGCAGATCGACGCTCGTCAAGCTGCTCGAGTGAGTATTGATTTTGGGTAGCCGTAAATGGGAACACTTTAGGGGTTTTAGGAAATACAATTCAAAATAATATTTAAGAGAATTTAGTTTCTAATAAACCATAAGTAAAGGCAACTATCATAATAAATTTAAATGATTTTGAAACATGCCGATATTGTCTGCGTTTTACTATTGGATTTTTCATCGATATTTAAGCAATAAATATAACTCTAATTAATTCAATTTAAAACAATGCAAATAGAATTTAAAATAAAAATAATTTAATAGCATTTATTTTCTATTTGGCTTTCATTATTAATGGAGAGATTCAATTTAATTGCATATTTCAGATCACTTCTTTTATAGCTCTCTAAATAACTAAAAATAAATAAAATCATATTGAAACTTTACGGAATAGTCACCGCATAAATAATCATTGTAAAAATACTTTAAAGAATCAATTTAACAGCACTTAAACATATGAAATTAGATACAATTGAATATATTTGATCACATATTTTACAATAAACCATTGGTAAAGTTACCAATCAAAAATAGTTTAATTCATTTTGTAATTGTCCAATATAATCTCTATAAGTAATCATTGGAAAATGTTTAAAGAATGAATTCAACTGCATTTAAATTGTAGTTTATTTTCCCCCGATATAAAAGTAATACATATGGCTCTAATTAATTCAATTTCAAACAATGCTGATTAAAGCGAAATATAATTTAAAATAATGATTGCAATTTCTGACCTCGATTTTGTTAGAAAATCCTCGCTAATGCAGGGAATATTAAACCAAAATTAGTAAATAATATATATAATAAGATGTATAAATTGTATTCCCATTAAAAATTCAAAGAACTAAATTGTTTATTTCCCCGATTTGACTACTCCACAGATTCCACAATGGCCCCAAGCCGCTGTCGCAGCTGATGAGAGATTCGCTGAGTTTGGATCCCATCAGTCCGGTGCTGTGGCAGCCGCATCTGGATGCCCTGGACCGGCGGACCGGGATCATCCTGCAGAGCATACGGGACTGCATCAAGCGGAATCCGCCGGGCGAGGTGGACGGCTCGGAGGCGGACGTGTCCTCGTAGCAATGAGGAGGTCCTCCTGCGCGTGCAAACAACAAATCATCCTAGAGCATTAGCTTAAACCCCTTTTAGCTGTTAGTTGCGTGTCCTGAGTGTTGAAACTAAAACAAAAAAAAAAAACAAAATAATTAGCGTTAATGTTCGTGGCAATCGATCTTTGTAAAAGATCAACGTCCTAAGTGAAACGATTCCTTGTCGCTCTGTCTGCACATACCAAAAAAAAAAACTTAAAAGAAAAAGAAAGTGAAAGAGAGTCCGAGAAAGTCGAAGAAAGCCAGCAAATCAGCAAAGAGCCAGGGGCGAAAATGATTTCACTCTAATGTTTATATTTCACGTAGTTGGAAAAGCTGCCTGGGAATGTCCCTTCTGGCAGTGATTGGCAATGAAAATCGAGTACCTCCCACAATCGCACACACCCAAATCATACCAAGAACCACCATGCACCATGCACATACAGTGGGTGCCAAAAGTAAACCAAGACGCATTGTGCAAACAAATCGGAACGAGCAAGTTAAAACTAAAGTAAAACAAAAACCCCAAGGCAAGGAGCAGGAGCGGAGACTCCTTCAAAAGACTATACAAAACATAAACAAGAAGAACTAAAAACTGAAAACTGAAAACGGAAAACTAAACTAAAAAATTTTAACTATTTTCTAAATATTTATTTATAATTTTTTCATACTTTTTACGACTTTTATGTGCATACACTTTTGCCGTATGCAGAAACCCCAAACCCCCCTCTTTCCCCCTCTATTCTCAAGAAAGTTGTTGCAAGTTTAGTTCGTAAGTCAACCTAACTTTATGATCGATATCAGGCGTAGCTTTATCCGATTCCGGGAAGCATCTATCTGAAGGGTGGATGCGTCCATCGATTCGTCTTATTAGTTAGTCCAATTAGTTCCATCGAGAATCATGTATGTACTTCACCAATGTGGGTAACAAACAAACAAACAAAAAACAATGAAGTGAAAAACTACTGTTAAAAAATAACTAATTATTACTATTATTATTGAACACCTAGCTAAGTTACATTTGTTTTTATTGTATATGTAGTAACGTTTTTCGATTGTACCTTGAGTGAGGTTGAGCAGAAATCTGCTGAATTTGTTAAATTGGCCGAGAGAAATGTGACATGCAGAGTGTGGGCGGAAATGATACACATAACAAAAAACAAACAAACAACAAACTAAATTGTGTTAGAATTAGTAAAATTTTAGTAAAAATTTCACATGTAATTAATAAAAAAAGTACCAAAGAAATTTGAGAGTTTTTGTTATTTTTCAAGGTTATCTTCCACTGAAAAGTAAGTAATTTATGTCAGTGTAAACGGTGTTCAAAGAGAATAAATTTCTGTTCTAATTAAATTAAATATCTTCCCGATTGATAGTCAAATTTTGGTATCAATAATTAATTGATTTTAATTCATAAAAAAGTACCAAGGAAATTGAAGAGTGTTCATCATTTTTCAAGGTTACTTAACGAAAGAGAAAGTAACTTCTGTCAGTGTAAGAGAGTGGATTTCTGTTTTTATTAAGCGAATTCTCTTTCCAATTGATGGTAAAATTTTAGTAACAATTTCACAAGCAATTAATTAATTGTAAATAATAAAAAAAGTGCCAAAGAAATTAAAGAGTTTTTTTAAATTATTTTTTAAGGTTTCTCTCACCAGAGTACACTGTTCTTAAAGATAATAGATTTCTGTTCTGATCAAAAGAAATCTCTTCCCGATGGATAGTAAAAATTGTAGTAAAAATTTCCGATGCAATTAATTAATTGTAAATAATAAAAAGTACTTAAAAAATAAAGGAGCTTGATGATTTTTCAAGGTTCCCCCTACCTAACAGTAAGTAACTTCTGCCAGTGTAAACGGTGCTCAAAGAGCACTGATTTTTGTTCTGATCAAGAGAATTCTCTTCCCGATCGCCGCTCAAATTGGGAACAGAATTTTTTTACTTCGCGCTCTCCGAGATTCCCATTCCGCTGGAGGCGTCACTATAAAAGACCACCAGCTGTTGGGGTTAGTTTTCAGACAGAACTGCTCCGAGCACGTTGTTCCATTCTTGTTGTTTGGTGGCTTTATCAATTAATTGACTTAGTGAGTGCGGTTATTGATGGTTTGTTATTTTTTTATTCAAGTGTAAATTGAATTTTCGCGAGGCCCTAGAAAAATAATTGAAGTGATGAGTCAAGTTCGAGTTCGAGGGCCAAGGGTTCTCCATCTCCCGATTGCATAATCTTGCCCCACATTCCAATGTCAAGTTGATGTATATATACTATATATCTGGGCTGCCATATTAATATTATTATTGCAAGCATAACTCGCAGTCTCCATGCAAATGAGATCGCGATTCAATTGGGCGGTGGCCATAAACATGGCCCACCTTATGCTAATAACCCCAGCTAATCAACTCGCAACCAAAATCCCCCCTTACATCCACAGACCATGTCCCACTCCATTGTTGACCTGCGCTCCGACACTGTTAGCCAGCCGACGGCGGAAATGCGCACCCGGATGGCCAATGTGGTGGTCGGTGACGATGTCTATGGCGAGGATCCCGCCGTCAACGAACTGGAGGCGAGGATGGCCACCATTTTCGGCAAGGAGGCCGGCGTCTTTGTGCCCAGCGGCACCATGGGAAATCTACTGGCAAGTGAGTGGCAAGGGTAGCGACTGGCGAGGCACATAAATAAACCCGGCTCCGGGCAGCTCATTTTCGGACCACTTCCACTTGATTTCGGTCTTATGTTTATTAGTTTAAAGTGAGGCCATCGTCAGATTACAAAGGGCAAGGTGAGCCAAAGGAGCACCGAGGAGTGTGGTGGTGGCCCGGAGCTGGGAAACAAGAAAGCAGGGCTCATATCATGCATCAGGTACATTATCGTAAAGGCTAAGGGCGCCCATAAACATAACATTAATTTTTATAGACTTTAATATTAGACGTGGACGTATGCCGGGGGGGCATACAATGTCGACGAGGTGGGCGTGGCAGGGGGCAGGATCCGAAGGAGCATTAGCGCAATCTCGAGTAATTTATGCGTTCGCTGAAATTAATATTTCTAATGGAATTTGAAGTTTGCATTTCATTCGAAAGGAAAGTGCACTTCAACTTACGATTGTGCTAATTTTTCACGAGGGTTTCGCAGTGAGCGAAATATGAGATACTTTCCAAAAATATCTCAAATTATTTTGAAGTTGATTTTACATTTATTTGGGTAGTAATAAAACAAAGCATAAATCAAATAATCGGATGTTCCTGCTGCTGATAGCTTATCTTAACAAGCAAAAAGCAAATTAAATAGAGATTTAATCTAGCTATTTAGTATTTCAAAAGATTTATTTTAGCTATAAGGATTTCCCTTAAATTAAATGAATATTAGGAATTATCTACTAAATTAAGTAAATATTTAAGGAGCTTAATAGAGAGTAGTTAGAATATTCAGTGGCTGCTCCTTGATTATCCATTTCTCTCAAGCCAAAACCAATTCTCGAGAGCTTCCTCTCCTTTCCTCTCCTCTGCTCTTCCCAATCCCCACAGCCATGGTCCACTGCAATCGTCGTGGCTCGGAGGCCCTGGTCGGCGACTTGTCCCACGTCTTCCTGTACGAGCAAGGTGAGCAAGAGCAAACAGCATCCCAGCTGAGGGATGCCAAAACCGCACAATCTGACTGTGGCGCGTCTTCATTAATCACCTTTTAGGAGGCGCCTCGCACCTGGCCGGCGTCCAATTAGCGACCCTGAAGAACGAGCAGGACGGCACCTTCAGCCTGGTGGAGCTGCGTCGTCGAATCCGGCACGAGGACTGCCACGAACCCATCACCCAGATGGTGGTCGTGGAGAATACCCACAATATCTGCGGTGGCAAAGTTGTGCCCTTGGCCTTCCTCGACGAGCTGAGCTCGTTGGTCCGCCAGCCGGGCGTGGGAACTGGATCCGCCCGCATTGCTCTCCACATGGACGGAGCACGGGTGTTCAATGCGTCGGCCGCCTTGGGCGTTGGCGTGGACCGCATCTGCCGGGACTTCGACTCCGTCTCCGTGTGCCTCAGCAAAGGCTTATCGGCTCCGGTGGGATCGGTGTTGGTGGGCTCCAAGGAATTCGTGGCGGAGTGAGTTTCCCAAAGTTCATTTCATTGAAAGTCTCATTTGATTTAACTTCTCAACATACACTCAAAGAAACTGGGGAAAGTCGGTTTTCCTTGGTTCTTTGAAATTCGTTTTGATTTGGTTATATTTTAAACCCCCCACACTTTTTTCTCCCTGTGTAGAGCCCGTCGCCTGCGCAAGGCCCTGGGAGGTGGCATGCGTCAGGTGGGCATTCTGGCTGTCGCCGGACTGGTGGCTCTGGATGAGGTGGTGCCTCTGCTGGCCAAAGATCACGAGCGGACCAAGAGAATCGCCAATGGCAAGTAGCAAAATAATAGAAACTAAATTTCTAACTCCTCATTTTCGACACTCTTCACAGCGATTTATGGACTCAAGAGTCCCAATATCACGGTGGATGTGGATAGTGTGCACACCAACATACTCCTGGTGGAGATAACCAATCCCAAACTGGAGGCCAGCGAGTTTGCCACTCGTCTGGGAATCGTAGAGCCCGACGAGGTGTCCGCCGGAGTTAAGGACAAAAACGGAGCTGGAATCGTGGTGAAGGCCTGTGCTAGGGATTGGGCCTTTGCCCGCCTGGTGCTCTACCATCAGGTGACTGACGAGCAGGTGGAACTGGCCATCATCAAGCTGAAGCACGTGATTGGACAGTACGACAGGCGCTGGCCCCGGGCCTAGACCTTTGGCATTTTTCCATTTAAAATTTGAGTGGACAGACAAACACAATTAGATTTCGCTTTGTGTCATTTAATTAAAGAGAGATGGAGAGATGGCAAGAAAGAAGACTCAAATTTGTATTATTGCCCCTTGAGTGGGTACAAACTGCGTTTACATTCACGCATGAACGGTCAGAGGTCCGGTGTCCATTGGAGGAGCTGGCGGACAGCCCACATCCCACCTCCCAGTATCTCCCCATCCCCATTCCCCTGTCTGTCTGCATGAGTGCCTGGGTGAATGAAGTAATAAAATTATTTTTCAAATATTATTGTCAATCCGGCGATGTGCTGCTCATCGATTTAAAAGCCTGCCTCTCTGCGCATCCTTCGTCCTTGCCGCCGGACATTTGTGATTTATAAGCAAACTTATCTCGTTCGCCGAGAATTCGGAATGCGCTCAGGATGATTACGTTCCCGAACGGACCCCACAATGGATTAGAGAGAGCCGCCCAGTCCGGGGGCTCCTCCTTTCGGGCTGAGTGAATGGCATCAATACGAGGGGCAAGGAGGAGGAGCGAGATGATAGAGCCTTTTGTCCCTGCGTCCGGGAGAGCGGCATTGAAATGTTATATTTTATAAATTATGCTCCGCCAAATGAAACGAAATTCAATTAGAGAAATTGCTGAAGCATTTGATAAATTGAAATTGAATTGACTCGGTCAAAGTTGGTCATTGTCCGGGATCTGGGTCTGGATTAATGTAAGATATATAACGAAAGTCGTGGAGTTGGAAATTGAGGATTTTTGATCGACTTTTTTCGCCTGCACTTGATTTCCACCATTGAATTTAACTTTCTGCCCGAAAGTATGCAATATGCCCATTAAAGAGTCACTCCCCACACTCTACACACTCTCCTACAAAAGCACACACGCGAGGAGAGCTTTGCCAGCGAGAGAGTGAGAGAGAGTGGGAGAGTCAGAGAGTCAGAGAGTGGGGGAGTTATGCCAGAGAGAGAGAGGGGCCATCTATAAATAGCTGCCAGACATGCGACGCTGGCCGGGTGTGAAAATGGGTGTTTGCGGTATTGCTTTTTGGCCCGTCGCTCCATCATCATCATCATTATCGTCATTGTCGGTGGCAATGCCAGAAGTTAACAACCCCCTCTCGTTGGCTTGCTATCACTGTTTTGCAATCCGTTCGGATGCCGTAGCATATGAGTGCGCTTTGGCCTCTCCGCTCGCAACGTGTCAGGATGGCCGAGCGGTCTAAGGCGCCAGACTCAAGGCAAACACAGTCTTGCCCTTCGCAGAAGGGTTTGTATACGAGCGTTCTGGTCCTCTCTGAGGGCGTGGGTTCGAATCCCACTTCTGACAAATCTATTTTTATTTATTTTTTTTATATATTTTATTTATTTTATTTATTTTATATATTCTTAAAAAAATATGGTAAGTCCAATCATCAGTTCTGAATATCCCATTGATGTTTTTTCAATGATTTATAAGCCCCTTTAAATAAATATTTATTACTATTTCCATTGAAATAAAGAAGTTTTCTGTTTTTCCTTTTATCTTGCTTGGTTGACAAACACAAACATAATAACTTACTGGATGTTTGTTAAAGATGAAATTAAATTACCACCTGCCTGGCTTTATTATATTTACGTATTTTATGCAATTTCTGTGCCAAAGTTAAATCTAATTATTTGCCCAACTAAAATCCATTCACATTTGATTTTTAGCCCAATGCAATTGCAAATGCAAAACTTTTTGTTTATGCATTTTATGGGCTATTTAAATAATTTTTAGTAACAGCTCTTGACATGATTGCATGCCCTTTTCTGTAATACAAACATTTAATAGCATTTTGAGGCCAATTACCGTAATTACAAGGGCCAAAAGGACGTTCGGACAGATGTACGAATGCATGTAGTGCATTCAATTATGTGGCACACGCTCTTTTCCCGGCCGTTTAAACAAATGAATTGCTCCTAATGAAGTATTTAAGCGCACCTTCCTCGCCGTGCGACCGTGCGATGCGATTTAGTTAAAGTTGGTGTAATTTAATTATGCATTTGCCGGGGCGACATGTTCAATTAACTAAAGCCACGTTACGTCGGCGTCGCGTCGTATTAATTTCAGCGGATTTTCAATTCAAACCCGCCTCCAAATGGGCATTAGCATGTTTATTATCGCTTCCCCCCTCCGCCGAACAGCGCCGACTTTATTGTCCACGCCGTTTTATGGCACGTGCCTCCGGCGTGGATTGGATAAGTTCTTTCTGGCGGGGCCAAATGGGTTTCATATACCCGGTTGCGGATACATGATGAATAGCGCAGCTCCTTGGCCTCCCAATAAAATATGATGGAAAAACGCCATTGCCTCATTATGCCATTGCTTCGGGATTGGCGTGTTACACTCGCCCAGCCAAAATGACAATCTGTCATGGAATAAAGTCGTAAACCCGAGCCCAAGGAGCTGGCCGGGATTGGGATTGTTGTGCATAAATTGAAATTTGCATGGAGTTCAGCCCGCCCCCGCGTTAACGGGTGGCAACAAAAATGATAATTCCATTTCAATTACCGCCTAGAAATCCCGCCTGCAGTTGGATTGCCCCTTTGAACTCTTTTCCATCGAATGTTACGATTCGCCGCCCGTTTGATGATTTTTCGGGTGCTCTAATTTAATTAATTGCATGCGCCTAACTAAAGTCAAACAATTTCCGTATTTAATCAACGAGAAAGCAAACGAATGACTCAGACACAGACCCAAAGGCTCCAGACCCAAAGGAAGAGTCAGCCATAAAGGATACAGGATGATAGATGCGGGGATGGGCGCTGTAAGTCATGCGAACTCATTTCGAAAATTAAGCAAATGTGCTTAAGTGTATCTGTGTGTGTGTGTGTTTGGTTTTCCTCCTTTTTCTCCAGCGAGTTTGTGTATGTGTGTTTTTGGGGGCGTGGCCGGGTGAGCATAACGTGATTGCTGCCAATTCCACAAAAGCAGCAAATTGATGATGAGCTAATGCTTTGAAAATTATTGGGAAAAAAATATTTAATAGGTTTACGTCGTGCTCCAGCTGCGAATAAAGTGGGGCGAGTTCCCTATTGAAGTCTGGGAAGGCTCACCTTCTTGAGGTAGGGCCCACAGCCACAGCCACACCTCTAAATTATTACAAAATAATCGATTCACCGCAAATATTAATTTAAAATTCCCCTTTGTGAGGGGAAAGTGAATTCGAGCGATTTATTTTCACTGATATTACATCAATCGCTCATCAGGGAAATCCAACCATTTGGAGTTTCGGCTATCTGCACAAAAAAATATTAAGTGCCCGGTGCTAATCAGGGATGTTCCCATGAGTTCAACCCCACCGCAAGGTTTTCCCATTCCGCCATATCTGGCGGGATACCCGGTGATAACCACTATCGGCAGATTACGCTAAGGGTCTCGTCATATAAAAGGCTTCAGCTAAATGGCCAGAACAATCAAATCAAATCGAGTTAACATGGTCAGTGGTATTGCCATAGTGATGGTCTTCGGGTTGGGTCTCATCGGTGCCATCGAGGTGAAAGATGAGATGCATCTGAACCTTCTTCGATCGATTGCTCCTCTGACTAACAACTTTAACCTGCTCAACACCGAAACTATAACCTCGGATGACTCTCAGTGTATTGCTGACTTGGCGGTGCTAGTGGAGTCCCTCAAAGGCGGCAAAACCTGGGCACTGAAAAGTAAGGATCAACTGAATTTGGTTTTTTTTTAAATCAAGGATTAATTTTGTTAACCTTTAGTGTTGGATTCGTGGGGCTCCTTTCCCTCGGGTTTGCTATATGGAACCTTTTACGATCTGGGAAACTTCGATGAATGCTTGAAGATTCAGCAGGAGATCAGCAACACTCAAACCATTCAGGGAAAATACTGCTTCATGGCGATTCCTCTTAAGGATGTGATAGATCCACAGATTGAGGCTTTGCAAAGTGAGCAAATCAAGATTGCCACCTGTTTTCCGGCCTCCTGTTCAGGTCCTCAAATGGATATCTTTGCCAAGCAGCTTCTGCAAAGTTTCCTAAACTCATCAAGTTTAAATTCTATAAATTTAAGTATTGAAGAATCTGGTTGCCAAACCAGTGATTCCGAACCCTGGGATGGTCTAACTATTTTTACAGTGTAAGTAAGTTTATTTTTAAATTATTTCCAGGAAATTAATATCATTATTTGCAGGGTGATACTTTCGATTTTTACTTTAATTGTAATTTTGTGCACATTTTACGACTATTTCATGTGTGAGGATCAGAGTGAGTTTTGAAGAAAAAAAAAAATCATTAAATTATTTATTTAAATTGTTTTCTTATAGAACGTCTTCCACCTTTGGTTAAGATTATATCCGCCAGAGCCAACTCCCGATCTCTATTCCGGCTAGTGGATGGCAGTTCCAATCCGAATGTAATCGAATGCCTTAATGGGATTAGATGCATGTCCCTCATCTGGGTGGTCTACCTCCATGAGCATATGTTCTCCTTGATATCGCCGAATATTAACTTTACCTATGTGGTTTCTGTAAGAGAATGCAGTTTTATTCAAAGAAGAATCTTTAATTTTACGTAATTTTTAGTGGTTGGGTACCCCGATGAGTAGCTTCTTCCAGCATGGTTATTTCTCAGTGGACACCTTTTTGTTCATTGGAGGTTTGCTGCTATCGATGACTGCTCTCCGCACCATGGAAAAGTGGGTACAAAATTTAGTTATTTATTCATCATAAATAATATTATTATATCCATGACAGAACCAAGGGAAAACTGAATATTCCCATGATGTATTTGCATCGGATTATACGCATTTGGCCTGTTTTGGCCATGGCCATTCTGGTCTACGTGAAGATGATGCCAATTGTGAGTGGAGGACCACTCTTCAAGAGGGGTTTCCATGGCAAAGAGGCCTGTGTAAATGGATGGTACTGGGACCTGCTTTTCATCCAGAACTACGCAGTGAAGGATGTGGTAAGTTTCATTATAAATAATTATACTTTATTTGTTCTTCATTATCCTATTTGTAGTGTCTGGATCAGTCCTGGTATCTGGCGGTGGACATGCAACTTTATGTCATCTCTCCTCTGCTGCTGATTGGAATATATAAATGGGGCAAGAAGGCTGCTGCTGGCATTGCAGTTCTTGTGGTCCTTCTTCTAGGATGTCTCTTTGCCACTCAGATGGTCAACAATTATTCCATGGAGATCAAGTGGGTTCTTTGATAGAGGATATTAATTTGGTTTCTTTATCCAATTTAAATCTTTGCAGAAATGGCGGTGGTGATGCCGAGTCAAATCAGAAGCTATATTTGGCCACGCACACACATTGTGCTCCTTGGCTGGTTGGATTCCTGTTCGGTTATTTTCTCCACCTGAATCGGGGCAGGAAGTTCCAGCTTAGTCGCCTGGTTGTGTGGTCTGGTTGGTTCCTTAGCCTGGCTATGATGTTCACCTCGATCTTTGCCCTCTATCCGGCAGCTAAGTGGAGTGCTCCTCCTCTGTCCACCATCGAGGAATCCCTCTATTACACCCTCACCCGACTCGGTTGGCCTTTGGCCCTCTGTTGGGTTGTTTTTGCCTGCATGCAAGGATACGGAAGTTTGGCCAATAGTTTCCTCTCTTCACCGCTTTGGCAACCACTTTCAAGGCTATCCTATTCTATATATATCTGGCACATGTTCATCCAGGAGGTGAACAGCCGGAATGTGAGGACGAGCACTTATTTCTCTGAATACACTGTGGTAAGTAATATTTATAAAAGTTGATCATAAGAGTTTCTTATTTTTTATGTATCTTTTTAGATTCGCAACTTCTGGTCGGACTTTGGCATAAGTCTGGTGATGTCATATATACTGTATCTCATAATTGAAGCTCCAATTGGAGGATTGGATGCTCTATGGAGGCCTCAGGGAAATGTAAAGGCTCCTGCTCCTAGTCAAACAATATTAACTTCTGTGGAATTAGAGAACCCTCAGACTCAAGATGTGATGAAACTCAATGATGACAAACAAACTCAACCTTTAACCCCTTCAATAACATGAATAAATAAATGATAAATGTGAATTAGTGATCTTTTAATTCCCATAGCGAACGGACGTGTTTTTGTTTTCCGCTCCGAAAATTTTCCGTTTGATATCGAAAACTTGGGAGTTTTTATAAGGTAACTAATTTAATTTTTAAAAAACTCCGAGCAATTAATTTTGTGTAAGCTTAGTGTTGTTGTAATTTGTTCATCATCTCCGTATTGCGTGTGAATCTATTAAACGCAATTCTTAATTAATTAATTCTTCTTAATTCTCTCTCTCTCTCTCTCTCCGTACCTATAAATTTGTAAGTCTAAATCTCTCTCCATACTTCTCTCTCGATCTCCAAAATGCTCGCCTCTCTTTGCACAGTGGTCCACAGTACGGCAAAAATGTCCGAAATTATCTGTTCGGTGATTTCAAAAATTTGGTTAATTGGTTTAAAAACAAATCCATGACCAAATGACGGCGCTCGACGCTCAATTTAAAAGCCTTCAGTTGTTAAATAAGTCACTGAAGCGCAAAAAATCCGCTTCTCGGGCGGCGGAGCAACGAATAATACCGCACTAGCATCGGCCACAGCTGATATTAAAGATTTTAATGTGCCCCGTAGACGTACAAGAAATTGTATCCTACTATCCTTAAACCATAGTAGTTCGAATTATGTCCTGCATGAGCCCTTTAGAGTACTTTGCTCAGATTACAACGTAGTGCACCAACTAAAGTCCGATTTTTCTTCTATTAATGACCTTACGCATATAAGGTCCCTAATTCTTACTCACCAAAATTCTATGTAGTTTCCTCGAAATCTTTCTACTATTTTGGGTTGTATCACGTGCAACGGGATTCGCGTAAAAAAAAATTATAATAAAAATAAACAAAGAAGTTGTTTTTAGTATAAAATAAATGCACAGATTTGTTTGCCACTGATAAGCAGTACCAAGAAGGCCAAACAATATTTTGTTTAAATAATTATAATCATCGAACAGGTGCCACCCAATATCAAAGATCAGCTTAATCCAAAGTCAATTAAAACAAAAATAATGTGTCGATTAGCTTTGAAGAGGGTTTCCTCTAACCAGAAACTGAATCTGAACTGATTGCACATTATCAGGCTTTTCTTATGAATATGCCTAAAATGCACTATATATAGTAAAATGTTAACCCACTCTAGGCTTTTCCTAATCGGTTGTGGACTGTCACAATTAAAGATAGTGCTTATCTCGCCAGATTGTGTTAATGCTTTGAAATATATAAAATCACGGGCACCCGAATAAAGGCCATCAATCCGCATCGAATTAGAATGATCAACGCAATTCGAGTTTTATTCCTCTGCGGGCTGGTTTGGAATACTGCCTCGCAAAATGAAGATCCTGATGCCCTGATGAAGTACGAGATTTCCAGGCACATACCAAATTTGGGAGTGGAATTTACCGAATATTTTCACAATGTTAGTTTGGCTAATTTGGGTTTATCCGATCCCGGGATGCCTAGTGCAGAGGATCTCCTCTGTCTCACGGACATGACTCATTGGATGAATGGACTTTCATCTCGTCAGCACTGGGCCATGAAGAGTAAGTGAATCGCAATCAAGTAATCAAATCAAATCAATTAGCAAAAAGTGTGCTAATCTTTCAGTGATTGATTCATGGGGTTCGTTTCCCTCGGGAATACTCACCGGCAACGTGTATGACTTGGGTAACTTCGATGAGTGCCTTGGAATTGGCAAGGTTATCGGGAGCAGTCGGAGGATCAAAGGCAAATACTGCTTTCTCATTGCCAATAGATTGAAGATTGCAACTTGTTTGCCGGCTTCTTGCTCGGCAGCTCACATGGATTTGTTTGTGGAACAATTGCTCCAGAAGATGCCCAACTTTAACACCTCCAGCAATAGTATGAGGATCAGTGATGACAGTTGCCAGACGAGTGATCTTGAGGCTTGGGATGCTGTGACCATATTCACAATGTAGGATTTCAATTGAATTATGTACTCCTTGGACTCTATTTAACCCTTTCCAGAGTAATCCTATCCCTGATGACTACCTTGGTGGCATTGTTAACTTTCTACGATTTCTTTCTGTGCAACGATGAAGGTGAGTTATGAATATCTTGTTATACATATCTAAATTAAATCCTTTTCAGATGGACCTCCAGCCTTTGTGAAATCCTTTTCGGCCAGGGCCAATTGCCGGGTCCTGTTCCGGATTGTGCAGACTAAATCCAATCCCAATGTGATTGACTGCCTCCATGGCATCCGCTGTATGTCAATAATCTGGGTGATTTTCTCTCACGAGTTTGTCTTCACTCTTAGCTCACCAAATCTAAATAATGTTGACATACTTTCGGTGGGTTTAGATACATCGAATCAATCAAAAAGTTAGCTTTTCTCAACTCCGATTGTTTTTTTCAGTGGACCATAGAACCTTTTGCATGTTTTGTGGTACATGGATACTATGCAGTGGATTCATTCTTCGTCCTAGGAGGTTTACTGGTGTCCATGATAGTTCTGCGTAATATGGAGAAGTAAGTACTTTAACCAGAAGTTATTACCAAAGTTATTAACTCATTAATTTCCTTAGAACCGAGGGGAAACTCAACCCGCTTATGATGTATCTGCATCGCCTTCTCCGCATCCTGCCTGTGGTGGGAATGGCCATTCTCATTTACACCAAATTAATGACAGTGATCAGTGGAGGACCCATGTTCAAGAGTGGATATTATGGCAATGAGGCTTGTGAGAAGGGCTGGTTCTGGACAATGCTTTTTATACAGAACTATGCTGTTTTGGATATAGTAAGTACAATTAAATAATATACAATTAACAGAGATCTTATCCTAATATTTGCATCTTTCAGTGCCTGGATCACACTTGGTATTTGGCTGTGGATATGCAGCTGTACATCATCTCACCGATCCTCCTGATAGCCCTCTACAAATGGGGCAAGAAGGCAGCTGGTGGCATTGTGGTACTAATATTGATGCTTTCGGGCTGCCTTTTTGCCACTCAGATGGTCAACAATTACTCAATGCTAATTAAGTAAGTTCTTATAAATTTTGTACAACATTCAACTAATTCGAATCCCTTTTAGAAATGGCCAAACAGAGGACGCGGTGGCCAATAAACATCTGTACTTGGCCACCCATGTTCATGCTGCTCCTTGGCTGATTGGTTTTCTTTTTGGCTATTTCCTCCACCTGAATCGGGGCAGGAAGTTCCAGCTGAATCGTCTGGTTGTGTGGACAGGTTGGATTCTTAGTCTAGCCATGGTGTTTATCTCGATCTTCGCTCTTTCCCCGGAGGGACAATGGGGTACTCGTCCTCTGTCCATTCTGGAGGAATCCCTTTACTATACACTCACCCGATTGGCTTGGCCCTTGGCCATCTGTTGGATCATATTTGCCTGCATGCAGGGATATGGGGGTATGGCCAATAGTTTCCTCTCCACTCCCCTCTGGCAACCCATCTCGAGGCTCTCCTTCTCGATGTACATTTGGCACACGTTCGTCCAGGAGGTCAACAGCAGGAATGTCAGGACGAACACTTACTTCTCCAACTACCAAGTGGTAAGTTTTTCGGGAAGTAAATTGGTAGAATTAATAATAATTATTTTAATCTCCCTTAGATGCTTCACTTCTGGTTGGATTTTGGTTTTACTCTCTTGATGTCCCTGCTCATGTACATTATCTTTGAGGCGCCTCTAAATATATTCGATATTCTATTAAGACCTCAGAGATATGCTAAAGAGCCAAAACTAGTTTTAAAAGAGACTGAAGACATGGAATTAAAAAAGCCAGAAGATCAAATATGGAATGAAAGTCCCCCAACTAGAGCTGCCGATTAATCGAATAATTATATAGTTTACCTCATCTTTAATTATACTATATACCTCCGCCACTAATAAATAGCAATTAATAATAAGCGCTTTATTATTTGATAAGTACCAATGTCCTGAGCTTTACCCATATTCACCAGTTCATAGAAGTTCAATATCTGGCTAGTCGGTAGTAAATCAACATAATGATTACCATGGAAAGATAACGATTGGCAAATCCCATTGAACGCCAAATTGTCCAACTGAGTGCTCACTATCGGGGAAGTCGGCTTGTTTGAATAAATAAAAAAAAGAAAGAGAATTTCCAGTCTGGATGACTCCTCGTTGGGTGTTTGTTAACTATATATATATATATTCCATCTAATCGGACGTACAACTGACCGTAAATTTTATCGCCATTAGTTCCTTTCCGAAGATTACAAAGCAAGTCTCTGTGAAATATTATAAGTCTACTGGCAGTTGGAAACAAAATGTCAACGGGGTTGGTCAAAGTTGTTGCCATTCTTTTTCCCTGCCTAGGGGCTAGGGAATCGTATATAACAGATATATATGAGGAATATCAGCAAGCTAAGGATACTACGCCCTCTGGGAGAAGAGTTGGCGGATTATTTTAAAAATGTTTCCATTGCGAATTTGGATTTTAAATACCGAGTTTGCTTTACTGACTTGACTCACCTAATGAAAGCACTTTCTGCTGGAAATTTAAGGGCACTAAGGAGTAAGTAAAAAGGATCGAAAGTTATAATAATTAAAATTAATGAAGAAATTAGCAGTAATCCTTCAAAGAGTATTTAAATTTTGTATTTCCATTTTTTTTCTATTCATAGTGATCCTATGTTTATTGTCTTCTTTTGTGATTATCTTTACCATTTATGACTATTTTCTAGGAAAAGAGTAAGGTTGGTAGATCGGTTTATACTTTCCCCTTTTGTATATAAATTGATTATTAACCTACTGCTAGATGAACTTTCTGCATTGGTAAAAGACTTTTCCGTTAGGGCCAATTCCAGAGCTCTTTTCCGGGCTTGTGGAGAGCAAATCGAGTCCAAATGTGATTGACTGTCTGCATGGTATCCGCTGTATGTCCATCATCTGGGTGGTGTTCTTTTCCCACGTTAATCTGTATTTTGTGTTTATGCCAAACATAAATTTAGTGTATTTGTAACCGGTAAGCGCACCTCATCCATCAATCACCACATTATTGGCTCTGTAAAATAATTTACTCATAATCAAGTGGGCCGAAAGACCTTTTGCCTATAAAGTACTCCATGGTATGTTTTTCGTGGAGTTAAAAAAATACAGAAGCAACTCAAAAGCCAGAAAAAACCGTAGAGAACAATATTTAATTCATTAATTCATTTTCAAAAAGAAATTATTTATTTTTTAAACCAATTATTAAGAAAAGACACAAATTAAAAAAGCTCAAATATGATTTTATATTGTTGTTCATCGATTTTCTTAATCACAATCAAAAAGTATTGTTAATCACGTATTTTTTATAAATAACAAATAATTATAGCGAAGTGCTTCTGAATTCTCCCGAATTTGGTAATCAAATCTCAGTAACTTACAAAGCACTTTAAAATACATTTTCGACCATTATCGGATGTGATTGACGGAATCCACTTTATTTTTGTCTTATCGCTAGATACTTCAGTTGTAAAGTATTCGGTTGGTGACTGAAAATCATGAATACCAATCATTTGACTAAACATGGTCAACGCACTCGGAGCTATATTCCTCTGTGGGATCGTTCTCATCAGGGCCACAGAAGCCAATAAAGGATATGGCCTAAAGGACCTGCAGCGTTTAAAGCCTTTGGGCTCATTGGCATTTGAGTTTTTGAACTACTTTCAGAATGCATCTGTCAGTGATTTGAGTATCTCGGATCGGGAAGGAGATCCCACGGAGGAGGATATGATTTGTTTGATGGAATTAACCAATTTCGCGGTGGCTGCTTTATATGGCGAATATTGGGCTCTGAAAAGTAAGTCTTTTATATGGTTAATTAAAATATCTATTATGTCTTATAATGTATCTTTTAGTGTTCGATTCGTGGGGAAAGTATCCCTCGGGTATGTTGACCGGCAACTTCTACGATTTGGGAAACTATGATGAGTGCCTCGCTGTCAGCAGGAAAATCTCGCAACCAGATACAACTATTCGGGGAAAATACTGTTTCCTTACGGTTACCCCTAGTGAAATTCTGGGCAATGGAAATTCTATACCCGAAGCCTGGAAAATTCGGATTGCAACTTGTTTACCTGCATCTTGTCGAGCCTCGCATATGAACAAGTTCCTGCAGAGGATGTTGAATTTGGATGTATCTACACCTGGCATAGGAATCACTGAAAGCAGTTGCCAAACTAGTGATAGGGAACCCTGGGACGGACTCACTGTATTCACTGTGTATGTACTATACTTACCCTTAATCACAAACGTGGTCTAAACTCACCGATTACAGAGCGTTTTTATCAGTGATGGGTTCTATCGTGGTTCTGTTCACCCTGATCGACTACTTACTGTGCAGAAATCAAGGTACTCGTAAGTAGTTAAGTTTGCTAACTCACCTGGATTTATTATCTTTATTATTCATTGCCTTTAGATGAGTTACCCAGACTAGTGAAAGTATTCTCGGCCAGAGTCCACTCTAGAGCTCTATTTCGCGTTGAGGATACCAAGTCCAATCCCAATGTAATCGATTGTCTCCATGGCATTCGATGTTTGTCCCTCTTCTGGGTTATTTACTGTCATGAGTATGTGATGTATTTTAGCTCAGCAAATATTAATTTCATTGATATGATCACTGTAAGTTGCCATATTAACTATATAAGTTAGAATTCTATTTATTAGTTTTCTTTCAGTGGGCTGAGTTACCATATTCCAGTTTTGTTATTCATGGTTTCTTCTCGGTGGACTCCTTTTTCTTCCTCAGCGGAATGTTGGTGTCCTTGTTAGCATTGCGTTATATGGATAAGTAAGTTAATATTAAAATTAAAAAAACAATATATTGATATATTAATTTAATACCTATAACCAAGGGAACATATTAATATTCAAAAACCATATTTTATTTAAACTTAATCCCTAGAACCAAGGGCAAACTGAATGTGCTGCTGATGTATCTACACCGCCTTATCCGTATCTTTCCCATTATGGCCATGGCCATACCGATCTACATGAAGATGATGCCCCTTCTGGCTGATGGACCCCTCTTCAAAGATGGTTTCAGTGGTCTAGAGGAATGTAAGGTGACCTGGTACTGGAGTTTGCTCTTTATGCAGAACTACGTTAGCAATAGGGTAAGTCATGGGCATAGTTTCCATATAGTAGTTGCTTACATAGTATTGATTTTAGTGCCTGGGACACACCTGGTATCTGGCAGTGGATATGCAGCTCTTCATCATCTCCCCAATCCTGCTCATCGCTCTCTATAAATGGGGCAAGAAGGCTGCTGCAGGAATAGTTATCCTTGTGCTTTTAATTTCGGGATGCCTTTTTACCACAATGATGATAAACAACTACTCCATGATGTTGAAGTGGGTAAAAGGAATTAATGCTGCTAAAATTTGATCTTATTTTATATAATCTCCAGGAACATTACTGTACCATCCATGGACAATATGTACTATGCCACCCACACACATGCCACTCCCTGGTTGATCGGATTTCTGTTCGGATACTTCCTGCACCTGAATCGGGGTAGAAAGTTCCAACTCAACTGGTTAGTTGTGGGTTTGGGTTGGCTGTTCAGCTTGGCCCTCATCTTCACCTCGATCTTTGCCCTCTATCCGGCGGCTAAGTGGACTGCTCCTGACTTGTCCACCCTGGCAGATTCCTTTTACACCACTCTCAGCAGGATTGCCTGGCCATTGGCTTTGGGTTGGGTGGTGTTTGCCTGCATGCAAGGATATGGCGGAATGGCCAATAGTTTCCTCTCCTCTCCCTTGTGGCAACCCCTTTCGAGGCTCTCCTATTCCATCTACATGTGGCATAAGTTCATCATGGAGATCAATATCAGAAGTGTCAGAACGAATACGTACTTCTCGGACTATGAAGTGGTGGGTTATGGTTTATTTCGAAATTAATAGAGTCTTGGTTTTAATTTTGTATATATTTTGTTGCAGATGCTTAAGTTCTGGGCGGACTTAGGTTTCACCCTTTTGATGTCGTATCTCTTGCACCTGTTAATTGAGGCACCATTTTCTGGACTTGGTAATTTCCTAACGCCGCCAAGGAAATCTTCTCCTGTTAATAAACTGGATCAGTTGGTTACTGCAGAACCCGGAAAGGTGGAAGAACCTCAAGAATCTACTTCAACAACTTCTGCGGATTAATTTTATCCTACCCAGATAGTTTGTTGTTTTTTATTTCGGAGGAAAAGAAATTAAATAGAGTATTTTGTAATAAGTAAAATTTTTTTATCGGGACTTAAATAAAGGCAACACTGAAATATTGTAATGGTATTAATCTAAATTAAAGTTAAGAATTGGGAGAATAAAATTGTTAAGATGTCCAAAAGTAGGCACTAAGTTTTTTAATCGAAAAAAAAGATAAACATGCATAATTAACTAATCAGAGCTTTATTGAATTTCACAATTTCTGTAAGTGAATTTCTGTTATTGCGTATAAAAATATATAGATTATTTCAAAAGAAGGCACCGAGTTCTGTAATCGAAATAAGATCGAAATCAGAGCTTTATTGAATTTCACAATTCTGTTATTAAATGAAATTGATATAGTAAAACTTATAAAAATATATACACTTATCCAAAAGAGACATTGAGTTTTGTAATCGAAATAAAGATGAATATGCATAATTATCTAATCAGAGTTTTATTAAATTTCACAACTTTGTTACAAATATAAAAAAAAAATAAAAATATATATTCATATAAACCGACTTTTCCTTGGGTTCCTTAAGAACTGATCAGTTAAGGTAGGTTAAGATTAAATACACAATATATATTCCCCGAAGAACCCATTTCCCACCCAATTATAGAACGTATGACGATATAACCGATTACAATTTGGCCTTGTAAACAACAATTAACCGATGTGATTAATGTGGGATTCACGATAACCGAATTTTTATGGCTATAATTGGAAAAATACTGTTGACCACTCGAGGATCCCCCGGCTTATCGACTGTTTTGAATAATAATTCCACAGAACTCGAGAAGCGGCTTATAAACAAACGTCTGTTACCAATGAAATTAGCGCCGTCTTAACAATTCCGAAGATCATTGTGATCGCCATTTTTCCGAATCATTACTTAAATGGCCTAATGATTAAGAATCGTAATGCTATCTGGACGAGACTACCGGGAATCGGCCAGATTGCGCATTATCGCCGCCACCGTTTGCCGATATTGAACATTGGACGGCTGATGTCTCCTACCGTACAAGGCTCTATATCATATACTATAGTATATGTTATCGCCGACTTTTCTTAGCATATATAAAGGCTTCCGATTGCCTTTGGAATCAGTCATTACACATTGGTAACTATGGTTAGCATAGTCGGAGCTATTTTACTCTGCGGTTTGGTGTTAGCCTCCGCTGCAGAGCCCAAGGAGGAGGAGGATGTCCTGAAGGACCTTCAGCGTTTCACTCAGCTCAGGGCACTGGGATTTGAGTTTGCAGACTTTTTCAAGAATGCCTCCTTAAGGGATTTGAGTGTCCCAGAACCCCATTTGACCACCCAGCAGGACCTTTTGTGCCTGAAGGAAATGGCCAACTTTGCGATGGCTTTGAGTGCCGGTGAATTTTGGGCACTGAAAAGTAAGTGGAGGAGGATATAGAAAAAGATATAGAAACTTAATATTATTGATCCTTTATTAGTGATCGATTCGTGGGGCTATCTGCCCTCGGGTATCCTAACTGGGAACTTCTACGATTTTGGAAACTACGACGAGTGCCTCAATATACATAAGGAAATCAGCGATGGCAATGTAATCCGTGGAAAGTACTGTTTCCTCTCGGTGGCACCTGGCCAACTCCTGGGTATCCAAACTGGCGTGGCTGCTGCAGTGTCTGTGAAGACAGCCACTTGTTTCCCGGCCTCCTGCTCCGCCTCCCATATGAATCAGTTTCTCGAACAGATGGCGCAAAGAATCCTGAACTTGAATATCTCCAACACGGGCATGGAGATCCGAGATAGCACCTGCCAGACGGCGGAGGCCGAACCCTTGGACGGTCTCACAATCTTCACAATGTTAGTATTTATTGCCACCCATTTTAATCAGGATGATTAACTAACTCTTCGATTGCAGCGTGATCTTATCACTGATGTTGTCTGCCGTGGCTCTGTTTACCCTCTACGATTACTTTCTGTGCCGGAATCAAGGTGAGTCAGAGATAAAGCCCGATCGGTAGTGAATTATGATTTCACCATAATCTATACTCTTTGCAGAAACGATGCCGACGATCGTTAAGGTATTCTCGGCCAGAGTCAACTCCCGGTCGCTGTTCCGCATTGTTCCGAACAACTCCAATCCGAATGTGATCGAGTGCCTCCATGGCATCCGTTGCATGTCCTTGTTTTGGGTCGTCTATTGCCATGAATTTGCCATGATGGCCATGTCAGCAAATATCAATCTATTCAGTGTTCGGACGGTAGGTGGAATCTTGACTTTTACAATAGATATATTCTGAGATTTATATATTTCCAGTGGGCTGAACAGCCGGGTTCTAGTTTTGTCTTGCACGGATTTTTCTCAGTGGACTCGTTCTTCTTTCTGGGTGGTCTGCTGGTGACCCTGCTTTCCCTGCGAATGATGGAGAAGTACGGTCCATACTCAAGTTCCTCAAAAACAATCTTTAATAATAATCTATCTTATAGAACCAAGGGAAAGTTGAATGTGCCTTTGATGTATCTGCATCGGTTTATTCGCCTGCTGCCCATTGTGGCCATTGCAATCCTGGTGTCCTGCAAGATCATGCCACTTGTGGCAGATGGTCCACTCTTCGCTAGTGGCTACAGCGGCAAGGAGGCCTGTGCGAATGGATGGTACTGGAGTTTGCTCTTCGTTCAGAACTACATGGAGGAAATAGTGAGTCCCAAAGAGAACTCCTTCCTAAAGTATTGGAATTAAAAGGAATTTCTTTCAGTGCCTTGCCCATACCTGGTATCTGGCTGTGGACATGCAGCTCTTCATCATCTCCCCCATCCTGCTGATCGCTTTGTATAAATGGGGCAAGAAGGCAGCTGGTGGCGTGTTTATACTGATGCTCCTGCTCTCGGCCTGCCTCTTTGCCACACAGATGGTCAACAACTGGCACATGCTGTTGCAGTAAGTTTTGGATAAGACTAAGATTCCAAACATATCCTAACTATATCCCACCTTCAGAGCCAGCGAGAGCAATGATGCGATGAGGAAACTGTACTTGGCCACTCATACACATGCTGCTCCTTGGCTGATTGGATTCCTGTTCGGCTACTTCCTGCACCTGATCCGTGGCCAGAAGATCCAGCTGAGCAAGTTGGCTGCGTGGTCGGGTTGGATTCTTTGCCTGGCTTTGATTTTCACCTCGATCTTTGCCCTCTACCCGGCTGGCAAATGGGATGCGGAACCCCTGTCCGTTGGAGCAGATGCTGCTTATTACACTCTCACCAGGATTGCCTGGCCTTTGGCCCTTTGTTGGGTGGTGTTCGCTTGTATGCAAGGATATGGTGGAATGGCCAATAGTTTCCTCTCCTCTCCACTGTGGCAACCCCTTTCGAGGCTCTCGTATTCGGTGTATATCTGGCACATGTTCGTCCAGGAGATCAACGTGAGGAGAAGCAGGACGAACTCATACTTCTCGGACTATCAAGTGGTGGGTTCAATTATCCTTTTTGGTTGCTTTGCATTCCTAATTGAATTCTCTTCCCACAGATGCTTAATTTCTGGTCGGACATTGGTTTGACCATCATCTTGGCCTATGTCATGTACCTCATTGTGGAGTCGCCGGTTAATGGTCTGGACAACTTCCTGAAGCCCAAGGCGAAGGCTCCTCCAGTCACCAATGGGAAGAGGAACTTTGATGAAGTTCAGCAGGATCAGATTGAGGAGAAATCTCCCAGTAAACTGGAGGAGTTAAAGGTGACCACACCCACATCTGATTAGGATTAGGATTAGGAACCAATATTAGCTGATACATACTCGTAGTTTAAGTTTACACTGAATCTTCAAATAAATTTTGTAGAAAATTACTAAAGAAAATACGGGTTTGAAGTTGGGTCTGAGTAAGACATTTATCTACGAACTCCCTCACTTCCGGCTGCTGCCACACCCCCCTCTCTCCCCTCCCCTGCTCGTCACTCCGGTTGCATGTCCCGTGGATATTTTCAGGCTGGAAAACAAATGGAGAACTTCTTGACTCCACGTCGCCTCCGCTTAGCCCGTTGCCCATAAACTACGTGCTGCAACTTGAGTTTTACGTCCGCCGAGTGCAACTGCAACGGGTTGCAATGGGCCTGGGCCTGGGTCCGGATAGTCTGGAAGGGCCGACAAACCGATCTGGATCCGGATCCGAATTCGAATTCCCACTGCGCATATTTTATGGCAGTTACGCGGCTCCCAGGCAACTTAATTAGTGCCTGCCGGTGCGCTTCAACTCCGCTCCGCTCAGCTCTGACTTCCATTTCCACTTGTATAGCTCCTGTCCCGTGCCCCTGTTCCGTGCCCCTGCCCCTGCCCCGTGCCACTTCCACATCGATTCCGGCAGGGACAGCTGCATTGCACCTGACATTTAACATTATTACGCGGCGCCTCCGGCGAATACCGAATGAGTTGGCAGCCATTACATGCAGCGCCTTAAAGTGGCGATTCGGTGGCACTAGCGTTTAAGCGGTGTTAAGCTTAATGTGCACCACATTTGCGTCACTGCCACACGGTGGCTCCCGAATTAGTGGTGTGGTTTCGAGATGTACTTGAGTAGTTGATACCCTTCTCTTGGATAATTGGGTAATTAAATTAATCAGCACCTATTTTTGTTTTAGGTATATTCTGTTTACTACAAATTGTAGAATAGAATAGAATGGAATAGAATAGAAGAAAGTACTATATACATATATGTAACATATCTCTGAATCTGGAACTATAAATAAAATATATTATTTACCTCAAACTCTTTCCCTTTCTTCTAATTGGAGTTGGGATTGTAACTCCAACTATTTAAAGAACGAAAATAATATCCAAAAATATGAGTTTTTATAAAATGTACCATAAATATTTAACTCTGAAAGTGCTTTAAATAAAATATATATATTTTACCTCCAGTTCCCTTACCCTCCTTTCCATAGTGTATTGCCTCAATATAAACCCTTTCCCCATCTCTGATTGGAGCTGGAAATGTAACTCCAACTGTGTTTGGGGAGGCGCCTCGAATGCATTAACGTTTTGTGACTGCGCGAAGGGTTGCGTGTTCGATTGCAGTTGCAGTGGCAGTTGCTGGCATTTAATGGGTTAAGGCACACTTCTGTGGGTGGGCCCGGCCACTTACAATTCATTGAATTCCCCGTCTCCAGTTGCCCGCAATTGAAAATCGATTCAGCACGGTCCCCAGCCCATCTCAGAGTTCCTTGTATATATATAGTATGATATATATGCATTTCTTTAAATAAGCCCCGTAATAAGCTGCCGTAATAAGCCCGAAGATGTGTCTCCCCCTCCTCCAGGAGGAGGACAGGACTTCCAATTAGCAGGAGTCAACTGCTCATGTAAACATTTCCCGATTTAAGTTTCGTAATTCTGCTGCTTTGCGAGAGCAAAGAACAAAGTACAAAGAACTTTTGTGCACATTTGTGTTTATTATTGTATAAATCAAAAGATAAAGTTGCACACAAAGTTCCTGTTCCTGTTCCTGTCCCTGCTCCCCTAAGGATTCGGATCCTTGCAGCTAGGTCCTAGGTTGGGTGTCCTTCTCCGTGTCCTGTTTGCATGTGGAGGCGCAGTACGTAAACTAAACGAAATGCACACAAAGTCTCATGTACGGCTCGAATTGTGCATGTTTGTGGCATTATAAAATATACTATATCTGGCCAACAACAAAGAGGGCCCCGGTTTTCTGCTTTGGCTTTTGCTTTAGCTGGGTCCTGCCCAATTTCCAACTTTGTAATGGCAAAATGGCGATCTGGCTACCTCAGTTGCCCCATTCCTGTTGCTGTTGCTGCTGCTGCTGTTGTTGTTGCAACATTTAAATGCCAAACTTCACCGGACATGCTTCATAGCTCTAATTATACATGCGCCTTCCTTGGAACGCCTTCCGACCGGGCTAGCAGAACAGAAAAAAAAGCAGCAGCAAGAAAATAACAACAATGGAAGCCCAGAGAGCATTGCCTCTTGTTATTGTGCTTGGCCCTCTGCCAGCCAACGCGTCGTATGCGCAATGTGGCCTGTGGACTGTTTTTCTAGCCACATACAAGTTCGTCTGCCATATAGTATAGTATAGTATTTGAGAGCGATTGCGATTGTGTGCTCATATGTGGGGGAGTCTTGGCTTGGGGCTCCTTAAGTTCGCATGTCTGTTTAGTAATTCAAGGAGCAAGGAGCTAGGAGCCAGGAGCAGCCTGGAGCCCGTCACTCTTTTGATTTGATTAGTCCTCTCCCCCCCCTCCCTTCAACAATAAATTTATGTAAATTCAGGCAGCATAAAATATGGTATTAACATTTAATGTGCAACTCGGGGCACGCGAAACCAAAACCGCACAAAAATATATAAAGACATTATGCTCGGGCCAAGATTATAGGTCAGCTAATAAGCCGCTGACCACCGATGACCCAATGGACACAATCCTCCAAATGCAAAGTTTGCTTTCTACATAGCATTTTCATTAGCATATTTGCCCTCCCCCAGGAGGGGGGAGAGTCCATTTATAAATCACATCATTGACATTTTTTACGAGGCGTCAGATCCAGGCCTGTGGAAATTCTATTCAAAACTTTTTCGAGAACAAAACGTGGCTGAAGTCTGCGAAAAATGTCTGAGCCTGTGGGCGGGTTCCCAGGAATCGAAGGGGGGCCGGGGCAGGTCCTGGGGCAAGATTGACGCGCCGCTTACGTGCCTCGGAACCATTTGTCTTAGCGCCGCACTTTGCGTGTCTTAATTAG
>JAJJHY010008598.1:3243623-3333218 GCA_021224005.1 Drosophila setifemur | reverse complement strand
AGAAACTTTGCCGACTTGCCAGGTCGAGGCAAGAATTTATGTATCCCAGATAAGAGCGCGCTGATAAGACTATATAGATCCTTGGGCCTTGGCCTGTCTTTGCCCTGAGTTATTATTGAAGACGCGACATGCTAATGAACTTCTCCGGTTTTATTTTATTTTTTTGGTAGAAACCCGAAAAAAACTCAATTAAGCGTGTTCTGATTTTTTACCTTCAGAAAGCACGCTTGAATTACCTTTGCAAATAGTAATTAGATTCAAAGAAAAAAAATGCCTTGACACATATTCAATCGATTGTTTGGTGAAAGTGAATGCGGGGGAAAGTTTGCATATATAATTTGCGTGGCAGAGCACAAAGTGAAAGTCAATCAAGCTGAAAAATTATTATTATATTATCCACTGAAGAAAGAGTTTATTTTTGCACTTTAACTGAATATTTTTGATAGCTTTTCTAGATCCTTAACTTAATTTAATTGAGTTAGCTTGATGTAATAGAATGCACCTCTTAAAGTATTTATTAGAATAATCTCTAGTTATTAACATTATTATTTTAGATGCCCTGGAAAAATAGTTTATTTTCGTTCCTAAAATAAATATAAATGGAGATATTTTTAATGGCTTTTACAAATTCCTTTAATAGAGTTAGCATGATGTAAATGTATCTACCTTTTATGGTATTCACTAGAATAATCTCTAGTTATTATTATTATTACAGTTTCACTAAAGAAAAGGTATATTTTCCCCCTTAAACAAAATATAAATAGAGATATTTTCAATACCTTGTCTTAGTCCTTAAATTCCCTTAATTAAGTTACCATTTACACCAGCTATTCACCAGAATATTCTCTTGTTTTCCTAGAACACCAAATGTTGGCTTTTGGGGAACTCCTTTAATGTCAACTTTAATCTCGCCCCCCACCCTCCCTCCCGAAAGCCTCTGGCCATTGTCCCAGAACTTCATTAGCTATTCTCCGGGTCAGGTGGACAGCTGCTAACTGATAAAATGGAAACCCCGGCTAATTAAAGCCTCGCACTCCTCTCGAGAGACCCCCGAAACCCGGCTTCGGCGTATGCAAATCGTGTAAATCAGAGAGTTTAGTGCCACTGGCCACTGGCCGTGTCCCGCCATAAGCTGCCATATTTAGTTAAGTAATCAGGACTTTTTGTGGGCGTGGACGAGGGGCGTGGCACATGGAAGGAGCAGGGGCAGGGGCGAACTGTTGACTACGACAACAAAAGAGTTTTGTGGCCCTTGTATTTTGTATTTTGTCGATGACATTGTTCGCTTTCAGCTGTCGCTGTTGCTAAAATGCGTGTGTGTGTGTCTGAGGGGGTGTACTATGTGTGTAGTGGTAGTGGTGTATGGTAGTGTGTATATTATTATGTCGACAGGACACCCCCCAGTGTCTGAGGACACTGCCTTTGCTCCGGCCCGAACCTCTGAGCCCGAGCCTGAGCCTGAGCCGTGTCATGCCATTGTGGCTGGCATGTGGTGCTCGTTAAATGCTAATTGCCGCATACTTGTAGCCACTTTATGTGGATGCCTTTGTGCAGTGGGGCACAAAAACAACAGCAGCAGCAGTAGCACGGGAGGCTAGGGGAGGGGGTTGCACAGTGGGTGGCAGGGTAATTGAAACACTGCAACAATATGCAGCACCTCCTCCTCCCCCTCCCCTCTCTGTAGGCAGTAGTTGGCCGAAAACTATTACCACATTTCGCGGCCATCAATCAAAGGCTTAATATCCGCGAGGCCGACTCCCTTGTCAGTTGAATGAGCATGTCATTCCCAGAGCCCAGAGCCCAGAGCCAGAGCCAGAGCCCAGATCCAAGGGCACAAAGTGCATCATTCGACCGCTAATTTGGACGTAAATCGCGCTCCAGCCAGGCTTGTCATCCTCACCAGCTCCTGGGTCACTCGAAACTCTGGTATTCATAACGTAACGAGCCAGTTTCGCATGCAAATGCCACCAGTATCCACCACTGGGCACTGGATGCTATTTGGTTCATCATCATCGTCATCATCATCGTCATGAGCAGGAACGACATATGCGAAGACGAACCAAACCATTCCGCACTGCTGACCCAACATCATTAGGATGCTCCGACACTGGGCACTGGGCACTGGCATCTCTCATTTTACCATTTATCGTTCAGTTTTTCGATGGCCCCGGCTTCAGCTATAGCTATAGCCATGGCTATAGCTTCGGCTCCAGCCTCGCTCTTAATTGCCGGCCATCGACCAAAATGCGTTTTTCTAATGGCAGTTCATCAGCTAGAAATGTGGCCGGGCCTAGAGTCGCAATTTGCATAATTTCAGCTGCAGATGCAGCTCCAGCTCCAGACTGGAGCTCCAACTGGAGGCTCCTGCTCCGGTTACGGTTAAGGATCCAGCTCAAGTGGTGCCCTGATTGTGGGAGACTCATGACTTTCATATGGCATTTCCATTTACTCAATTCGCCAGCCGTCCGAATTTATATTTGTATGGCCCATGTCAAGGATGCGGATTCGGAGGCGGATGCGGATGTTTATGCAGTCGTGGATGGGTGGCTATTGAATGGAGCACTCGAAATGACATTATGAGCTGTGTGGCAGCGGCGGCTCGGAGGCTGCAAATGGAATCAATATTATGCAAATGGCCAAAAGTGGTCAAGCCATTCCATTCCTGCATTTCAATCGACGAGAAAATGATGGCCATGGCTTATTATTATTTTGTTGTGCAATAAAGTGCATTTTGATTTGCCTTTAACAGTGGCGTAATAAATAATGCATGGCAATGCATATCCGAGTTTTTTTTCCACTCACTGTAGAGTACTCCGAAAGGTTGGTCGGAGGAGTGATTCATCCATCTGCCCTCTGACCGCTGATCACCTTCTTTCACCGCTCTGAATTAGTTAGGTTTCCTCTTTGAATAAGTGCCTGTGGCAAGGCAACCTGCCACGCCCCCTATTCGGAGGAGGGTGGCAGGCTGTCAGAAAATTCGCTGCTCTCATTAATCAGGTACCGCGGCAAAACTAATTTAATGCAACTTAAATCAAAAGCAATTGTTGTTCTAGTCCGCGCTGCAATTTAGTCAGCCACTTCCGCACGCACTCCACCAGTTCGAGTGGGTGGTGGGTGGTTAGTGGGTGGTTGGATGGGTGGTTGGATGGGTGGTTGCCTGAGTGTTTGCCTTGGTAGATGGCTGGGCAATTGACGCGTCATAATTTGCAACACCATCGCTGCGAGGCTCCTGGCCGCGCCCCCGTTGAGTGCAAACTAAATTTATCAGCTCCGCCAATCGTTGGCCATAAATATTTGAGCCACGCCCCCTTTTTGGCGTTGGCCAACATATGGGAGATGGGAGTCGCAAGTCCAGACATTTAAATGGCGCCGCTTATGCAATGCAAGGCACACATAAATCTTGACCAAACTGGCCAAGTGCACGGGCAGATTAGATTGACCAGCGGTTGTTGGGTGGGTGGTGTGCGCCACCACATAGTGGATGATGGGTGGCTATAACCCAGCAAAGGTAAACAGCTACCTGGAATTGCCGCGTGCCACGCATCTGCCCGCCAGTGCGGCATTTGCGTGGCCCCTAAAACTCCGGTTTTTATTTCGGATCGTCGCTTTGTGAAAGTTTTTTGCGTGCATTTCTATTTTTCTATTTATGTGCCTCGCATAAAGTTTAGTGCCCCATGAAAATGTTGGCCAAGAGGAACAAGAGTTCCGCAGGAAAAGGAATTGTAGCCGGAATAGGAGCAGGAGCGGGAGCAGGAGGAGCAGCTGAAACCGGCTACAATGGCATATATAAAAGGAAAAGCGCCTAAAAGGCTGCACGCAATTTTTTCATTCAACCGCCATTCCGGCGTGCCGGAGAGGAGTGTCCTGCGTGGAGTGTCCTGGGGAACGTGTGCGAGTGTTCGCTGCGGTTTGTTTGCATACAAAATTTGTACGTGTTATTTTAACTTTGCCGCTTTTATGGCCGGGATGTATATATAATTTTTTGTAGCTCCTCCTGCAAGAGGTAACCACGATTTTAACACCTCTGCAAAGGGGAAGGACGAAACTTTGGTCCTTCAGGTGTTAATGTCTGTTGTACTGCTTTTGGCCCGTGTGCGTGTCGCTGGCTGCAGATAACGCTTCCGTATCCGGCTGCGTATCTGTATCTGTATCTGTATCTGTATCTGTAAGAACACTGAAAATGTACAAATAAAAAGAAGACACAACTCGTTGTTTGCTTTCACATTTATATTTGTTTAAACACTCTGGGGGAGAAGGGGGTCTTGTCGTACATATACATATCGTCGTATATAGTAGTTACATATATATATAGATACATATATATATCCGTAAGTTACTCTTTAGTTAATGCTACGTACAAGGAGGGAGAGGGATCCTGGGGACAGTTCGGCTACCACTTACGCAGCTAGCTTATAGTTCTAGATACAAACAAAAAATCTTACGGATACAGATATGACATAGGTTCTCCTTTATACAGTTCATATGACTAGGGTGCACTGTAACTAAAAATCTTCCCTCGAATGTCCAAACTTAACATCAATATTTGTTAGTAGAGCTAGAGTTATTCGCAATTGATCCATTAACAATCCAAATTTGTTTCCTTTTACTTTACAGAGTCAATTTACAGAACTAAACACAGTTTTGAGATACTTTTCCGATTGAGAGTCAGAAAAGGGTTGAGTAATTTCCCAGCTCGCTTTTCCTTTCCATATTCCCCCCTCTTTTTTATTTTGTTCCTTTTTTTTGCAATTATGTAGTTTTAGCTTCTGTTATGGCAAAGTTTTTCGACTCCCATTTGCAATTGATGCCAGTCAGACAAAATTATTTGACAAAAGTCCAAAGTTTCCCCAGACTTTGCCAGTTCCATTGAAGTATTTACACAGAGATTACGCACAACGAACCCTTCAGCTGGGCTTTATTCCGGGATATATACTCGTATATCATATATATGTGGGATTGCAATTTAGTTACTTAACAATTTTGCTAATTGAATTCGGAGTGCCTTTCACTCTACCAAAAGAGCTTATGACACATTTTTGCGATGCTTACAGATTTTTTTATATTTTTCTGTTATTCTGATTTTTACATGCTATAACACATTTACCCATTATCCTCTTCTCCTCCAGAACTCGGTTACATTTGTTGTTTTTTTGGTTGGTTTACTTTTGTCGCTTAACAACTAAAGATTTTACACTTAAAGTATACAAAATCACCATTTATGCTCTGCAATTGCAATTGAATTGAATTGAATTGAAATGAATACATGTTAATTGAAACGAGTCGCCGGGAGACGTGCTGCTCCTCCTCCACCTTAGGTCAGCTCCGCGCCGAGTAGCCACTGCCCGGTCCGCGCCAGGATGATGGCTATGGTCAGGGAGCGGAGCAGACTGCTCCGTGAGTGCCCAGCCGCTCCTTTAACTGTGAGGTAAACATGGGGTTCGAATACAAAAGGCGGGGAATTGGATTAGAAGGGAGGATTCAGAAGGGGATTCAGAAGGAGAGTCCTACTCCCGCGGGTCACTCACCCAGCAGCATGGCCTCGCGGTTGTCGATGATCCCCGGCCTCCGCTGGAGGACGCTCTCCTTGCCGCCCTTCCACAGCACCGGCGATATGCTGGCCAGGCACTTGACGCGCATGTCGCCCTCGTGGAAGTGACGGGGCTCCAGAGGCAGCTGCAGGCCCAGGGTGGAGGTGATTAGCCCGTGCTTGTGCACGATGTCGTTGTATTTGTGCAGGTAGTGCTCGTCGAGGATCTGCAAGAATCAAGCCAAACGAGGGTTGCTTAAACGCTGCACTGCGCGAAAAGGGGGTAGTGTGATCATTGGTATTTATTGTGAAATTTTTGGTTATTATTGGTTATATGTTTTATGGAGTTATTACACATATTCGGATATTAATGAGTAATATACAAATAAAATAAGTCAAATTTGCAATTATTCATTTCCTATATTTGCTGATAAATTAATTTAAAATACTATGCAATTGAAATTTATTGGTGTGTAATTTTTAGTTGATGATAAAATCAAATCATTGCTTCTCAGTTCTTAATTTTCTAAAGAAACTTAATTGATTTGCTATTTTTTATTGTCTTTATTATATACTATTATTATAGAAATTTTTGTCTTTCGGAGATAAATAAATAATAACAATTGCAATTGTCAGTATAAATAAATTACATAATTAATAAATATTTTTATTGTTAGCTTAATCAAATAATATTAATATGAAAACACATTTTTTGCGGAGATCAAAGGAAATTCCAACTAAAAAAAATTATATATCTAAATTGACTTAAGGATTTTTCTCCCAGAATTTCCTCTTGAAAAATAGCAAGAAATATTTCAGAACTTTAAAGTTCTTCCCTTCTCAAGTGTAGACTTTCCCCCGATTTCTCCAAGTGTAAAAGTGGAATTAAAAGTCTGCATTGGGAGATTGCTCCTATCAAGTGCTAGGGGTTGGCATACGCGGCGTATGAGCAACGGAATGAGGTTGGAATGGAAATGGGAACGGAAACGGTACCGGCAATGGGCGTGTCTGGCACATGTCTGGCGTATGCTTTAGGGGACGCTTTTGTGCTCCAAGAATGCCACCGAGATGGAGTTGGAGAAGGAGTCGGAGACGGAGTCGGAGTCTGAGCTGAAGGTTACAATTACAAGAGCTTGATAATTCCTCCCTTTCAATGTTTGCTGATGTCAGCAAAGTGCACTGCCATCTAAAGGGGCGGAAGTGGAGGGGGGAAGCTAAGGAGGAGGAGGAGGAGGAGGAGGCCCACACTTAAACCTGCCTTCAAGGGAGCAAAAAAAAAAAATCATTTGCCATAAATAAGAAAAATGTGCAGACCTGATAAAAAATGTGAAACGCTCAAATAAATAACTTGAACTTTTCCCTGCTGCTTTTTTTCGATTTGCTTCGAAATTGGGTTCTGTTCTGTTTGGTTCTGTTTGGTTCTGCCAGGGTAATCGGAATGGGAATTCGAATTCATTCTCTTCTCCTTACTGGGAAGATGGTAGCACTTTGCCAAACGAAAATGTTGCCATTTGTTAGACGATTGGTTGGCCCTTCCTTTGTGCCTCGATTTAAACTTTAAAGGCATAAATTAAAAACTCCGAGGACTCGCTGTCCAGCGTCCTGCTGACACAACAAACATGCTAAAAATGCCGTCAGCTGTCCTGACCAGCCCAACGAGGAACAAACCAGTCGGGGAAAAGCGGGGAAAAACTGGCCATAAAATGGGGGCACTTAGAATGCCCGTCGCATTCCAGGAAAAACTTCTCCGGAAGATGCCGCCAAAATTTATTTCTACGCATTTTGCGGCCAAAGCCAGGCTGTTGTATTCGAAGTTACCCGAAGAATGGCTAAAATATTTGGCCCCCCTCGTGATGGACACTTTTATTGTAAATTGCATGAATGTCAGGCCAGAAAAAAAAAACAAGTATACGACATGGACAACCCTGACTGCAAGGCAAACGTTATTAAATAAACGTTCAACAATTTTATTGTTAACCCCCCTTATATATACTATACATATATATATATATAGTAGGTATTGTGTGGAAAAAGGGATGCATGGGGTTCTTCATTATTCAGGAGGAGTGATGAAAGGAGGGATGTTTCCAGCTGCCATTGTTCGAAAGGCAAATAAACCGGGAATCGTGCCTAATCGCACTTATTGATTTTTCTCGTATTTATACAAAAAGCGAACGAGAGGCACGAAACCCAGGGACAAGGTGAGAGGAGGGAAGATGGGGCAGGAGGAAGTCAGTATGGTACAATGAACTAACTCGTACCTTAACGCCTCGATTCACACAATTTGAGTGCCATGTAGTCAACGCCGACGATAAAATGCAGTCCGCCACCCACTCGATATATACCCGGGTACGTATTTCTCTGTTCCGGCCACGGCAGACATGTAACGAGCTTTCGGCCAGATGGATGGCCCCAGAACCAGGCCCACTACCAGTCCCAAACCCAGTTCTTGGCCAGACATCCCTCTACCTAAGCCCCCGACATGGGGCCATAAAACATGGCAAAGCCAAAAGCGAGGCAAGAAACCCCCGAAAAATGTATCCGGATCCTGCCGCCCATCTACATGATTTTTGTTCATGAAATTATTTCCACAACCTGCCCGGTCCAACCAGATGGGTTCAGGTCCTGGTCCACCTTCCTCTCAACCCGTTGTCTGCCGCGTTGTTAGGGGCTTAAATATTTACTGTATGCATAATTTCTACATTTTTTTCGGGTCCTGATTGGGAGGGCCGTTTAGGTGTGGACCCCAACAACAAAAAAAAGGGTTTGGAATATAAATTCCGTGTTAACAAACTCACCGGCTGCTCGTTGACAAACCACTGCAGATGCGAGGCCGGATGCGATTTCCCGGACGTACAGTTCAAGTACAAGTACTCGCCGATCTGATACTGATACTGCTGGCCCCTAATGTGGGGTCCATCGCGGGGCAGAACTGAAAGATACAAAGATATGCGTCAATTATAAGTGAGTCCGGATTAATGCCCCACATTATACCGATTCCCCGATTCCCGATTCCCTTTTCGCCCCTCGAAACCAGTCACCAATAAATATTTGCTGCGGCTTTCCTTGGTCAAGTAATTTATTAACAATTTTTTTTTGCGTTGCTTTGCCGGGCAAATATTTACCAGACTCCACTCCGCTCCACTCCACTTTCGAGGGCTGTCCCCTGTGCCAGGACGATTTCAATGGGATACACAAATAAATATTTTTTCTCGCAGCTCAAATAGAACATAAAACACACAGATAAACCGAAAGCAACAGCAACAACAACTGCAATTGCAAAAGCCATGGCTGAAATACACAAAAATATGTTGTAAGCGGCCAGACTGCGGAAATATCCATTAAAATGGCATTTTAACTTATAAATCGCTTGCGTGGTCCCCTCTCCCCTCCCCTCTGCCACTCTGTTTGCATGTTGATTTTACGCCCAAGCCCTTGCACACATATATATATATATATAGTATAGTATAGTATAGTATATTCCCTTTTTGCCGCTGGCCATTTGGTTTTAAGTAAATAAAAATAGTATGGAAAAAAGGAGAGCGAACTGGGAGCCAAGTTTAGCGCGTGTGTAAAGCGGTTGGGGAAAAAATGCGCTGGGACTCGGCTTGGATTACAAAAAATATGCTGTTATGAAACTAAAGCTTATGAATGACTTTTTAAAAGCATTTTCCCCCTAGCACCCCCCCTTCCCCGAGAGGAAAACCCAAACAAACACAGAGGCAGTCGCATTAGGAGACCCAAGCCGAAGCCAGCTGAAGCTGCAAAAATGAACTCGATCCGATTCGGAATATATATGTAGTATATACTATATGTGGGACCTCTGAAATAGTAAACAGGAACACGGAAAGGCAATTTAAATATTCAATTTAAACCGGCTAAGGCTTTTACCAGAAATAATAGAATAATATAGAAGACATGCTGAAGGTCAAAAGGTGGCAGGTGGAATCTTGAGTTCCAGTTAAGGTTCTAGACCTTACTTTAACTAGACCGATTTGGAATTTAGGTTGCATTTACTGAAAGTCACTGAAAATTCAGCCGCTTATGGAAATTCCCAGCTTCCCCCCCCCCTGCAAATTGAATGAAAATCTGTGTGTTTGCCTTGCCCATGAATAGTATTCAAATTTCCTTTTCAGTCTGTATCGGAATGCTGATGCTAACAAATAAGCAAACAAGCTACAGAGAGGAGTCCAACGATGCCAATATAAGAGGGGGGTTCAGAAAAACAGATTTTAAAACCCCCCTCTCAACCCCCGCCGCCCATCTTGGAGCTGTATTTGCACTTTCAATATTTGCTTGTAATTGATGTGAAATTTTTTGATCAAACATTTGCTCGCTTGTGTGCTGCTTGCGGGTGCAACAAATGTAATAAAAATACTCGACTCCTCACTCCCCCTCTTGGAACGTGACTCGGAATTGATTGGAGTAGAAGGAACAGCTACTCACAGACTATATCCATCCTTCCCTCGCCCTGGACGGAGGAGAAGTTGGGCGCCTCCGCGGACACCTCGCAACGGTAGAGTCCGGTGGAGTTGAGGGTGAGTCCTCGCAGCAGGACGCGACTGGCGTCGGAGAGCTCCTCCTGCAAATGGTAAACAACATTATTATGATTATTGGGGGGATTATCTAAAAATATATTTTATTTTCTTGGTATTTGTTAGGGTTTTTATGCTCTTGCATAAGGTATTATAATGTTGTCTATAGGTTTGTAATGCAATGATGTAAATTTGTTGTTAATTAATCCTAATAAATGTCTGTCTCTTAGATGGAGTGGAAACTAGTATATGTTACTTTGGATTTTTGTTAAATAATTATTGAATAATAACCTAATAGTCCCAAAGGTCTCATTAAAACTGAATTACTATATATATCCTATACAAATATAAGGTAAGTTCATGGCATTTATACGATTTTCGTACCTTTTGAAGAGGGTATTATAATGTTGGCTAATGTTGGATGTAGTAAAAACTATTAATATAACTTCGGTATTTTTTAAGTAAACACTTTTGATTATTCTGATAACAAAATATATCCAAAACTCTCATCATTATTAGACTACTAAGTACAACTTATAGATGCCTTACAAATATATTTTATAGTCTTATTATTCATAAGATATATGGATATATAGTATATATATTATGTATATTCCTAGTCGGCATCTCCACAAAAAATAACATAATTTTGGTGTAAAAAAAAATGCATTTAATCCTTAAAGATTACCGTTTAATTACTATCTTTTCCCATTAACAAAATAAATGACAAAAATTGGTCATTAAGAATAATTAAAAATAATAATTTTTACATTCTTGGTGAACTTTTCTCTAACGAAATTATCGGTTATCTATATTCTGCCAGGAAATTTGCAGATTTCAGTTTGCCTAAATTTTTTTGTTTAAGTATTAAATATTTTAAAATTAACAAACACTTACAATAACCCGAACTCCGTCCACTCGGTAGCTGGTCTTTGGCGGTCTGGCCTTTGGCACATAGCGATAGAACTCCTCGTTGTCCTTGTACCACTTGATGGCGTACAGAGCCTCCCCCTCCTCGGCCACCTCCTCCTCCTCATCCTCGTCGTTGTCCTCGTCCCGGTCGATGCTGTCATCAAAGCTGTCCGCCCGATCGAATTCGGGCATATAGCCCGCCGAACCGCCATTATTGGTGCTGGAGCCCACGGTCATGGAACCGCTGTGGGTGCTGGCCCCCACATGGGCGCCCAGGTAGCCGGATGCAGCACTGCCCCGGTAGACACTGTGACCGTAGGGTGACTTCTCCGGAGGAGCCGGCAGCTGCTGGTGCTGGCTCTGGTATTGCCTCATTGCGATGGGTTCTCTCTGCCTGGGCCGCTGGCTATTGTGCCTCTGGCCCAGCTGTTGCCCCTGCCCCAGCCCCTGCCCCTGACCCTGATTCTGCCGCATCCGGGAGCGGTGGTGTGAGCGCTCCTCCTCCAGCATCTCGCCATCGGGATAGTGGAACTCGCCACCTCTCACATGGTGCTCTCCGAGGTGCTCCAGGTGGCCCTGCAGGCCCGTCACAGTGTGGTGCGTCCGATTTAGTTCGTACTGGCACTCCAGGAAGGCGGACTCCCCACGGAGCTTGTAGGCGGGAATGGATACCTTGATCATGCGCAGGCCCAAGGCCAAGCCTATGAATAAATAGAATATACAACAATTAAGAAGGTTCAATTTATTATGAATAAAAAAAAGAACTATTAATAAACTCAACTCATTTGCTTTTCAGAGTATCTTTTAGTTGAACCCAGCCATCCGATCGATACAGTTTATCCCAAAGATACTGAAATCTGCGCTTTCCAGAAATCAATAAACTAGCAAGACATCTGGGGAATATATTTGCATAAGAAAAGGATGCGCAGGATGGAGCTAGGAGGACAGAGTTCAGATGGCCCGCTGGGCATTCGCCAAGGATTATGGAAGACGGCGGCAAGGCCAGAGGAAAATTTAAATATTTCCACCATTTTCCGCAACTCCTTGTGTTGCTGATGATGAAGGAGAACAAAATATTTGCATAATTGATTTGTCCTTGGGACTGGGCAACTAGGAATACCGCATTTTGGCACCTCCTTCTCCCTCGTCCTGGGCCAGGACAAACAATTATTGTTTTAATTAAAAAGGACCCGCGGTTTGATCGTCAATTGCTTATTTATGAGTAGTAATTCGGAAATATGAAGGTGGGTCAGGAGGGGGAGGAGCCAGCAGGTGGGTTGGCCATTGTCCTGGACGCTGGCTATCTGTTATCCTGCGGCTGTTCGGGCGCTCGTAAATATTAATAAATGAGTGCGTAATCGGGCTTAATCCTTTGTGAAATTACAGCGCCACCGAGCCAGGGCTGGCCCACAGGATATTGGCCGTTTATCCACATCCTGGCTGTCATTTGGATCCAGTCCTACCCCTCCTCCCCCCCTCCCTTCCTCCCCGTTTAGAGGTTTATTTTGGCGGAGCTGCTCAGCGAGCGTTAAATTAGAATCGTCCGGCAGTCGTCATAAATATTTGAATATCCCAAGCTGAAATGCTGGAAAACCCGGCCATTAGGAGCAGGGCCGTCGGCTAATTGGCCATTGGCACTGCCATTGGCAGCTGTAGCTGTAGCTGTAGCTGTAAATGTAGCTGTAGCTGGGGAAAAGTTTTGCCAAAGCCGCTTAAAGACGTCAGCAATTGAATGGGATCCAACAGATTGACAGTCTCTGATCTGGGACTTGGCGAACAAAACTTTTCCATTGCAGCTGCACAACTTTTCACCCGGCGCTCCCGAAGGGCAAGCAAAAGCGATTGAATGAATTGGCAGGACCTTCTGCAGGGGATTCGGAGATGGGGATGTGGACATGATGCAGATGCAGATGCAGATGCGGTTACTTAATGCTCGAGTGCAGCAAACAATTTTGATTTGCCTAACTCGATTTTAATTAAGGAATGATTTAGATTGCTTTTAATTCCGCCTCAAGAATGTTCTGTTCTGCTCTGTTCTGTTTCTGTTCCATTCGAGGTAATTACATTTGGCCATTAATTAGTGGGGGAATTTCGAGCACCTGTCGTGGGCTTTAATGTGTTCCGGTGTTTAATTGGCCAAATTTTTATGACAGCGACTTTGATGGACGAGTCAAGGTGCGTCCTCTCATCGTCACACCCACGAGCTGTCAGGTGATGATGGGACTGGGACAGGGACGGAGTCAGTCTGTCCGTGAGTGAATAGGCTTAATGAAATTAAGCTCCTTTTGAAGAAAAACAAAGAACGCCTCGCAGGATGCAGATGCGATACGTTACAAGCCAAGACAAAGCAGGAGGAGCAGGAGCAGTAAACACATGTCATTTGGGCAACGCTACAAAGTGTCTTAATGTTAATTAAAAAACAGCAAAGTCCCATCAGGACAGCCATCTCCACCGAGCCGAAAGCTGGCGAGGACAAAAACGATGCCAGGATCGGAGCTCGTTGCGCTTACAATGGGCGAAAGTTGCATGGTAGCTGATTAAAATTGCCTGGCTGAGACAGAGGCGCCGATGCAGAGGGGGTTGCAGAGGGGGGGACTTGCAAAGAAATTTAGCAAAGCGACAGCTTTTACCCCTACCACACTCGCCCCCATCTTGGGCCATTGATATGAGCCAAGGCTTACATTGAAGCCCGAAATTAAATTACAAGTTGACGTGCCCCCCGAATGGGAGGATTCCATTTCAATGAATTTCTGCAGAAACCTCCATACAATTTGTATGCATTTCCACATGGGAGGCATCTAGTCATTGTCCAAATGCATTGGCATTGCCAGGGAAAACAATTAAGTTGGAAAAAGTATAGAACTTGTAGAGGAAATAAAATATATCTTAAGGGTATGTTTAAAGATACTACATTAATTTATTCCTTCACATATCTGGTTATTTTTAATTTAATTAATATATATCAAGGGTTTGTCTTAAGATACTCTTATTCATTCCCTCACATATCAGATTATTTTTTATTAAAACATATATATTTAAGGTATGTTCAAAGATACTACATTTATTTATTTCCTTCCATATCTGATTATTTCCATCTAGACTGAATTTTATATACCACCATTGTATCCTATATTTCCATATCCCCAACCACTGTGCCTTGGGACCCAGGACAACAAAGGAATTGCCAGGAGAGCGCAAAGTTTTAACTGTCTGCCTATCAGTTGGCTGTCTCCAAGCCCAAACCCAAACTCACACCCAAACTCCAACTCCCACCTAGAATCTCCCATCGCCCCGCGAAAGTTGCTAAAATAAAGTTCCATATTTAAATTAGTATGTAAAGTATCCGCAAAGCAACGCGGCGCACTTGATGTAAATTGAATATGCATAAGCTGGCTCTGGAGCTCTGTATCTGAAACTGAGGGAGGGCATAGCATTTAGTATGCATGATAATTTCGTTCATTAACGCATATTTAAACAGGGCAACTTCCAGCTCACCTGCAGGTTAAATAAGTTCTCCGAATTCCCACCCACATCTCCGCTGGTGTTTAGCATAATTCGATAAAATTGGCAAACAGGACCAAAGGGAGCGAAAGGGAAACGAAACGAAACGAACCGGACAGGACAGGACCGGCCCGAAGGACAGGAAAGTAGAAAGACAAACAAAGGAGGGGGTTGCCAGTTGGCAGTTGGCAGGACCGGAAAAGGGCCAGGAAGGAGGAGGAGGAGGAGGAGGGGGACAGTACCCAAGGTAAACTGACCCACTGTGCGTTGCCAAATAGCGCATAATGAAGGCCGCCATTAGGAGATAAAGCGGGAAACAAAAATCGGTTGTAGCAGCTTACTTGCTATCAATGATGGCGAATGACGGGGCAGGGACGGATCGGGATCGGGATTCGGAATCGGTTGAACGGCCCCTTAACTTTATACCACTAATGAGTTTGCGCCTTCACAGCAATTATGCGGCCCCGTTCTGGGGAGGCTGGCAGCAAAGTTTGCTATCTGGTAAATCATTCCCCCGCCCCCCCAAAAAGTTGCCGAAAAGTGTCAAAAAACTGTGGAAGACACAACAGCGGCCCTGCCATTGATAGTGAAAAGCCAGCGGAAAGTTGGAAAATCGGCTCATTAAGGCATCGTCTTATTTGCGGTGTATAGACTTCATTAAAAAGCCTTGACGCACTTTTTTTGCACTTTTTTCTGCCCTCCTCGCCCTGATGAATATTTATTGTGGCATTGACAGCTTGAGCTCCATTAAATGCGGTTTATTAAATGCGTTTAAAAAACAATTACGGAGACCGAGTTTCTGGCCTTGTGCTAAATACGCAAACAATTATATTTAAAAAAATACAAAAAAACAGAAACAAGGGGCAACAAAAAAAAATATAACCGAGAACTAGGCGAAATTGTAATGAAAAAGCCTTTGGGATAGTTTTAGTTTAGTTTGTGCAGTAACCGAGCGCCAACAAAGGCTATCCTTGTGGCAGCAACAAGAACAATGCAGCAGCAACAGCGGCAGCTGCGGCGCAAAAAGTATGCAACAGTTTCGAGAGCGAAACTGCGCCCGAGAGCGAGCGAGCGAAAGCGAAAAACACTCATACGCCCCGTTGCCCAAGCGCGATTGCGTGTGCATTTCTCTTCTCTCCTCTTTTTTTTCGCTGTTTTTTTTTTTTGCCTTGTCTGCAGGCACCGCAAGCAAGAACAGGCAGAACAGCGTCAACAGCAACAACATGCAAATCTGTTCAAGCGCTTCTGATGTATTCAAGTTGACACAAATCTGGCGCAAATCCTGGCTCACTCACACAAACACACAAACACACACAACTCAACCCTAAGCGACACTGACAAGGCGAACTAACGTGTATATGTACTATATATATGTGTGTGCAATGGTGAGACAGGCAACAAAACATTTATGAATAAAATAGAAACAACAAGGCAAACAACAACAACAACAACAACAACAACAACAACAAGAGCAACACCGACAGCGACAGCAACTGACGAGCGAGAAACGAGCAAATTAAAATCAAAATAACCGCAGGTGATGAGAGAGAGTGGGGGAAATGGAAATGGAAAAGCCCGGGTGAGGAGAGGGACGGTGGAAAACAGTTGCTGAGCTGGCGTGTAATTGAAAATAAGAATAACAATGGCCCTGCCATATAAGCGCCCGAACAATGGCGGAAGCCATGTAACTTGTAGCATGTAAACTGTCGCCCAGCCGGGCGTATGAGTAATATTTGATCATGCCGCACAGCCATTTGTAAGGGGGCCACTTAAACACTTAAAGTCGAATGAAACGCACGTTCCACAAACAATTTCCCAGGGCAGGTAGAAGTTTTTCTTTAGTCTTTCGATTTGTACCCCAAAAATTCGAGGGCGCTGCAGTTTACATTAGGTGCGTTTACATACGTATTTGCGAAATGAAATGGAATTTTTGCATAGTCCCCCTCCTTCCCCCCAACAGTTGCTTTTATTACGTATGAGTGATTTCCTTGGGGGCAAGTGCAGCAGCAGCAGCAGCAGCAGCAGATCTGCGTCTGTCAAGTCACGTTCTCCTGTTCCCGGCTGCTGCACCTGACAGATGCGAATGCGAATGCGAATGGAAATTGAGCCAACTCCGGCACACACGCAAATTGACAGCTCCGTCGGCTGGCAGGGAATGCTTTCCGCAGGCCAGGCGGAATTCTATTAAAAAAATTATCATGTTTTATTTAAAATAAAGCGAAAATGGCCGGGCGAAAGTGGCAGGCAGCAACCTCGGGTTATCCCTCACTCATTTGTATGCGCTCCGCATGCGGCCCGCAAGAGAAATAACTGAAATAAGTGAAACGAGCGGCTCCTGGGGGGGATGGGGATTGTATGTCGGGGATTAGTGGGCGGTTATGCTCCTTTTTTGGGCCAGGACCAGCACGCACGGAAAACAGAGAAAGCAAGTCCTGTATATAGTATAACATGTGTGCGTTTGGGTGTTAAAACGCCACAAGTGACTTTGTCGAGCAGTTACAATTTGCTTTTTATTGACTGGCAAGGTGTCGACACGCGCAGCCATTGAACTGGAAATGGAAATGGAAAAGGGACGGGATCGGGTTTGGAGAAGGGGAAGGAGGACCAAGACCTGGTTCCTCGATTTTGCACTCACCTTGCAGCAAACAGCAAATGAACACAATGATTCGTGTATCGTTTGTGTATTTCATGTTTATCGCATAATATGTAATCCTTTGCGAAGCAATAACCGAGAGATGATGGCGATGATGATGATGCCGGTGCTGGTTCGTTCGGCAAATGGAAATCCGTTGCCGGAAAACTTTTCTGCTACTGCTGCTGCTTCTGCTGCTGCTGCTTCTGTTTTTCCTTTTCCTTCTGCCGCTTTTCTTGTGCTGATTTAAGCGACTTTTCCTCGCCGGGCTTTCCCTTTTATTGTTGCCTGATGGGACTTAGCTCGGTTTGTGTTTTCTTAGCGTATTACTTTCAGAAACTTTTCGCATAAACTTCCAGCCTGTTGCCATTAATAGTTGGCTCGATCCGTTGGCCAGGCACAAGTGCTGCTCCTGCTCCTGCTGCTCCTGCTGCTCCTGCTCCTTCTCCGCCGGCAGTCTCATGTGTTTCCCCAGCACCGAGCTCATTAAACTCGGCTTTGTCTCGGTTTTGCAGCCTGCAAAAAGAAGAGCACAACAAATGGGTTTCAATTAAGTTTGATGGCCCTTTTGCCCAGGTAAAGTTATCTTAATTGTGGCTAGTTCAAAAAAAAAAACGAAATAAAAACGAAATTCAATACTATCTAAAAAGCTTCTTCTCTGGCCAAACTTTCCGCCCACAAGCATTTTTCACCTTCAAACCCTCCGAACCCTCCCTCCCCCCGAATAATGTTTACTTTTCAATTTGTCCTGGATTTCGCCTCAATGGGGTCGAGTTCATCATTTCCATTTCTCATCAGGTCAGAGCACAGGCAAAGGCAGAGAATAATTCTCAATCAAATGGCATTCGCTATCTGTTCGCTCTGCAACCTCAATTTGGCCATCAGCAAATGATTTCGGTGACCGGAATCTAGAGACAATTTATTGATTGTGCTCATTGTTTCCCGCTTGGATGGGGGCCAGAAATGAGAATGAGGACTCGAACTCGAACTCATTACATAACACTCCCATCAGCATTATGCTGTCATTTGTTTTGGCCAGGAGGCGTCAGATGTTCGAATGGAATGGAAATAGATTTCCCTTTGTGCCACGGCTGCCCGAAACTTATAAATAAACGTCACTAAATCCAACTGGCAAAAGCGAAATGGAAATCGAAATCCCAACCAGAATCGGAATCGGAAGCTAAGGACGAAGGTTAATGCGGGGGCGTTGCGTGGGCGTTGACAGCTGTTGTGGCATAAAATGCCGCTGCTTAGGTCATGGGTCATGGGGGTCAGGTCATGTGGGCCCAAATTAAGAATTCATATGGTAAAATCTCAGAGTTCCTCTCTCTCTCTCTCTCTCTCTCTGCAAAAAGCATAACAAATAGTATTTTGATATTGGTAAAAAATCGAACTGCTGATGACCTAGCCAGGGATTTCTTTTACCCGAAACTTTGAGCCGGTTTTCCGAGTCTCGACTAACAGCTAATGGCCATGTGTGTGTGTGTGTGTCTAGCAAAAAACAATGCTCAAGGACACGTGCCCTCGTCCTCGTCCTCGTCCTTGCCAGCGTGCTCATGAAATGCGCATAAATCAAACGAGCCCCAGTCCTGGCTCCCCCTGGCACTCCCAGTTCCTCCCGAGGATGGGCCAAACATTTGGCAGGGCCTGGCTCTTAATGAAAAATGAAGCTGAAATAATCATAAAAAAAAGATGGTAGGAAAAGAAAGAACTTTCGGTGGCAGCCGGCAGAGCGGAAATGTAAATGCCAAGTAAACTGTGACGCGTCCTCCTCGCGTCTTATTCTTTTCGCATTTGGCAACTGAAACTTCGCCCGGACCCGGGACAAGGCCCGGTCCCGGTCCCGAAACCCAGGCCCGTATTCCAGACCCGGACTTTTTGTCCACACTCGGAGATGGATTTGTCTGTTGCGTTGCTTCATTATGCGCAGTGCCAGCAAAGTTTGTTTGTCCTCCTCCCTTTCCCTACTCCAATCCACTGCTCCTCTGCTCCTCCACTCCTCCGCTCCTTTGCTTTTTGGTAGGTCCTTTGTTTTGCTTGGCCCAAAGTGCTGCGCCTGCGATTATGCAGCAAAAACTTTCGCAACGCCGCCATTTTGCATTGCAAAGCGCGCGGGTAACTCAAATTGGGTTGCCCGAGAGTTATCCCCGAAGAATGACTCACTGGGCAACTGACTGACTGAAGGAATGAGCCTCTGATTGCACTTGGAAAAACTTTAGTTTTCGAGTTTTATGCAGTATAAATTAATTTATAAAAATTACTTAACCAACAATATAGAAATATTTATTTCGAAAATGGGAAATTAAAACAAAAATAGCTATATATATTCAATATTACAAAGGTTCTTCTAAAACCAAGTTTAAAGCTTTGCTGATAAATATAAATATAACTATTTAATTTAGTATACCTTTAAATCCTAAATATGCCCAGTTCAGTGTCCAAAATAATTTATAAAAATTACTTTCAATATAGAAATATTTATTTCGAAAATGGATAATTTTTCTCGAATTTATAACATTAGAATAAATATGGGTATAATATTTATTGTATCTATTTGACTTTCAAAACTCCAATGGGTATTCTAAATTATAAAATTTAAAATGAATTTACATATTATTTAATTTGGTAACCCCTATAATTTATGTAGATTTTAATCGTTTAATCGTTTTTTTAATTTTAAGACTTGTTAAATTTATACACATTTTACATCAATACAAATTTTAGAAAATATCAAATAGTTAGCAATAATTCCAGAACAAATTGTTTTTTTCTTTATAATATTAACTTTAATTAAATACCATTCAAAACCCCATTTCAATAATTATTTTTTTCAGTGTGCCACTGCAAATGCCAGCATTTTTGCACTGCATTTTCTAGCCAAGTTGGCTAATTCTTAAGTTGGTTAAATATGTGCAAACATCGCGCGACAAATGTAATTCGTCTCCTGGCATTGTGAGTTGGAGCTCCACCCCCTCCCTGTGCCTTCTTGCCACCTCCTGGCTCCTCTGTGCCCCTCTTGCCCCCCGTTGCAACCACTCATCCAACAATGCCACTGGGTTGGCAACTTTTCCCGTTGCGGTCCCATCATATTAGAATGCAGCTCCATTCTCTGCTGAACTTTCGCCACTGCAGCTCCGCAGTTGTTTGCTTTGCTTCCTACCCTCCACCCTCTGACCTCCGACCTCCGCCCTACTCCCCCCTCCTCCCTCCCTCTCTCCAGTATTTGTTGTCTCTATCGAGGAGACTTTGCTGTTTTTGGTTTTTGTTTTTGTTTCTGTTGTCGCTCTTGTTGACTGCAGAAGTTATTAAAGCTGCAGCCGCACTTTATTATTGTGAAACAAAACCCGAAACAACAACAACAACAACTGCGAGGGTCCTTTGGTCCTTTTGGTCCTGTATATGTGTGTGTGTGCATCCCCGCAAATACACAGATACACACACATAAGCAAGCTGGCACTGTTTATCTTTCACATTGTTGACACAACTTTCTGGGGCCTGAGCTGAGAGATCCGGCGAGAATTTCGGGAGGGCCAGGATATCATTTGTATTATGGTAATTTAATATGCATTAGCCAATGTCCCAGGTCCCGGACCCGAATCGATTATTTTAGCAATTATTATAATTTCCCAACATCGATGGGCTGGCAAATTAAATTTCGTCCCTCCGACCAGATTTCCCATTTCCACACGGATATATATATATATATATATGTATCGGATATATATGTGCATATGCATATGTATGGCCACAAGTGACCTAATAATATTGTTGGGGGCTCCATCGAAGTGCCCCCGAACGGGTTGTCGTTGTCAAAATGTCAACCAGCTATTTACATCTCGATACACATGTGCATTGTGTTTGTAATGCTATTGATTTTCCGCCCCCCTTCGCCACACCCCTGGAATCTGGCCATGGGTCAGGTGTTTGTAGGAGCGGGGGTAAAAGTTACATTACCAAAAATCGCATTAAAATTCAACAGGCTAAAATTATTGTTGGCACAAAGTCAAAATGTTTGACACTTAATCCAATTTAAAATACATTTTACATTAGCGCTCCGAGCCAAATTCTCTCTGTGTGTGTGTGTGTGTGTGTGTGTGTGTTGGCCAACTGAATAAGTTTGAACATGACAGATAATTAGGTATGAACCGAGTGGTCAGAGTTCAATTAAAGGCAAACCTCAGAGGGATTTACTTTAATGCGTTGTTAAAGCCAGAAATTTATTTAAGATTTGTGTGTTGTAACATATAAATAACCATTAGAGTGGATTTTCCGGTCTTAAAATAACTCAAGCCAGTCGCATTCCTCCAAGGACACTTCTTGTGTCTGTCAGGTGCTTGTCCTCTGTCCTGGAACATTGTATTAAATGCCTTCGTTCCCCATAAATTCATGTGGTTTTTCTGTGGCCAACAAAAAGAAAAACTAGAAGAAATCCCCATCCGCTTGACAGCTTAGGGATACCAATTGGATACCAATGACAATTGATGGCCAACAAATTCAGTTTTTTTAGCCAGATTTGTTCCGATCAAAAACCGAAAAAAGTGAATCGTAAAAAGCGATTCATAAAATGCAGCTGTGAGAAATGAAAACCAAATGAGAGAGAAATAAATAAGCGGCATATGATTGACAATGCAAATTCATTGGGGAAATGCTTGCTGATGCTGTAAATTTTATTTCCCGGCCCACAGCTGTAGTCGGTATTTTCCCGGGCGAGTGTTTTCTTTGATGGCCTTTTCATTGAGTGCCCAACTAATAAAGTTTCGCATGCATGCGAATGTGTATCTTATGGGTACAAATATCACGTGCTGGGGATAAAATGAGTTTATGAGCGGGGACACCCACAAAAAAATGATGGAAAGGCACTCCTCCACTCCTCGAGTGCTGTTGCTCCCGGGGGCGTTGAGGACAACTAAAAAGTGTTTATGGTCCCCTCTCTTCTTTTTTTTTTTACGGCACCCGGGTAAAAACTATTATAAATAAATTATCATTTGCCTAAGCGCGCACGGAGACACGTTTGATGGGTGACATTATTTTTTCGGGGCACTTCTAGTCTTCGGATGTGTCCCAAATTAAATCAACATCGAAACGAAAACACCGTGAAAAATGCCCATAAAGGACGAGGGAGGCGGCGAACAAAGGACGCAGGACATTCATTGACATAAAACTTAAATTTTTAATGCCAGTTCCCCCCCGCTCCCCGCTCCCTGCACCACTCACTCAATGTGTGTCGTTTCAGGTGCAAGACACATAAAAAATAAATGAGCACAGAACAAGGAACAAGGAAAACTCCGGGAAAGGAGGAGCACAACAACAACAACAAAAACAACAACAAAAACAGGCAGCCAGCGAAATACAAAACTGCTCGGCATGGAAAATAAGTGGAAAGTGGAAAACCACGGCGTGCCGCAATCGTGCGGGTAAGGGCTCAAGAGGAAAATGGGGCTGGAAAAAGGGGGAGGGAAAAGCCAGCTATCCACATTTTGTCACCCAGCCGCGTAACTTGCGACAATTTTTTATGGCAAACAAATTTTGTTTTTGTTTCTCGTCGCGCCACAAACAGAAATCGGAGCAGGGCAGGGAAAAAGGCAGGAAAAGCGAATGGAAATGAAAAAGTACTTAATATTTCACAAAAGCGGAGTGAAAGGCAATTTACGGAGTGGAATATGACTGACTAATGGCAATTCGAAAGGCGAATTCAATGGAATTCCCTAAGAGTTTCGAGGGCTACCCACCAGATTCTATATCTATAAATGGCCCTTCCTTCGAAGTAGTTGGTACTTTACATCAAGAGAAAAAAGAGGGGATAATTACAATTAGCTATGATTTAAGCCAGGCTTAGTTTTTATAGAAATTACTCTCAGTGTCCCTCGTAAACTAGCATTGCCAAGGCAACTTTGTGGCTACAGCCTCTGAACGCTTAAGACCCATCCGCAGGTCCTGGTAACCACAACTCATCCCCCCCTTCTTGAGTTTCTTCCTACGCCCCTGAAGTTGGCGCTTGAGCCTCGGGGGAAGTCAAAAAATTAAATGCTATACGCAGGATTTTCGAATGCGAATGTGGAACTCAAGAGGTTGGTATATCCTTCAGGCTCCTCAGGACACCGGTGCGTATGAGTGATACGGCGCTGTCTGGCGAAGGGCGAATAATAAATTTTACATGTGACGCGAATGAACTCGAAATTGATTGGATCTCCCCTCGGGGAAGGGGGACAGCATAAATATTGAAATAATTAAATTGCATTTTAATAAATTAAATGGAAGAGCAAAGGACCTTATCTGGTTGGGTTAATTATGAGGGAACCACTTAAGCTCCTTAATTGGACAAAGACTCCATTGCGGTCTGTATGTGGAAATAGTTTGTGGAAGTCACTTGAATTTGAATTTTAATGGAGCCGCTTTCATGTTCCTTACAATTAAGGACCCATTTCGAGTCTCCCCTTGTCTTGTCTTCGTTGTTACTTCCTTGGAAGACATGACACGGAGAGTAGGGAGAGCAGCAGACCAATCCCTAATCCCCAGCCCAGACCCACCGGACTCCCTCCCCGGGGGAATCCCGATCCGTATTGTTGGCTGCGCCGGAAATTAAGCGCACCGGCAAGAGGAAGTCTGCCCTAATGTACTAAAGTGAAATAACGTGTATGCCATATCTTGAAACATGCGGATGGCAGTAAACACAGATACATATACACATAGATACAGATACAGATACAGCTACAGCTACAGCTAAAGCACAATTTGCGAATGCAAATGCTGTTAGTACTGACACCAGGAAAAACGAAAAAAAGAAAAAAGAAAAGTACATCAACAAGTCGAACAAAAATTGTACCTGACGTTCGGCTTGGCCTATATTAAAATTGATTTCGATTCGATTCAACTTCAGACCGGGACATTTATTTATTCAGACTGGTAGTTTTCCATTCCGGGAAAATCTGCGCCAGTCGTGGAGCGATTTCGCTTATGATAACAATTTGCCGGAGGGGAAAACTTTCGGGCCGCGATGCCAATCATATGAGAGAAGGCAATGCCAGCATAATTTTTTCCGCACAACGATAAAAACTTTCTCCTGCCGCGCACAGAAATCAAAAAAAAAAAAAAAAAACGGGAAAAAAAGAAAAGAAAAGCGAGCATGGCGGAAAAGCAAATATGCAGCGCAGCCGGGAAAACTGTTTGGCGAAAAAAAGGCGACATATAATTGGAAAACTTTGGGCAAAAGGCGATGGCGACAGGGCAAAGTGTGAAGAAATATTTAAGTTCGCCGAAGTGGCGTGAACTAAATTGAAAAAAATCAAAATCAAAATCAAAAAATAAACCGAAAGCGAAAACTTAAAAATGGGGAAAAGTGGACAAAAAATAGCCAGGTTCATGGGGCCAGTTGCTTAACTATTTATGGAATTATTGAAATGTCAATCGACCCCCTTCAGGGCCAATCAATACGGAAATCGAAGCGAACGGGGGGGAAACCCTTCGGAAATGGAAAAAGGGAAAATCATTACACACGAGTTTGAGGGCTGAACACACAGATTGATAAATAGAGCGCTGAATGCATAATTGAATTGACTTTTATGGGTGCGCGAGGAAAAGCCCCACAATTTACACCATTGTTTGTTTTTGCATATTATTTCAATTGAATTTTAATTGAAATTATGACGATTCGGGGCCCGGGCTATAGCTATAGCTATAGCTATAGCTAAACTGAACTATTGTGTTCCTAACTCTCCCGCTTTTGTGGAATTTCAGAGGATGAGTTTTTGGTTTGGGAGGTGTGTTTACAATGGAATCCCATTTAGCATATTATTTTTTGGCCTTCTCTTAATTTCACAAGATGCCCCAAAAGTCCATCCAGCAGGTGGATGAAAATATTCCAGGAATTTAAGCAATGCCCCTCCCACACATTGTTTGACATTTGTTTTCATTACAGTTTTCCACCCTCCCACCTCCCATCCCCCCTAGTTGTACTTTTTCCTGTCCTGTTTCTGTTTTCTGCTGTGTAAGTAAGGAAAACAAATAAATAAATTGCTGCCATGGCCAGGACTCTCACACACACACACACATAAGGGGCCAATTGCGAGTGTGTGTGTGAGGGCTGGCTTTCATAAATTTGATGTGTATGCGAATTCCTTTCGGTCTGTGGTTGGGGTTTTGTTTTTGTCAAGCGAATGCTTCCACATATGGCTGGCCGGCTTCCTTTCACAATTAGTTCATGCTTCGCATTTGCCATTTTAGATTTAATTAGATTCTTTTTTTTTTTTCGCTCGCATAAACCAAACCAAACCAAACCGAACCGAAGGGGTTTTCACTTGCCTTTGATGGGGTTTTCATTCGCCTCGTTGGCTGCAGCTGCTCTTTGTCTTGCGGCCTGATAATTCCACTTACGGAGAGGAAGTTCCTCCTCTTATTTGGTTGTTGGTGTCACACTGCGACATGCACTCCTGGCGCTCTTGGAACTCCTTGTACTCCTAACACTCCGACATGCAATTTGCGCGACCATCAGTCAGCGGGGCGCCCGGAACTTTAATTGCCCGCACACGATTTTAGAGGGGGGCGGGAGAAAGTCAAGGGGGGCGGGGTGAGGTGGTTGGAAAAACAAGGAAAAATCGCACTGGCCACAAATGTGTTTTTTTCGCGCCTTCGCTTTGAGTCCTTCTCAACTTTCGCACACGAACACGTTCGCTCGCTCGATGATTTTCCACACGATTCAGGATTCGAATTTGTAACTCTGATCCTTGCCACCGCTACGCACGTCCTTTCAACAGCTCGTCCCGATTCCAACTGAATGCCAACGGACAGGGGCGGCTGGATTTGTTTATGCCTCGTCCTCGTCGCAGGACTCGGGAGTCCTTCGGCTTAATGGTTCGTGGCAAAGGCAAAGAGCGAGCTTTTTAGTACACTCGAATATCGTAAAATTAAGAGAGAGTCCTCAAAATCCTGCGACAGTGTTTCATTTGGGCTGCCTTCTTTTTTTTCGTGGTTTGGTTTGGTTTGGGCCAAGTTTATCAACAGGCACAACATGGAGGAGTGGAAATCTTACAAATTAATGGGAAATAAAGCATTAATTTAATAATTATGGGATAATGGAAATTGTACTTAGAATTTAAATATAAATGCTGATGCAAATGTACATTTTAATATGTTCGATTTATTAAACAAACAATAGTTTGAATAAATATTGTGGTCAATTATCAACATAATATAATTGTTTTTTTTATTTTTTATTGTATGCTATTTAAGGGCAATCAAATATTATCAAATAAATTTTAATAAGTGCATTTGAAGGAGTATTTCAAAAGAGTAATTTTTGTTTCAATGAACTGTATTTAATTAATTAAGCTTAAAAAATATTTCTGTTTTACCGATTGGTATTGATAATCTTAAAAACATTTTAAAAATGTAGTAATTTTTAGAAAAACTTTCCATTTTCGATATTTTTGCTTGATTATTTCGAGATATGTATTAGAAGTGTTTTTTATGGCTATCAACATCTTTGCTGAAAATACATCTAGTGTTTTGTATCTGATAGAAGCATTGCCTGATTTGTCAGTAGATGGCATTGCATTACATTTTCAAATTCCAAATTTCCAACACCTAACCCCCGAACCTATCCATTCGCCCAGGTCGGTGTTATTGCCTCCTCCTCCGGCTATCTACCGATGTCTAAATTGAGCTGAGTACGCCTTTTCTCAAGTAGGAGGAACCTCCATCCCTCCACTCCCGGATCCCAGCCCAGACACAAGACAAGAGCCATTGCTATCCCAAAGATACATTTACCACGCCCCCCGCCCCCCGCCCCCTGCGATATTGAGAGTGTGTGTGCGTGTGGGTGTGAGGAACTTACCGGAGCTGCGGTTTCATTTGGCCAACCGCAAAATTCCCTGCCAAACAAAATAAAGAAAACGAGCAGAACTAACCAGAACTTGGCCGAAAGCAAAGCAAAGCCAAGCGGCAACGGAAATTGTTAACCTTTTGGGTATATCAAACATTTACGATTGCGTGGCAGAGGCAAAGACAGAGGCTGGGGCAGGGGCAGTGGCTGGGGCAGCAACATTTAAGTTTTTATCAGCACAAAATAAAGTTTTGGTTTACGGATTGTGTTCGAGGAGAGGCAATCCCCTCCACCTTCCTCCCCCTCGAACACACTTGCCCAAAGGCAGCAGCCACAAGTGCCCAGGAACAAGGAACAGGAACAGAAGCTGGATCAAGGATCTGAGGACTCAGGTCTGAGCCGCGCACAACTTTTATCCTTTTCAATTTCGTCTTGTTCTCGGCGAGTACTTTTGAGGGATTTAAATTTCTGTTTGCTCCTGGGCGGCCAGCGAAACACAGAAATCCTGGGAGCGATAACTTCGACTACCTCGCGACCAGGTGAGTGCTTCTTGCTCTTCTTGGCCTCATCACGGTCTTGCCACTGGCCACTAGCCACTTACCACAATCGAATTCACTGACCTTTTTAAAAGAAAACACATGCACACAGAAAGGATAACAGCAAAGGAGGAGTAAGTCGGTTGTTCATAAATAAGATAAAGGATATACATCTTGCAATTCGTTTTGCTGATCGAAGGCATTCAAATTGCATCTGAAGGAAAATTAAAAAAAAAACTTTATTAAAATAAGTAAAAATTAACATTATATTTATTCCAATTGTAAAAATTGATTATGGAATTTTCTTAGTTATATTATTTTGTCTTGAACAAAAAAAAAACTATTTTCATTCATCAAGCTAAATGCCTCTATTATTTACATTTCCATCTTTGTAAAATATTTAAATATAAAGAAAAACAAAAATAATAACTTATAATATCATCTATGTAAAATATTTCCATATAAATAAATACACAAAAATAGTAGCCTTTAATTTCATCTTTGTAAAATATTTCAGCATAAATAAATATATACAAAAATAGTATCTTATAATTTCACCTCTGTAAAATATTTCAATATAAATAAATACAAAAAAAAGTAACAAATAATTTCACCTTTGTAAAATATTTCAACAACAAAAAATACTCAACAAAAATTGATCTACTACAAAATAAAAATTAGTAGACTAAAATTGATGTTATTTATTGATATTTTATTGTGAAATAATATAAGATTAACAACAATTCTGTGCACACACAGGAAGCATGTTTAAAAAGAGAAGGAATCTAAATCCTGAAGCACCTGGTCCCTCAATTGTGGCCAACGGGGAGGATGACCTGGGTGGGATCGCGGATCTGGCCCAAGGAGAGAACGAAGAGGGTGTTCCCTTCATATTGGTGGATTGTGCTCCTTGTACAACTCGAAGTGAACTGGATGCGGCTCTCAGCGAAGTGGAGAACAAAAGGATGCAGGATTTGGTGGAGGATGTGGAGCTGAATAACCTAGAAAAGCTGGAGGATGTGTCGCCACCTCCGGAACTGGATATGCCCGTCAATCTGGGCATTAATGATTTAGCCAATCTAAAAGCCATTGAAGACGAGGAGAGCTTCCAGGAGGATATGCGGAGTCTGTGCATCGCCTCGCTGGAGGAGGAAACTAAGATACTCCAGCATACCACTTCCAATCTGGAGCTGCTTCGCTCCAAGCTGGAGAAGCTTAAGTCCCTGCAGGATACTGTCATACTATCGGAAATCGATGAAAAGACCAGTCCAGCTACTCCTCCCCAGAATCCCGGCATCCGTAGGCAGGCCACCTTCGACGTGAAGCGGGAGAAGGGTTCTGGCATTGTCCAGAGGGAGATCAAGTCCACCACGGACATCGTCATCAACCCAGTGGGCTGTCTGCAGAAGCCTCGAGAAGTGCCCAACTATCAACCGGAAAGGATCAAGGCCACTTCTCTGCCCCAAAGTCCCGCTCCCAGTCGCCTGAGAATTGATGAGAGGCTCCCTGGGATCCGAAAGGTAGCTTCAACCAGTGAGCAGATCATCCGCAAGATCGGGGATCTACTGATGCAACTCCAGGTGCAGCAGGATGGTTGTGAGGTTCTAGAGGAGGGATCCTCCCATTCCTACCTGGTAACCATTTCCCCGGCTGACAACCTTTCCAACTGCTCTATAAAAGCGATTACGGACCTCAAAACGGCCAATCGAAAGGTGGTTGTGCCTCCCCAGAATCGTGGTCTCTCCCATCTGCCCCTTCCCCGGACTCCGGCCATTACTATACACTCTGCTCCGGAAAGGAAATCGAACCGTCCACGATTGTCCATGAACTCGCTGAAAATCGATGTGTTCTCCTCCGGGGGAAACTCACACTTTCCCAAGGCTGCTCCTCTGAACATTTCCGAATCCTCATCTTCAAGGACCAAGTCACCATATATGCGCAAGAGACCGGGAACATATCTCAAAGTTCCCTCTCCGGCCAGATACTGTCATGGTAGGAAACGGGATTAAAGGAATTTTATTTGCTATTCTTGGAATTTATTTAAATTGCATTTGGAAGTTGAAAAAATAAATATTTATATTTAATAAACGGGAAGGCTTATTTATATATTAACAATAACCCAGATACTGAATTTGATTGATAAATTTCTAAATTTTTATAATCCGGTATATCATTAAATTTTACTAAATATCAAATCACAATTTAAAGCTCTTTTTTCCCCACAATTTCAAACCGGAAATAGATTTAATTCGCAACTACTTTAACCTATTTTTTATTATTTTGATAATTTTAATTATTAATTCGGATATCGGTTATGACCGCAAAAATAGTTTGCATTATTTAAATTTGTAATCACAGTGACTAAACATAAATAATTCATTTTGGGGGAAAACCATATTTTGCCTTTTCGACTTTTCGGTGAGTGCCTCCTTGCGGAAACTTATATTTTTGGCCACTTCCTGGAGGAGTTGGGCTTAGCAGGACTTGTCTAATTGCATCCTAGTCTCCTCCTCGGACCGCCCACGCACTTTCATTGCTCATTTCCGAGGTGGCCTCGAGTGCGTGGTTGCAGTTCATTTTGCTCGGTTTGCTCAATTGTGGCCAAAATGCTTTCAACTTTCCTCTGTCACTTTGCCTGGGGGTCGAATCTGAAGTTCAGCCAGGTTCCTGCTGCTCCTCCTCCTCCCTGCTGCTCCTCCCTGCTCCTAAGTTCCACTTTCCGTAGCCCTTCAAGTCGAGTTGGATTTGGGGAAATGTCGGGCAAGTGCTGCTGCCAGTTGGTTGTTGGTAGTTGGTTGTTGGTAGTGGTAGTTGGACCTTTAAAATCGCCCAGCCTCTTGTCATTTGTCGTTGGGCACAAATTGCAAGATTGACTGCTGCTCGACTAGGAGCCAGGCGCCAGGAGCTGGGAACAAAAGTTTTCATTAGTTTTAATTAAATCCCAAACGGCATTTCCATGCCGAAGGTTCCTCCTTCCCCCTTCCTCCTTGGAGGAAGAGGCTTTGTCAATGAGTTTGCCCAACAAAACCGAATTAAAAACACATCAAAATTAATGACACTTCACCCCAAGGGGGAGATGTGGGTGGGTGGGTGGTCCTTGTTTGGTTGGTCCAAAGGAAGTCATGGCAACACAGCCACTCGAAGTGCGGACAGCATTTGTGCAATTTATTTTCGGCTGCCGCTGCCGCTGCCGCTGCCCCATTTTTTTTGTGGCGCCTCTCATGTTGCTAAATAAATTTCATGATTTACTGCAGCCAAACGGGAAGCGCGAACAAGTAAAAAATGACAGTTGCCAGTGGCCACAATGTTTATATAGTATGGTTGCAGGCGGGGATTGGTGGAGTAGGGGGCGGACTGACGCTACATGAAATTTGCAATTAGATTTGGCGAAAAGGCAGCCGCAACATCCGGCTGGCGTCCCAATTCCGAAACTTCGGGCGCCCGGACCCACGACCCACTCCTGGACATGGCGAAATATTTAATGCGGAAAGTTTAATCGCAATGGCTGCGGCAGCTGCAGCGGCGCGTTTCCGGCATTTGTTGGTTTTTAGACTGCATTTCCCGGAGCAGCAGTACCAGGGAGCAGGACAACCGAGCACCGCAGGACATGGACATGGACAGGGACATGGACAGGGCCGGCTCATGGTCGACATCATCAAATTTGATGCTCGCCATTTACTGACACAGCCACCGCCTCCTGTCTTCAGGGGTTTGTAGTGGGAATCCATCAGGATGCCAGGATGCCGGGATGCCAGGAGGCCAGGATTCCACTATACGGACGCACTTTCGCTGCGGCCAGCCTTTGAGCGGCGAAGAAATTAAATAAATTTTTGATTAGCCAGTTGGGTCCGTTTCTGCACGAGTTGCACAAAGCCACATGTACTATATATATACTATGTTCTACATATACTATATATATACTATATATATACAAGGCTCCGAGTTGGGATTTAGTTTCGCTGAAGGTTGCCTTTTTTATTCGTTTTTGGAGTGGACTGATTAGCTGGGTAAGTGGGTTGTTTTAGTAGGTCAATTTGGGACTAAGACCATGGGAACCAAAGCCATCATATATGTATCTCGAAAGCTATATAAAATCAACCAGATGAAATAGCTTTAATCGGTTCCAGAATAAATTCAGTCGAAGGAGAGGTGGTAAGTGAAATAAATGCAGCCTGCAATTAGAGTGCACAGCAATAATTACATAATAAATTCGACTGCCCCGCGTGTCTTCCGGCTGCAGCTGCCACGAATGTAAATGGCAAAATGTAAATGGATACAAGTGGCAAGACACTGGGGCACGGAGCTCGTCCTCGTTTGCGACCACGTTTACAAATGCCTCCTCCGACTAGTTGGGCACTTGATCAGCGAGTGTCGTCCTCCAACCTTTTGCACTCGAGTGTGGGCGACGGCGAGATTAATAAAATTTATTATCATGGCGATAGTGGCAAAACAAACTGAACGCCCCACACATCCCGAATGTATTTATGTGCCCCGGCACTAAACCCAGCATGGGAGAACATATCAAAATGAAGTAAAATTCATTTTACAACACACATCCCAGAGAGCAGAGGGACACAACCGAAGGGGGGACGGGGGGGACGGGACTGAAGTTTCGAATGCGAACCCAAATTGCAAATGCTTCTGGGCAGCCATCGAGCTGCGGGGCTCAGCGCTGAGAGAGATCCTCCATGCAAGTAGGAGGAGCCGGAGCAGCTCCTGGCACCGGAGTGGGATTGCGAGCTCTGGGAGCTGGCAAAACGGAAGTTCGACGCCCAAGTGGCAGTCGCGATAATAGCGCCCTGCCATGTGCGCTAAAGTATTAGCATATAAACATGCACACACACACACACACAGATACAAGCAAACAAATAGATACTCACACACACACACTCGTGCAAGTGCAAACGAAGAAAAACTTTTGACTGCAACGGCGGCGCTATCTGGAGACACATAAATATGAAAACGCAAGCGGAGCTTGAGAATTGCACTGAAATAAGAGGATCTTCAAGTTGAAAACTATAAAATACAATTTGAAGAAGGCTCAACAACAATTTGGAACCAAAAGATACGTTTTTATGAGGGTAAAGATACAATTTATTGAATGGAACATTTTATAACTATTTTATATATAGAAAGTGAGATTATAGATAAGTATAAAATATATATACAATATATTGTTAAATATAAATAAGGGAAATAAGGGGATCTTTAATTGGGAACTATAAAATACAATTTAAAAACAAATTCAACAAGAATTCGTAACCAAAAGATACGATTTTATCAGGGTAAAGATACATTATTTCAAATGATACTTTTGTATAATTATTTTTTTTACACCAACTGGCTTATTATTCAACTAGAATATAAATACCATATATTGTTAAATGCAAAATAATTAAATAAATTTAAAACATTAATTTTAATACATATTTTTTAAGTTAGCTTAAACCTTTAAAAACATAAATTGCACTTGTTTAGTAATATGAATTATTCTCTCAATGTATTTTGCGAGTGGCGACTTCCTAGGCAGATATATGGAGTGTAAAAGTGTCATTGCCACGCCCATCGGCCATTTTCCACTAACTCCCCCCCCCACTACCTGCCCCACCCCGTCCACTCTGCAACACTGTGGCTGCAACAGAGTGGAATTTGAATATTATTGTCACCCACACCCAGGCAACGGTCCTGGGAACAGGCAGTAACACAGGTTGACTTGGACAGACCTCGACCTGGGGACATGGAGGAGGAGGAGGGATAGGGTAGGGCCGGGAGCAGCAGAACCCACTATTTAATACTGTTTGTGGAAAATAATAGCCAGGCCCCCCAGAGAGGGAGGGAGAAGACGAATGTGGGAAAGAGGCAGCTGAGAGAGGAAGAGAGGCGCCCCTGGCGGTGCCGTAAATTCAAATTAAGTCGCCCAACTTGCTGACAGTTAAAATCTTGGTAACAAAAATGTGCAGAGGAGCCCACAGGAGAGATCAGCACACTGCACTGGGCCACACTGCGTATGCGAGATATTCCGGTTGCGATTGTGTGTGAGTGTGTGTGTTAGCGCTTGTCTATGCCCATTTGCATGAGTGTGTGTGTGTGTGTTAGTTGCCAGTTTGTTGAGCATCACACGCAGTTGGCTTTGAATTTATTGCCGTAAAATGCAGCAGCGAAGGTATTCCCCAGAAGTGCAGATGGATTAAGTGAGCTTCAGTGAGTGTATATACTATATATATAGTATATATATATAGATATGTGGTCGATGTGTGTGTGTGATTGCGTTTCGTTTTAATTAAATACTTTGCCAAGCTCTCGTGATACGCCATCGGGTTGGAAAATGTCAAGGCCTTCTGCTCGCTTTCACCTTGCTCTTCATCATGACTTTCTCCTCCGGCCAACTTTCCCCCATTTCACCTCTCTCTCTCTCATTTCCGCCTGGCTCGCCCCTTAGCAACTGCAACTGGTCAGCAATTTGGGGTCATCATTGAAATCAATAAACGCTGCCAAAGTGGTTCAAAGTGCGATTTTGAGGCCCCCAAAGAGAGAGCGAGAAAAGGGAAAGAAAGTGGAGCCCCGGACAAAGTTGAAAGATTCCTCCCCAGCACGGCACAAAGTTTGTCTGACCAGGTCAGGGAATTGTGGCGCAGTATAAGCCAAATTATGGCCAAGATTTCTTCGCTCCTTCTATTGGAGGGTCCATTGGATAGCCTTTAATTTTCTGGCTCTGCTTCTGGTTCTGGGAATTTCCGTCATCCACTCCCGGACTGATTGCTCACTACACCCGAGCGTTTAATAATAAAACTCAATTTCATTTCGCTCCGCTTTGTGCCTCGTCTTACTCCTGGCCTGAGCCGGAAATTTGAAGCCAATTAAAAATGCATTCAACGGCAGCGGCAGCGGCAGGAAATAAGTGGCCGGGAAAAAAGAATAAGACAAATTGACAGGCNGGGGGGGGGGGGGGAGTGGAAGAAAAATGTGACACAGAGCCAGCACCCCGAGGGCGATGGTATGCGACAGCCCAAGGACACTCAGCAGGACCTGCCCAGTCCTGCCCTGCCCTGCCTTCGGGGATACTGGGCAAAGATGTCGCCGCTGGCCCTGGTGCATTTTACATGGAAATAAATATGATTGCTCCGATCTGCTCAATCGGACAAATGGAATAAATCGAATATTTTAATCAACGACAAGGTTCGAGGGGTCGGGGATCGGGAATCAGGGAGGACCACAAAGCAGCGTTTGGCACTGCCGTAAAGGCAAACACTTGACAAGGAGCCTTAAAAGGATTGCAGCGCAAACAAAGGCGTCGGCGATGGCGAGGGCGGGTGTAGTTGCTCGGCGAGTGGGTCGTGGGTGGCTTTTAAATCCTGGAAGCCCTCCAGGTGTGAATTTGCCGGAAAAGTGCACGAGAAACGCCACTTTACATGCCAAATCGTAAATATTTTGCCATGAAAACAGCTCTAGAACCGGGCGTCAACCTGCCAACCTGGAGTGTAGCGAAGTCGTTTCATTTCATTCGCATATATATATTTTTTTTTATTCCATTTCCAGAATTTCTGCCATTATTTTTTGTTTCGTTTTTTGTTTTTTTTTTTTATATATTTTCCCGGTGTTTTTTTTTTGTTTCATCCTCCAACTGGAAGGCAGAGGCAACTGTCGCACAGCCAGTGGTACGCATCGAGTGTGAATGAAGTGCGCTCTTGGGCGCTTTGCGGCGTTTTGCCGGAGTAGGAAATGAAAAACAGCGGAATAATACACACAGCCCAGAAATGCCGCTCCAAATGTTGCTTTTTTCTCTGTTTTTTTTTTTTTTTTGTTTTTTTTGTATTTTGTAGCACACTTCTCTATGACACTTGGTGGCCGTTGGGTGTGGGCTGCGTCGGCCAGGTTGCCTAATGGTAAGTTTCCGCAGTCAAGGATCTGAGTGCGGTAAAAAGGATACTCATTAATATTGTACAACTATGGGCAGAGTATCACTGCTACAATAAATTAATCAAATATTTAAATTAAGCGAAATAAAAAGAACAAATATTGATAAGTCTAGAACTAAGAAAAAGCATACCTCAAGTATGCAATTATATATTTAAGTTTAAGCCATTCAACACAAAATATATTTTAAAAACAAAAATTCGATACATTTTATTTTATTACCTTATTGTTAATGTAAATATTTAAGTACTAAAAAATAACATGTTTAGGTCTAAGCAATACAAAACTCGTTTTATTTAAAACTAAATATAATACAATTTATTTTACTCGCTTTCCCAAATTAAGATACAATTAATGTAATTAACATTTTCTAATAATTGCATTTGTATTTGTAAATGTATTTAAAATGTAAGCAATACAAAATTAAATATATTACATTCCCTTATTATTTTATTTTATTTTTATTCCTTTATATTTTCATATACTAATTCTCCCATATCTATCCCCAACTTATGATATCATCAAAATATTTCACATTTTGGAATGATTGCGAAAATTTATTTCAAATCAAAGCAAATCAAAATAAAATGTAATTTAATTCAACTATGGTTCAATACTATAATATATATATCTCATAACCATTCCCACTCTATGGTATAACCAACATACCCCTTATGTTAAGAGGTACCTGCTCGGAAAGTGACACCTCGTAATTATGTGATGCCGTTTTTAGCAGTTAAAAGCTGTGTGCGTTAGCCTCAGCCTCAGCCATAATGCTGCTGCCTCCGTTTTAGCCATGTTATTTCTGTTGGCAGTCAAGAGCAGTCTCCTGCAATATGTATAATATTCAAGGTGAGAGGAGGAGGAGGAGTGGCTCTGGGTGCAGACTGTCAGCTGTGGTCGAGCTTTAATTGTGGCTCGCCTCCCGCAAAACGCCTTTAAAAGGGGGGAGGAAAATAAACCCAGGGGAAAATAAAGCCAGGAAAAGCTGCTGCTTCCTCCTCGGCGAGGTTTTCATATTCCAAACATACCTCGGCCTCAGCTGCCCATAATCAATTTAGAAGCTTCCCACTCTGCGGTGGTGGTGGTGGTGGGCCTGGACTCCTTGAGCATATCCTTTCATATCGGAGGCTGCAGTTCTTTGGCGCACAGACTGAACTGCCCTGGGGACAGGAAGTGCATCTTGGCCCGGCCAGCAGCTGGCTGGTCGAGCTCCTTGGACTTGGCTGACTGGCCTTTCATGCTGTTGTTCATTTTTGACATAAACATTATGATGCATTCGGTCCAGTAATTTTTATTGTATTTTTTTGCTGTTTGCCCCATTCTTTTCTTTTCCGTTTCGAGCCTGCTCCCTTTCCCGCTGGAGCAGCCCGAGGGAGCTCCAAGGAGCTGCTTTTGCCTCTGCCTTTGCCTTTGCCTGCCCTTTGCCGGGCTTTAATAAAACCAACAATTCCTTGGAGCTCTTGTGGTGGGTCATTTTGCTTTTATTAAAAAGCACCGAACGCCCCCGTTGCCCCGGCAACTGGAGTATGCCAGAGCATTGCTGCAGTTGTTTATTATGTGCAAGAAGGAAAGTTATTATTTTGCTCATATATTTATTTATGTCCGCTGCTTACTCCTGCCGGGATGTGTGTGTGTGTGCTCTCCGGACCCTTTACGCACAATAAATACTGAACAATGTGCCCGGGGGCGGGGGCAGGGACATTGTCCGGATGACTGCAGACCGCAGGAGGAGCGGAGACGGAAACGTTGGTTTGGTTATTCTCTAATCAAACAAAATTCAATCACTCGAATTTCATAGGATGCTTTTCAACGGGGAGCAGATGCAGAGGTGGAGGAGATGATTTACAGTGCCTCTATTATTCATGTATTTAAGGACTTGTGCGATGGACCGGGGGCGGAGTTCGCTCTTTTTGTGTGATTTTATTTTGTTTGATCACTTGTTGTTCTTGTCAGGATTTTGTTGTTCCTGAGTGTGTGTCCTGGCGTATTTCCTTTGCCGGCTTATTGCGTATGCAAATCCCCAAAAGCTCGACCAACTGGTTTGGCATGCTTCGAGATAAGTGCATTTGTCAGTCATTCAATTTGCGTCCTGCTCGTCCTTGCTCGTCCTTGTTCGTCCTCGCTATACTGTACTGTCGTCGCACGCTTTTCTCCTGGGCCAAACACCAATTGTTTCCATTGATTTTATTTCAGTTCAGTTCGGTTCGGCATTTTCCCCCCTCTTCTGGTTTTTTGCGAATCCCTATGTGCTGACTTGTTGATGGCCATCAATTTGATGGCATATTGCGTTCTGTCGGAGCCGAAAAAACAGTAAAGGACTGGGAATAACATATAGATGCTGTCTGGAGGAAAACATTCTCCAAGTTTCTTTTTGCCAAATTAAAACTAAAACCAAAGCAAGGCATCCTTTAAACCAGTTACAGAAGATGGCTTGTCATAAGCTCCAGCTAATGTCCAACTGTTGGTAAGGACACTCGTTGCAGGTCCTTCTAAAGTTTAGCTGCACACAGAAAAATCCCCAGTCATATTTTGTGGAAATATATTTCATAAGTTGCTAATTAGTATACAAGTTCAACAAGTGTAATTACAAATATTTTAATTGTTACCAAAAGAAAAGGGGAAAGGGTTATTATGATGTTATGATTTTTCTCTGTCTGCAGTGTTCCTTTAATTATATTTAATGTTTTCCAGCCAAGGACGTGCTGTTGCTTCTGCAAACTTTGGTCCTTCGTCCTTTTAGCATTCTCTCCTCCCTCGTGTATGTGTGTGTGTGTCCTCTACTCCTCTTCGTATCTGTGGGAGATTCGTCTGGCTGTGCGTGAGTGCGTTCGCACGTGTTTATGTGCGTGTTTACACATAATACTTTCCATGCTTTTATTAGTGGATTAATGGTGGCCCCTCATCCTGTCCAATTAACGGAGCATAAATCAAATTAACTTTGGGCCAAAGATCCCTCCGATTGCCGTTGACAGACGGCATTGATTTGCCGGCTAATTGCCAGAAAGGATTATGCGGCTCTTACACTCAACGTTCGGACACTGGGCCAGGACAAAAGAAGAAGGACTCGGCCGAGTGGCTGAGTCAACAGGCCAACAGGCAGATAAGACGCCCAAGGACCACATTCTTTGGTGAACAAAACGAATGCCTAATGGCAGATACATAAATCTTGAATGGAGATGGAGATATGGAACAACAGGCTGGCCAGGCCGCATTAAAGGATTTCAATTGTGATGGTGGGCGTGATGGGAATGGTACACCCCTCCCCTACCCCCCTGCCCTCTCCCTGCAATCCTCATCAATCTTCCATTTTCCATTGACAAAAATAGTCGGGTTGGCCGGAATGCATTTCCTAATTAAGCCATAGGGCGATATTACGCCTAGGCCCCGTAAAGGGATTTGGAATTTGTAATGCCGCCCGTGGAAGGGAATCCCTGGACGGCGAGGTGTCGCCGGCATCGAACATTCAGGATACCCCAGCGAGAGGGGGGACTACTGGGCCACTGGACATTCGGGGCTGGATCCTGCGGTTGAAATGTTTACACATGTCAGCGTGCGGTAAAATGTGTTTGTGATATGCCCGGAAAATATTCCGGCTACGGTTCTGGAATCAGTCAAAGGGGCGTGACGGACATATACGAGTATATGTAGTTCCTATAATAAGCCGGGGTGGCCAGGCATAATTAAAGCGGGGTCTCCCTTTTCGGAATGCAACACATAATTAAATTGCACTTTTATGTCTTGCACAATGCCAATCAGTGAAGATATCATCCGTGGAGATACTTTTCCCGGCTTCCCGGCTTCCTGGCAACTGGCAATTAGTTGCTGTTGCTCTGCGAAACTTCGGCAACTTTCGGAGGCAACTCGAAACTTGGCCAAATTGCTGCCATAATGCGCAACTTCACCCGCCAACCGCCGACTAGACTAATAGGGCGTGAAAAGGAATGAAAAATTTAATTTTCATCTGGAAATCTAGAACCGAAAATTGTGGCAAATTAAATTTATTCGCAATGTGTAAGCAGGGCATTTTTCAGCTGCCTCCTCCTGCAGCGAGGCACAAATGGCAACAAACTGTCAACGGCAGTGGCCGAAAGGAGTCCTAGTCCTCCTCATTTTTCAGCACCCCCTTGACTCCACCTCCGCCCCTGCCACCGCCCCTGCCACAACCGCTTGCAACACATGCATAAATGCGACTCATGTGAAGTGGAGCAGTTCGGAGGAGGGGGGTTGCTGCTGCTGCGGAACCGCAAATAAATTCAACAGCAGGCAGTTAGCTCATATTTTCAGGGAACCGCAGGATGCAGGACTCGCAGGATGCGCAGGAGCCCGGCTCACACGCAACCATTGAGCAGGAGAAATGTTAGATGCTTGTTTGAATGAACAGCTCTGGAAGTGTTCCCAAAAAAAAAGGATATATACTGATATATTTAAATTTGTCGGCTTCATTGAATTAATCACGGCCAAAAGCCATTCAATTTTCAACTTTTGGCCCGGTCAAAGGCCACAAAATCAATTAGAGCCATTAGAGACCGAATAACCAAGTCAATGCCGAGCTTGTTGATGAGCCAATTGATAGATGTTCGATAAATGGATAATGGATAATGCCATAATATCGAGCATCCCACACACTCTCCCAGTGTGCAAGGACATCGGGGCGAGGTTGAATTTCGAGTATTTACTTGTGACTCGTCAGTGGATGCGGTCGAGGAGTCCTCCTTGGTGTTTGCCTGGACAATGTCGGTGATTAAAATTACCAGCAATGGCTTAATTATTACGATTAGATTGCCGGACCACAGGGCAAATTGCTGACCCAGATTGTGTCTCGAGCAGGACAATTAAATCGGAAATGTCGATGGTGAATTTCCCCAGGATTAGCAGCAGGAGCAGGTCCAGGGTCAAGGCCTGACCCATTCATTAGACCGACTAATGAGCTCCGAAGGAGGCCCCTGGAATGTGGATTTATGTGCTCGCTGGCATATGCAGGCCCCGAAAAATATTCACCATAAATCTCGATGAGCAGGAAGCAGTTGCAGTTGCATTTGCATCTGTTGGATGCAGCATGGACTCCTGCAGGACTCCACCCATCCTCTCCAGCAGCAGCAGCAGCGGCGTGCACTCAGCTAAATGAAAACGTGCACGATTTTTCCAAATAGTTTAGTGCCAGGCAACATGAAGCGCGTTATTTTATCTCTCTGTGGTGTGCAGCGGTGTGTGTGTGTGTGTGTTTCTGTGTGCAGCCGCATAAAGTAGCAGGCAGCAAGATGCCGCAAAAGTAAAGCAGGTTGCAACAGCAGCAAAAGTAGAAGACGAGCAGCGCATATCAAGCAGGAAGTTGCATGGGGAAGACCGTCCAAGTCGGTTTGCCTTTATTTTTGTACAGGGTATTCACGAAGTTTAAAGGGTATATTATTTATAATTTTAACAATCTACAATTATGAATTTGGTATTAGAAATAAGTTATTAGTTATTTGCTTATTTACATCAATGAACATTCTAGGGATTAAAAATATGTTGTCTATAATTTAAAACCCCAAATTATAAGCTGCTTATTAAACAGGGTATCTCTTTGCCTTTTCCCTCTATTAAGACCCTTTTCTTGATGCCTTTCCTTTGCCTGTAGTGCAGCGAAAGTGTTGTGGCAAGACAATGCTGTTGCAAGTTTAAAGCAGCTGCTGCAAGTCCTTGCCCCCCGCCCCTCTTCGGCTGCGCCACCATCCAAGCGGTTTCGGGGCTGCCATGTAGGTCGGCTGTATGCCATGCTTAATTTGATCATTTATCAACTGTAAAATACATGAGCTGGCTTCCCGCCTCCCTGCTCCCTGCCCTCCATTCCCTCCTCCCTGCTCCTTGTCCTTGCTTTTCGCTCCACTGACAAATCTAAACAGGCATGTAATCATTTCAGCTGAGGTCTTAATGCCGCAACGCAACACTGACACTGCCTGCAGTCATTGTCAGTTAGTTAAAGTCCACATATTCCTTTTGGTTCCCCATCCCCTCTCCTCTTTTCCCCTGGGCCAGGGAATGCATGCCCAACGCGGCGTATGCGCAATATTTAGAATGCATGCTTGCTTTGATATCGCTGCTTGAAGGAGCATTTGGAGAGGAGAGGAGAGGAGGGGCTTTCGGCTTCTGTGGCTGCAGCTGCAGCTGCTGGAATTACAAATGGCAGCGTTGATTAAAATGTATAACAATGCGTGCGTCTAGACATCGCACTCTCAAAAGGATGGGGGGCCAGAGTAATGAATTGGAGTAAATAATGATGTGAGAGACATGGCGAAATGCATGTCGAATTCATTAATGATTAACGATGCCATTCAATCACCCCGAAAAATACCCATCTAAGACAGGCTACATATGGATTTTGCAATTGTTCTATTGTTAATTAAATGACAGACTTCAGACTTTTGATCCGGTGATAAATGGATTTCTTTGGAAATTTAAATGGGTTATTTTGCTCAAGTTAAGTGGAGCTAGGAGCTGGTAGCTCTGTTTATGGCCAGTTTTGGCTCTGCATTTCATTTCATTTAATTCGCACAGCACTTAACTCAAACTCCATTTAGCCAGCTCTCGGCAAGTTCCGCCAACTCCTGACCCTTGCGCAAAGTGGCCGCCAGCGCGTCAACATAACATTTTTCGCTCTATAAATATTTGAACGCTTAAAAGCTGGCGAGGACTACCACCCAGGCGGAAAAGCAGGAGCAGGAGCGGGAGCAGGAGCGGGAGCAGCAAATGCAGTCGGAGGTCCTCTGGCTGTTTTGCTGTTTTCCTGTTTTCGGATGAATTTTGGTGCTCGGGGAGGCGGAGGTGATAATCGCATGAGGTTGAGCGCTTTATTGGCCTCGCTTATGCTCATAAAAGTCGGTCTGGATGCATCCATTTCGCACTCTGGAGATCCGGGGGAGCCGGGGAACCCGGGCTAATTGGAATTTGCAGGCGGCAATTAGGGTCCTGGCAGGCCAAAAACCAGGACAAAGAGCACAGCCGCCGCTCTGACACTTTAAGGCCATTGAGGCTTCAGCATTTGCATTTGCATTTGCATTTGGATTTGCATTTGGATTTGGCGTGTCTGGGCCAGGCCAATAATAATAATGGCGAAACGAGCCACTGGGGCAGCAGCAGCAGCAGCTCATCCCGGGCTCCTCCGGCATTAGTTTGCATTATCCTTGGGGTGTGACCAGCCATTCCCTGTTCCTAGTTGGTAATATTGTTATTGTTAGCATTATTGCGCTCAATGTGGCACAAAAGTTGGCTGCTTCACCGCCAGACCGCAAAGTTGGTGCAGAACTTTCTGCTGTGCCTGCTTGACATATAAATTTTAATTTCCCCATCCCTTTACAGGAGCTGGAGGAGTAGCTAGTGGAGGAGGAACTTTGTGGCCAGCCACACAACGAAACTCAACAACACAAACAGGCAAAATCAGAGGCTGAAACTAAAGTTGCATTGGCCACACTCGAGCTCTCGAGAGCAGCTGCAGCAGCAGCCCCTGGAGTGGCCACTACACGATGAAAAGTGTAGTGGCCCGGGCAGCCCGGTTCAAGGCCGACTCTGCCAGCATCAATTTATGAAGCCGCAGGACCGGGCCAAAACCAAAGACAGGCTCCTGCCATCCCAGCGAAATGTAATTTATTGAGTCTGACGCTTGTCAGCGGCGTGTGAAGTGGCTGCCACCAGCATCTGGCAATTTATGTGGGGCCCCAACTTCGAGATACTTTTTACTCTCTGCTCTCTGTTTAGGCCGCCGAACCCTTTGTCAACTTTTCGGGCTCAAACGGAAATGAAAGGCATTGGCAAACATTGCGCACAAAAGCCGAAATGAGTAGTAATGCCTTAATAAAATTGCCAAGTTAACAGCTCAGGCCAATAGCTGCACAGAGAGAAATAGAATGAAATAACTACCGGACTATAAAGTGGTTATTAACTCTCTAGAAATAACCAATAACTCGGGACACAGAACAACAAAAATAATCCTTTATAAATAAATAAAAATATCTCATAGATATTTTTAAGTAGCTTTCGATTTTCCTTTCTGTGTCATCTTCCATCGAGATGAAGACGCAAAAGACGCTGAACGACACATTTGCCACTCCCTTGTTCCTTCCGGCCCCGCGTCAGTTGCTATCTCCATCTGAAGGAGGAGCTTCTTTCCCCGGACAGACATCTCTGCATCCTGGTTAGCTGTCTTTTTGCAGAATGGAGCCAATGCGAAAGACAACTGCGGCTTTTATTGTTTCCGCTGTTGACATTATCACACGGCAACGACACCTGCCCCAGTGGGTCGTCGGCGGGCATTTTATTGTTTTGCGCCAGATGCAATGTGACAGTGTGTCCTCCTCCTTCCAGAGCCACTTCCTCATCCTTTCTCCCTCTTTCTCCTCCCTTTACCCCGTGTGAGAGTCAATATTGCGCATACGCCGCATAGCGCCATTAAGATAATTAAAAGCTGCCGAGTCACGTTGCAAAAGGATCAGTCGATAAACATGCAAAATACGGCAACAAGTCAGAAGGAGGACAGACGCTCCAATGCTCCAGCGCTCCATTAACCAACTGCCGCTGAATAATTAGACAGCATCCGCTTTCGTTTCCGCTTCCGGTGGCGTCTCCTCGCATAAATTATGTCCAAACCTACTCAAAAAAAAAGGAGGAGATGAAAAAAAAGAGATGAAAAAATTGATGATGCTGCGGCTTGTCGCCTCGAGAATCTTGAGGATTGTCGCCTTTTGTCATCGCCATCGCGTTGGCGGCAAATTGTGATTTAGTGCGGGGGAAATTTCCCTTTCAGCTCTTTCGGCCATTTTCAGCACTCCCAAGGCCCGAATCAAAAGTGCATAAATATTGTCAGTTTGAATTGGCGCATTGATATCATTTGCATTTCCGTCGGAAGCGTTTACGCGCCTGTCACTTCTCTTATTTATTATGCAATCCATTGCAATCGAATCGAATCTTTGGTGGACGCACACTTTTTTCTGAACCCCAGCTAACTGAAATCCATCTAAATTACTTCGGAACGATGATTGGATGGCGATTAAAAAGATGGCAAATTGAGCACTACAATTTAATTACCAAAATTGACGGCAGCAATTTCGGGCAAACCGAACCAAATTGCCCGACCGGCGTTGCATCGGAGGGCAAAAAAAACAGGACGAAACAAACAGGATTACCCGGCCATGTCGGACAAATGAGAAATCCACTTTCGGGGATTCGAAACCTTCGTATCGAGCAGTAAGACTTCCAGAATTTGTTTGAATGAATCCGAATTCATTCACTTTGTCGCAAATGTCTGGGTCTGGGTTGGAACATGTCATGGCATTCCCTTTGGCCCGATGGATTATTAATCTCTGGGTGGACTCTGCCATACCGAGTCCGGAGCCTGATATGCTCCGTCCTTCGCTTCGGTTCGGATCAGAAAATGTTTCCGCCATCAACTCAGCAATGCAAACGCTTGCATTTTACGAGAACTGTTTATTTGGGATGCAACGATGCATTGTTGCCCCAGTGATCCCATGCCCCGTTCCCATTCCCGCCGGATCACCGTCCTCCGCAACTCGTCATCCCGGGGAACAACTCCAAAAAGAGCCCCGAAAAGAGGAGCCATAACCATTTTTTATGCAACGCTTTTTGCGGTTGCCGTTAACGCTGATTTATGAGTGTTAAGTTAATTTGGGCTGCCAGTCCCCCGCCATTCCCCCTCCCCTTCCTCTCCCTTTCAGCCTTGATTGGTGCGCATCCCCCCGGGCTGTAGTCGCAGGACCCGCCACTTCATCATTCTAGGCTCCAACTCGCTCGCAACATTTGCCAGCCCCAGCCCATGCAACTCATGCATGTTTCACCAGCCGCACCACCAAGCAGCAGCACCCATGCACCACCAAAAACCACCCACCACCCTCTGGAATCCTCCCGCAGGATGCAGGATGCAAATAGAGGCACCGCTGAAATGCACTTTGAGTTATAGGCAAAATATAAAACGCACAGTTGCATTTACGAGGCCATATACGAGTAGAATGGGGAATGGAATGGAGAGCGATGGCATTTTGCACCTTCGTCTGAGGGGCAGTAAAAGGTTAAATGCCAAATTATTCCACATTCTTGCAACACACGGGAGTTGCATGTCAACTACTTTGTATTTAACTCACTAACAATGCATCCGCAAATTTAATTAATTGAACTCAATCGAATAATGTGGAAATGTTACAATTTACAATGTCATAGAAAAAATGCAACAAATTGTTTGACTATCATTTGTCAAATGTGTCAAGTGATTTACTCTGCTTTTAAACATTTTTTAAGGTATATATTGAAATCCTTTTTTTGTGAAACAGATTGTCTAACAAAAAAACAAGAATAGTTTAACTATAATTTACCCTTTTAATTTTTCATTTTTTATTACATATGTAAATTAAATTTCTGATAAATCGATTTGTGATTAGTGTTTAGCCATTAAATTAATTCTTTTTCAACTCAGTCACCAACAAAAATATCTTCCTTTTTTAATTTTAAAGGTCAAATATTAAGGCCGAAAATGAAATAAAAAATTATTTAAAATACATAATTTAATAAAATCCAATAACAAAGTTATTCATATATTTTGATAAGTCAATTATAAATATTTCCCTCTTATTGCATCCAACACAAAATCTTCACAAAAATCTCAGATTTAAGCTATAAATATGGGAAGTCCTTTGCTATAAGGACTACTAAACATGATTATGGCATAACATTTAGGTACAAAAAATAAAATCACCCACTAAGCGGGCGTAGAAGTGAAATTACTCCCCATAAACCTTTATAAATTTAGAAAACTGTAAAGAAAAACTCACTAGAAGGATAATCGCCATAAACAAGGACAACAGTAAAGGAAAACTCACTAGGTGGAAAATTCAGTGAAGAAAAATAGATTTGGCCCGCTTAGAGGGCGTAGAAGTGAAATTACTTTCCATAAATCGCCTTAAACGAGAAAAACTGAATAAGGAAAACTCACAAGGACGCAAAGCGCCATAAGCGGGAAAACCAAAAAAAAAAGGAAAACTCGCCAGGAGGCAAATTCAGCGCATGCGCCTTAAAAAGTGGCCAGAAAGAGATGACAAGTTAGTTAATAGAAAGAGCACACTATAGAGTAGAAAGAAAGTGACAGTCATAGTGAGCAGTGGGATATTTTTGAATTGAATTCCCCGCTCTGGCGGCTAAAACCAAGCAGTTGTTGGCTAACACGAAATATCCCAAGGCATCAATTGTGCGCTATTAACCGATTTCCAAAGTTATCAACTCATTTTATGGCTATAGCCAATAAATCGACTCGAACTTACTCGATTTCCAGACCACTATAGATTAGATTATGTTCATTTGAGTTGGGAACTTCGAAATGTGCGGACGTAGAGCGTGAAAATGCGCCTTGGCATTGCTTGGGTGACGCTTGGCCTGTGCCTCACCTGGAATTTCCACCCACACCGGGAGCTGGCACAGGCGTCCAATATTTTGGGTGTCTTTCCCTACCGGTTACCCTCTGCATTCCAAGTGGTAAGACCCCTGATGAAGGCTCTGACCGAGAAGGGACACAATGTGACCATGATCACACCCCAGGATATGTTCGACGACATCGAGGGAGTGCGTCACATCCGAATTCCCAAGCTGAACCAGCATATTCAGGGTGAGTTAAGAGGAACCTTTCTCCGAACTACCTCGGATTAACAATATTTCTCCACCAGAAATGATTGACTCCGATCAGTTTCTGCAATTCTTCTCCGGAAAATGGTCAGAGGTTGCTCTAGCCGCTGCTGTCCTCTACAACATCTCCCATGCCGTCCTCAACGACGATGGTGTTCAGAGAATGATGCACAATAAGGAGGAGAGATTCGATATGGTCATGATGGAGGTGAATCGTCTGGACGCGCTCTATGGCCTGGCTGAGTACTACAATGCCACCCTGGTGGGTGTGTCCTGCCTGCGTATTAATTGGATGACCGATGACTTGGCCGGCAACTCAGCTCCAAGTGTCTATGATCCGGTTTCTCCGATGGGATTTGCCAGCGGCAACTCTCTAAAGAGCAAATGGAACAACTGGATCTACATCACGGAGGAGAAGCTCCTGGAGCACTTGGTCTTTCGACCAGCCCAGCGGAGGGTATTCCAGAAATTCTTCAACTATCCAGCAGAGAAGATGGTGGAACTGAGGTCAAAGTTCAATGTGATTCTTACCAACACACATTTCAGCATGGGAAGAGTGAGAGCCAATGTTCCCAACATCATCGAGGTGGGTGGAATTCATCTAAGTGAACCTGCGGAACCTTGTAATGAGGAACTTCAGCGTTTCATGGACGAAGCGGAGCACGGAGTCATCTACTTCACGATGGGCAATGACATCCTGGTCAAGTATCTGCCACCAAATATGCAGAAACCCCTGCTCCAGAGCTTCGCCCAGCTGAAACAGAGGATTGTGTGGAAGAGTGAGCTCTCCACGATGCCCAATAAATCCGAGAATGTTCTTTTGATTCCAAGAGCTCCGCAACGTGCCATATTAGCTCATCCCAACACCAGGCTAATGATTGCCCATGGAGGACTCCTCACCGTTATGGAGGGGATCCACAGCGGAGTTCCAATGCTGGGATTACCGGTGTTCTTCGATCACTTTGAGAATGTGCAACGCCAACAGTTGGCCGGAGTGGCCAAGATCTTGGACTCCAGCTCACTGTCTGCTGAATCTCTGACCACCACCATTCGGGAGCTGATCGAGAACCCCAAGTATGCGACGAAGGCCAAGGAGATGTCAAAGTGCTTCAGGGATCGACCCTTGGATCCTCTTGAAAATGCTGTCTGGTGGACGGAGTACTCTCTAAGGCACCGGAATGCTAGCCTAATCCGGCTCAACACGGAGGAGATTCCCCTGCTGCAGTACTACCGGTTGGATGATCTGCTGCAAATGTTCCTCCGCTTTGGTTTCCTCGCAGGTTGGGTGATTTTGTTGATCTGGAGGCTGATCCAAAACAATCGCCGCAGGCAAAGAAGATATCAGCAGAAACATGGCCAATTCTACTTGCCAATAAAGTGAGAGTTGGCTCAATTCAAATATTAAATGTTAAGCTAATGAACAAAGTCATTAAAATTAAGGAAAATTCCATAATAATAAAATTTAATTTAGCTGAGAGTCTCGGGAATCTCTGAGAGAACTTTGAGAATTACGATTTGTTTATGTTTCTATAAAAAATTTAAGTACCCAAAGTTCTCCTTTAATCTTGGAATGGGTAATCTTATCATTTGAGTTATCAACATATATTGGTAGTTGAGTGATAATAGTGGTGTCCAGTAGATTCCCCATTTGAGTTCGAAGCTCCGAAATGATCGGACGGAAAGTGTGAAAATGCTCCATCGCATTGCCGGGCACATGCTGGGCGTGTTCCTGATCCTGCTCCTGCTCCTTGAACTGGCACTGGGGGCCAACATTCTGGGTGTGTTCCCATACCGCATTCAGTCGCCCTTCCAAATGGTGAGGCCTTTGATGAAGGCGCTGACGGAACGGGGACACAATGTGACTATGATCACACCCCAGGGGATGTTGGTGGACATCGAGGGAGTGCGTCACATTCGAGTTCCCATGCTGAATCAGCACATAGAGGGTGAGTCACTCGGGGGGGAATCCCTTTATGGAAATTATTTTTAACATTTAATTTCCCTTAAGATATGGACACAGAGCGATTCCGGAAGTTCTTCTCAGGCAAATGGCCAGAGGTTGCGTTGACCTCCGAGGTGTTTGGTAATATGTCATTTGATGTCCTCAACGACGATGGTGTCCAGAGTATGTTACGCAATAGAGAGGAGAGCTTCGACATGGTCATGTTGGAAGCGAATCGATTGGACGCACTTTTTGGCTTTGCGGAGTTCTACAATGCCACTTTAGTGGGATTGGCCAGTGTCAGGACCAACTGGGTCATCGACAACTTGGCCGGAAACTCCGCTCCAAGTGTCTATGAACCTTCATCACCTATGGGCTTTGACCGGGGCGACTCTATAAGGAGCAAGCTGCAGAACTGGATCTACATCACGGAGGAGAAGTTGCTGGAGCACTTGGTCTTTCAACCAACCCAGGAGCGGATCTTCCGGCAATTCTTCGGCTACTCCGCCCAGAAGATGAAGGAACTGAGGTCCAAGTTCTCCGTAATACTAATCAACACACATTTTAGTATAGGAAGAGTGAGGGCCAATGTGCCCAACATCATCGAGGTGGGAGGGATTCATCTGAGTGAACCAATGGAACCATGCGACGAGGATTTACAGAGATTCCTAGACGAGGCGGAGCACGGGGTGATCTTCTTTTCGATTGGTCTGGACCTCCTCATCAGGCACCTCCCGGACACTGTGCAGCAACCCCTGATGCAGAGCTTTGCCCAGCTAAAGGAGAGGGTGGTGTGGAAGAGCGATCTCTCCTCGATGCCCAACCAGTCGGAGAATGTGTATCTAATATCTAAAGCTCCTCAGCGCAAAGTGTTGGAACATCCCAACATCCGACTCTTTATCACCCACGGCGGATTGCTGAGTATCATGGAGGGGATATACAGCGGAGTTCCCATGCTGGGATTACCGGTGTTCTTTGACCATTTCGAGAATCTGCATCGACTGAAGTTGTCCGGAATGGCCGAGGTCTTGGACTCGGAATCATTGTCCACGGACTCTGTCACTAGCACTATTCGGGAGCTGATTGGGAACCCCAAGTACAAGCGGAATGCCAGGGAAATGTCACTGAGATTCAGGGACCGACCTATTAGTCCCCTGGACACTGCCGTCTGGTGGACGGAGTACGTCTTGCGGCACAGGAACACGGAACACATGCGCCTCAATGAGGATGAGATTCCCCTCATTTGGTATTATAGGTTGGATAACCTTATATCCTTTGGCCTTCGTTTTGGCTTAATTGGATTATCGGTAATCTTCTTGATCTGGAGGTTGATTCAAAAATTCAGGGATAGACGGAAAATATTAGAGGAAAGGCCACCAGTAGTTCTTACTTTTAGCTTTCCTAGTGAATCATTAAAATAAATGTTTTTAAGGAATATTTTACAGAAGTGTTTTATCTGCAAGAACTGTTTCCTTGTGAGAGGGAAATCCTATTTAAGTTCATGATTCATTTGACCCTTTAATAGACTTCTTTAAATACGTCTATTTTGTATTTTTATAAAAACAATTACTCAGCACATTTTGCTACAGTAAATATATATATATATATATATATAGATTGCGATGCTATCTAATCAACAGAGTTATCAATCCATTTTGGTTGTATTTAGTAGTCAGGGGTTCCAGACACGTTTTAGATTAGATTGCTCCCATTCGAGTTGGAAGCTCCGACATGAGCGGACAGAAATATATAATTTACAATGCGTTTCGGCATTAACTGGATACTCCTGGGTTGGTGCCTGAATTTCAATATTCATCTCCACCTGGCGGCGAATATCCTGGGAGTGTTTCCATACCGAGTTGCGGGACCATTTAAGGTGGTGAGGCCTTTGGTAAGGGCACTGACCGAGAGAGGACACAATATCACCATCATCACGCCCGAGGGAATGCTGGACGATATCGAGGGAGTTCGTCACATGCGAGTGCCAGGGTTTAACCAAATCGTGGAGGGTAAGATACATCATAATTAATAAATAATTTAAGTATTTATTTTTATTTAACTCACGGAAGAGCTGTCCAAAGGCAACCTGGATGTGGATCTGTTCGCAAACAAGTGGTCAGAAGGTGTTTTACTTGCCAAAATTGTTTACAACATTTCGCACGCCGCCCTCAGCGATGAAGGTGTCCAGAGATTGATGAGGGACAAGACGGAGCGATTCGACATGGTCATCTTGGAGACGGGGTACATGGATGCACTCCATGGTCTGGCCGAGTACTACAATGCCATCTTGATGGGTCTTTCCAGCATGTGCACCGACTGGTACACCGAGTATTTGGCTGGCAACTTCGCCCCGAGTGTCTATGATCCGATCTCCCCCGCGGGATTTGCTCACGATGGCTCCCTGTTGAGCATGTTCCACAATTGGATATACATTTCGGAGGAGATACTGCTCAACCGGTTGCTCATTCGACCCACCCAACTGCGCGTCTTCAAGAAGTTTTTCGGCTACTCCACCCAAAAATTCAATGATCTCCGGGACAGGATCTCCGTGATTCTCGTCAACAACCACTTCACCATGGGCAGGGCTAGGGCCAATGTCCCCAACATGATCGAGGTGGGTGGCCTGCATCTCACTGAACCAACTGAACCTTGTGGAAAGGAACTCCTGCGATTCCTGGACGAGGCGGAGCACGGAGTCATCTACTTCTCGATGGGTCAGGACATTATGTTCAACTACTTACCGGACAATGTGAAGCAACCGCTCCTGCAGAGCTTCGCGAATCTAAAGCAGAGAGTTGTGTGGAAGACCGACCTCTTCAGTATGCGCAACAACTCGGAGAGTATCTTCGGGATAGCCAACGCCCCGCAGCGCGAATTACTGACCCATCCCAATGTGAAGTTGTTCATTACCCATGGAGGACTTCTGAGCGTGATGGAGGCGGTTAGCAGCGGAGTTCCCATGCTGGGAATCCCCCTGTTCTTTGACCAGTTCACCAACATGCATCGAGTGGAGATGGTGGGCGCAGCCAAAGTCTTGGACTCCAACACCCTGACTGTCCAATCTGTGACCAGCACAATTCGGGAGCTGATCGAGAATCCCAAATATTCCGCGAGGGCCAAGGAAATGTCGAGGAGCTTCAAGGATCGACCCAAGAGTCCGCTGGAAACTGCTGTTTGGTGGACGGAGTACGCCTTGAGGCATCGGGATGTGAGTCACTTCCGGCTGAACAAAGAGGACATTCCCCTCATGCAGTACTATTGCCTGGACAGCATGATAACCTTGGTCCTTCGCTTCGGATTCCTCGCTGGTATTGTGATCCTCCTGAGCTACAAGTTGATCAGCAAATATCGCGATCGACGAAGACGCCTTCGGGAGAGGAAAAGAGTTTTCAGACTCATAACCCTGCCAATAAAGTAGTTTAAAATATATTAATAATATAAGTTATAGGTAATATAAACAATATATTTGAATGTAAGACTGAAGTTAAATAGAGGTTTTAAATGCTAAATGCTAAACTTATCGGAACAGCTGTTTGGAATAATGGCAACAGATAAGATTATTGATTTTACTATGTCGAACTTTTATTGCTTACTGCGAAATCTATATAGACGGTTGAGTTATCAAATCATTATTAACGGACATTGATTAGATGGCCAACATTTGAGCCCGGAACTCTGGCAGAAGCAGTCCAAAAAAGCGTGAAAATGCGCCTCGGGAATTTTTGGCTATTTTTTGTTGGGATGTATCTCAATCCGAACTTCGGGCAAGCAGCTAGCATCTTGGCCGTGTTTCCTTACTGTCACATTTCGGGTTATCAATTTGTAAACTCCTTGGTTCGGGGTCTGGTTGATAGAGGTCACAATGTGACCATGATCTCACCCAAGAGTATGCCACCGGACATCGAAGGAGTCCGGCATTTCCGAGTGCCAAAGCTAAACAAACAAACGCAGGGTGAGTATCAAGATATCTAAATTTTGTTAGGTTCTTAAGTTACCTTTAAACCAATTAAAATGAATTTTTTGATTGGCATACCCTGTAATATTATTGCAGAAATGATGGATTCCGCGTTGTTTGAGGACTTCTTTAGCAACAAATGGACAGAGGGAGTGCTGATTGCCACAATGGTCTACCAGATTTCGGATGCCATCCTGAGTGACGAAGGTGTCCAAGGGTTGATGCTGGATAAAAGAGAACATTTTGACATGTTACTGATTGATGCGGGCTACCTGGATGCGGTCCATGGTCTCGCGGAGTATTTCAATGCCACTCTGGTGGGCGTGTCTTGTTTTCATTTTAATTGGTTCACCGACGTCTTGGCAGGAAATCCTGCTCCAAGCATATATGATCCCATCTCCCCGATTGGCTATTCTCTGGCCAACTCGCTGCTAAATCGATTCTACAACTGGATGTACATCACCGAGGAGAAGCTGCTGGAGCGATTGGTCTTCAGACCTCCGCAGCTAAGGGTATTCAAGAAGTACTTTAAGTATCCACCCGAAAAAATGGTGGAGTTCCGGTCGAGATTTGCAATTATCCTGGTCAACAACCACTTCAGTATGGGTAGAGTACGGGCCAATGTTCCCAACATCATCGAGGTGGGAGGGATTCATCTCAGCGAACCGGCCGAACCTTGCGGAAAGGAACTCCAACAATTCCTGGACGAAGCGGATGATGGAGTCATCTACTTCTCGATGGGTACTGAAATCCTGGTAAAGTATCTACCAGAAACTATGCAGCAAGCCCTCCTGCAGACCTTTGCCAATCTCAAACAGAGGGTTGTGTGGAAAAGTGAGTTCACCACGATGCCCAATAAGCCGGAAAATGTGTATTTGATGTCGGTGACCCCGCAGCGGGAGATATTGGAGCATCCCAACCTGAGGCTGTTCATCACCCACGGAGGACTCTCTAGCTTGATAGAGGCTATCTACAGCGGAGTCCCAATGCTGGGAATCCCAATGTTTTACGACCAGTTTGGAAATATGCATCGACTTAAGATGGCCGGCATTGCAGAGGTCCTTGACTTCGGTTCCCTGACTACGGATTCCCTTAATAACTCCATTCTGGAGCTAATCGGGGACCCAAAATATTCTGCGAGAGCCAAGGAAATGTCACGGAGCTTCAGGGACCGACCTATGAGTCCTCTGGACACTGCCATTTGGTGGACGGAGTATGCCCTGCGCAATCCGGATGTCAGCCATATGCGGTTAAATAAGGAAGAGATTCCCTTCCTGCAATACTACCTTTTGGATAGCTGTCTGCCCATGGGTCTCCGCTTTGGATTTATCACGGGATCACTGATTCTTTTGGGCTTCAAACTGTACAAAAAGTATCGAGATCGATATTGTCAGGAGACGAAGCGAGTGTTCCGACATATTACTACCCTGGAAATAAAGTAAAATAAATCTGGAAATGGTAAAGTTATAGTAAAGTTAGTTGAGTATGATAATATATACTTTCCTTTAGTTAACTTTATTCCAACGTTTAACCAAATAACATATATTAAAGTATGTATAAGTTAGGCTATAGATTACAAATCTTATCGGAACAAACTTATCGGAACAGCTGTTTTAACCAATCGGAACGATAGGAAAACGTGCTTATTTTATACTCCGAATACCAGATAAGTATTTGAGTAATCAAATTATTCAAGCTATATGGAATAACAACAGATTAGATTGCCTTCATTTGAGTAAGGGACTCCTCCATGAACGGTTGACAAATAAAATAATGTAAAAATGCGCCTCGGCAATTTTTGGCTGGCATTTATTGGATTGCGTCTCCTAAATCTGGATCTGGCTCAAACGGCTAACATCTTGGCTGTTTTCCCATATCGCTACATATCGGGCTTCCAAGTGGTAAGTCCGTTGATTCGGGCTCTGGCCGAAAGAGGCCACAACGTGACCATGATCTCGCCTTTATCTGCTGCGGCCAACTTCGAGGGAGTACGACATATCCAAGTGCCAAGGTTAAACAAGATTATGGAAGGTAGGTGACATAAATATTAAATAATAACATATACCTTTAATCATGATTCTCCCATCCCCTCTAGAAATGATAGACAGCGACTCCTTCCTGGAAGCATTTTCCAACAAGTGGACAGAGGGAATCCTGGCCGCAGGATTGCTTGCCAACATTTCATATGCGGTCCTCAGTTACGATGTTGTTCAAAAGATGATGCGGGACAAGACGGAGCGATTCGATATGGTCATCATGGAGGCGAGTCACTTGGACGCCATCTATGGTCTGGCTGAGTATTATAATGCCACTCTGGTAGGGGTGTCGTGCATCCGCCTCAACTGGTTTGTGGACGATCTGGCGGGGAAAACTGCCCCGAGCATAGATGAACCCATCTCCCCGAAGGGTTTTTACATGGACTACTCGCTCATTAACCGAATTTACAACTGGATATTCATCACCGAGGAGAAGCTACTGGAGCAACTAGTCTTCAGACCATCCCAGCTAAAGATTTTTAAAAAGTTCTTTAACTACCCTCCAGAAAAAATGGAGGAGCTGCGGTCGAGGTTCGCGGTGATCCTGATCAACAACCACTTCAGTATGGGTCGAGTGCGAGCCAATGTGCCCAACATCATCGAGGTGGGTGGCCTCCATCTTAGTGAACCTGTAGAACCTTGCGACGAGGAACTCCAACAATTCCTGGACGAAGCTGCGCACGGAGTCATCTACTTCTCGATGGGTCTGGACATTATTGTCAAGCTCCTGCCAGATAGTATGCAGGAATCCCTGCTCCAGACCCTGAGCCAACTAAAGCAGCGGGTGGTGTGGAAGAGTGAGATGTCCATGATGCCCAACAATTCGGATAATTTATATTTTATATCAAGAGCACCGCAAAGGGCATTACTTGCTCATCCAAATGTGAAGCTATTCATCACCCATGGTGGACTACTTAGTGTGATGGAGGCAATCCACAGTGGAGTACCAATGCTGGGACTTCCTCTATTCTTCGATCAGTTTAGCAACATGCATCGAGTAGAGATGGCCGGCATAGCAAAGGTATTGGACTCCGATTCATTGACTACGGATTCTGTGACCGGAACTATCAAGGAGCTTCTGGGGAACCCTAAGTATGCTATTAGGGCCAAGGAAATGTCCCGGAGTTTTATGGATCGGCCAATGAGTCCTCTGGACACTGCAGTTTGGTGGACGGAGTACGCCTTGCGGAACCGGGATGTGAGCCACATTCGCCTCAATGAGGAGGATATTCCCTTCATGCGATACTACCGATTGGATAGCTTCTTGTCCCTGGGACTTCGCTTTGGAATTATCACAGGATCGCTGATTTTTTTGGCTTATAAATTAATCAGAAGAGGCAGAGAGTTATTAAGTTAATTATCCTACCAATCTAGTAAGGTATATTATTTATAAATTAGTAGTTAAAGTAATATAAGAATATATATTTGTTGACTTCAATTTAGTTCCAGTTCTAACTTATCGGAACAGCTGTTGGAAATAATCGCAGTTGATAGTAAAATTTACTCAACTGATTACGAGTTGAATGATAGTTAATGGCCTTTAACTCATTATCGGAATGGTAATTGATTAGATTGTGGCAGTCGAGAGCGGAACTTCTACATGATCGGTCGAAAGGTGTGAAAATGCGCTTGGGCAAAGCGGTTTTCGCATTTGTTGGACTTTTTCTGCACCTGAATCCTGAGTTGGCACAAACAGCCAACATCTTGGCCGTGTTCCCACATCGTTACACATCGGGCTTTCAAGTGGTAACCTCGTTGGTTCGGGCCCTTGCTAAAAGGGGCCACAATGTGACGATGATCTCTCCGATGAGTATGTCGCCGGACATCGAGGGAGTTCGTCATATCCGAGTGCCAATGCTGAACAAACAAATGCAGGGTGAGTCAACGAGCACAGATCATAGAAATCTTGAATTAATATTATATTATTCCTGCAGATATTTTGGACTCCCCTGTTTTTCAGGACTCGTTTAGGGATAAATGGAGAGAAGGAGTCATGGCGGGTGCAATGCTGTTCAACATTTCCCACGCAATTCTAAGTGACAGGGGAGTGAAAAAGATGATGATGGACAAGACGGAACGATTCGATATGATCATCATGGAGGCGAGTCACTTGGATGCCATCTATGGCCTAGCTGAGTACTATAATGCCACTCTGGTGGGCTTGTCCTGCGTTCGTCTCAACTGGTTTGTCGACGACCTGGCGGGAAATCCCTCCCCGAGCATTTATGAACCCATCTCCCCCATGGGATTTGCCACGGAGTACTCCTTTGTGAATCGATTCTGGAACTGGATGCACATCACCGAGGAGAAGCTGCTGGTGCGTCTTGTGGTCCAACCACCCCAGCTCCGGGTATTCACAAAATACTTCGGATATCCTCCCGAGAAAATGAAGGAGTTACGGTCGAGGTTTGCAATTATCTTGGTTAACAACCATTTTACTATGGGTCGAGTAAGGTCCAATGTCCCCAACATCATCGAGGTAGGTGGCATCCATCTCAGCGAACCCGCAGAACCCTGTGACAAGGAACTCCAACGGTATCTGGACGAGGCGGAGGATGGAGTCGTCTACTTCTCAATGGGTCTTGAAATCTTGGTCAAGTTTCTGCCACAAAATATGCAGCAATCCTTGATAGAGTGCTTTGCAAAGCTGAAACAAAGAGTGGTGTGGAACAGTGATCTCTGTTCGATGCCCAACAAAACGGATAATGTTTATCTTATCCATGGAGCTCCACAACGTGCGATTTTGGCCCATCCCAATGTGAGGCTGTTCATCACCCATGGCGGACTTCTGAGCGTGATTGAGGCGATCCACAGTGGAGTACCGATGCTGGGACTACCACTATTATTTGACCAGTTTGGTAACATGCGTAGGGTACAGATGGCCGGCATTGCAGAAGTCTTGGATGTCAATTCACTGACCTCTGAATCCCTGACCAGCACCATTGAGGAGCTGTTGGAGAACCCTAAGTATGCTATTAGGGCCAAAGAAATGTCCCGGAGTTTCATGGATCGGCCAATGAGTCCTCTGGACACAGCTGTTTGGTGGTTGGAGTACGCCTTGAGACATCCGGATGTGAGCCACATTCGCCTGGACGAGGAGGAGATTCCCTTCATGTGGTACTACCAATTGGATTGCCTCATGTCTTTTGGCCTTCGCTTTGGACTCATCGCTGTAGCGGTGATCTTGTTGGGCTACAAACTGCTCCAAAAGTATCGAATTAGCCAAGACATGGGAAGGAGAGAGTGATGACTTTTAGGGTTAATATAATACATATACTAATTTTAGTTAAGTTATGTACATTCTGTCTGTAGATAAGGTAAAATATAATCAAAGTTCTTTGAGCAATTTTTTTCAACTAATTTTTACTGATTGTTTATATCAGTTTTTTGATTACAGGTCATAATCTAATCGGAACAGCTGTTTTAATCTACCCTTTTTTTTGTGCTTTTCTACTCATTGAGATTTCATATTGTGTCCAAAGTTAGTTTAATTTAGTGCTCCATCAGAATCTGCATCAGGCAGAGGCAGCCAACATTTTGGGAGTATTCCCCTACCGGCATTCTTCGGCCTTCCAGGTGATACGCCCTTTGATCCGGGCATTAACTGAAAGGGGCCACACCGTGACGATGATATCACCCGCGACTGTAGACCACAACATCGAGGGAGTACGAAATATTCGAATACCCCTACTAAACAAAAATATGAAGGGTAAGTCAATGTGTCCAATTAAAAATACTTAATTTGTTAATTTTGAGTTGTATTGATGTAGAATCTAAATATACTAAAATGTTTGCAGAACTTATTGATTCCAACGAGTTGGCGGACTTCTTAAGGAACAAGTGGTCCGAGGCGAATTTGTCGGCGAGGTTGCTCTCAAACATTTCCTATTCCATCCTTGGTGACAGTGGTGTCCAGAAGATGATGAGGGACAGGAGCGAGCGTTTTGATATGATCATTTTGGAGGCGAGTCACTTGGACGCCATCTATGGTCTAGCTGAGTATTATAATGCCACAATGGTGGGTGTGTCCTGCATGCGCCTTAACTGGAATGTAGACGATCTTGCCGGAAATCCTGCACCCAGCATTTATGAACCCATCTCCCCGATGGGATTCTCATGGGGCTACTCGTTCATGAATCGGATTTACAACTGGATGTACATCACCGAGGAGAAGTTGCTATTGCGCCTGATACTAAGACCCGCCCAACTGAGTGTCTTTCGGAAGTTTTTTAGCTATCCCGACGAAGTATTTGAGGAATTGCGATCGAAGTTCTCTGTAATCCTGATCAACAGCCACTTCAGCATGGGTCGAGTACGGGACAATGTCCCCAACATCATTGAGATGGGTGGCATTCATCTCAGTGAACCTGTCGAACCCTGTGACAAGGACCTCCAGCGATTCCTGGACGAGGCGGAGCACGGAGTCATCTATTTCTCGATGGGTCTGGACATAAAGGTCGAGCTCCTGCCAGATAATATGCAGGAACCCTTGATTCAGACCCTGACCCAACTAAAGCAAAGGGTGGTGTGGAAGAGTGAGATGTCCACGATGCTCAACAAATCGGATAATATATATATTATAGAAACAGCACCGCAACGTGCACTACTGGCTCATCCAAATGTCAAGATCTTCATCACCCATGGAGGACTCCTGAGTGTGATGGAGGCGATCCACAGTGGAGTACCTATGCTGGGACTTCCTCTTTTCTTCGACCAGTTTAGCAACATGCATCGTGTTGAGATGGCTGGTATAGCAATAGTTTTGGACTCCTACACTCTGACTAAAGAATCTTTGACCACCGCAATTAAGGAGCTGATCGAGGACCCCAAATATGCGCAGAAGGCCAAGGAAATGTCGCTGAGCTTCATGGATCGGCCCATGAGTCCCCTGGACACCGCTGTTTGGTGGACAGAGTATGCTCTTAGGAATCGAAATGTCAGCAACATGCGCCTTAATGAGGAGGATATTCCCTTCATGCGATATTACCGACTGGACAGCCTTATGGCTTGGGGTCTTAGATTTGGATTAATCCTCGGATCGGTTATGTTTTTGAGTTACAAGTTGATCAAAAGGCATCGTCTTAGAGAAAGAAGACTAGGGGAAAGAAAGCTATTGCTACTGCAGATAGGAATAAAATAAATTACTTAACATAAATCCGATACACAGTGGAATTCCTATGATGGGACTAACCACTACCCCTGACCAGCACCTTTAAGGAGTTTGTTGAAGAACCCAAAATATCTTCACTAAACTCAGGAAATGTTCCTGAGTTTTATGGATCGGCCATGCCTCAACTAAATTTTACTGATTGTTTATATCAGATTTCTGATTACAGGCCATATCTAATCGGAACAGCTGTTCGAGCCATTAATCTTTTAGCTTGAGTGAAAATATTTTGTAATTATTACTCGCAAATCGAACTTGATTTCATTAGCTTGTTCTCACTTCGATTCAGTGGTTTGGTATGAGCAGACGGCCATCCTAAAAATGTACCTCCGGAGTAAATGGCTCACATTTGTTGGCCTGTGTCTGCATCTCCAACTCCATCAGAATCTGCATCAGGCAGAGGCAGCCAACATTTTAGGAGTATTCCCCTACCGGCATTCCTCGGCCTTCCAGGTGATACGCCCTTTGATCCGGGCATTAACTGAAAGGGGCCACACCGTGACGATGATATCACCCGCTACTGTAGACCACAACATCGAGGGAGTCCGACATATCCGAGTGTCTTTGCTGAACAAAACTATGAAGGGTAAGTAAATACCAATTTTTATTAATTATTAAATTTAATGAAATATTTAAAGTTATTTTAAAATTTGTTACTTGATATTTAAATCAGTGTTTTACTTACTTTTTTGCAGATCTTTTCGACTCCAAAGAGTTGGCGGCCTTCTTAAGGAACAAGTGGACAGAGGGAATCCTGGTCTCGAGGGTGCTTTCAAGCATTGCCTATGCCATCCTTAGTGACAGTGGTGTCCAGAAGTTGATGAGGGACAAGAACGAGCGTTTCGACATGATCATCTTGGAGGCGAACCACTTGGAGGCATTATACGGTTTGGCAGAGTACTATAACGCCTCACTGATGGGTGTGTCCCGTGTGCGTCTTAATTGGAATGTCGACGATCTGGCTGGCAATCCTGCTCCCAGCATTTATGAACCCATCTCCCCGATGGGATTCTCCTGGGACTACTCGTTTATGAGCCGGATTTACAACTGGATGTACATTACCGAGGAGAAGTTGTTAGTACACCTGGTACTAAGACCCGCTCAACTGAGTGTCTTTCGGAAGTTCTTCAACTACTCCAAGGAAGTCTTTGAGGAACTGCGATCAAAGTTCTCTGTGATACTGATCAACAACCACTTTAGTATGGGCCATGTTCGGGCTAATGTTCCCAACATTATCGAAGTTGGGGGCCTTCATCTCAGTGAACCTGCCGAACCCTGTGACAAGGAACTCCAGCGATTCCTGGACGAGGCGGAGGACGGAGTCATCTACTTTTCGATGGGTCTGGACATTATGGTCAATCTCCTGCCTCCTAATATGCTGGAACCCTTGGTTCATACGTTGACCCAACTAAAGCAGCGGGTGGTGTGGAAGAACGAGTTGCCCACGATGACCAACAAATCGGATAATATATACCTTATAGAAAAAGCACCGCAACGTGCAATATTGGCTCATCCAAATGTCAAGTTGTTCATCACCCATGGTGGACTTCAGAGCGTGATGGAGGCGATCCACAGTGGAGTACGTATGCTGGGACTACCACTATTCTTCGACCAGTTTAGTAACCTTCACCGTGTTAAGATGGCTGGAGTAGCAAAGGTCTTGGACTCCAACTCACTGAGTAAAGAGTCCTTGACCACCTCAATTAAGGAGCTCCTCGAGGACCCCAAGTATGCGCAAAAGGCCAAGGAAATGTCGCTGAGCTTCGGAGATCGACCCATGAGTCCTCTGGACACCGCTGTTTGGTGGACGGAGTACGCTCTTCGGAATCGGAATGCCAGCCACATGCGCCTCAATGAGGAGGATATTCCCTTTATGAGATATTACCGACTGGACAGCCTTGTGGCCTGGGGTCTCAAATTTGGACTCATTTTTGGATCGTTTATATTTTTGATTTACAAATTGATCAAAAAGCATCGCCTCAGAGAAAAACAAATAAGGAAAAAACAACATTTGCACCTGCAGATTAAATATGAAATAAAGAAAGTTACTTAACATAAAACAAACTAATGTTAATCCAAACATATATAATTCTGTTAGTTCCTGAAGGTATCCCAAAAGTATGCCTTTATGGATGTGAAAATCTTGTTATTTACCGATTATACAGCATATATTTGGGCTCCCTTCTAAAAAATTATATCTCACAGCTGGTTTTAATTGCTTTAAATGCCAGATTTTCTAGTTAAGGTTAAATTCGGTCTTATCGGTCAAATTAAAACGAACATATGTGATTTTCTGACTGATTGTACAAATTTTTGTGAACTATTTTACATTAAATAAATTACTGAATATTTCTGATTTGGAATTATTTGTATGTTTTCATAAGAAAACATTTTTTTTATAGGTGCATGTTTTTAATATTGTACTAACATTAATAACAAAAATAATTCTGCGCTTTTGTCTTATTGAATTTTAAGAAATTATTTATCTTCCATTTGAAAGAAACCAAATGTTTATATATTTAACTAAAAATATTGCAACAATGGGCATCTGCTTGGCAGATGTTTCACTGTTTATTCTCCAATGCATTGACGCACTTCCAAAATAAAGAATTTATTGACGTCAGTACAAAGTTGTAGTTGTCCTTGATCAGAAACTCCTTTACCAGGTTCAGTTGCTTGAGATCCACCCAACTGGAACTCATTCCTACACTTCCTGGTTCGAGGTGGATGGGTAAGATTTTACACTTTATTTCTGAGCCAACTTTCGTATTCACTCGAAAAATGAAGGCTGGGCAAATATTTGGGTATTACCATTACAACAAGCGGTGACACACTTTCGGGCTAGAACAACAGAGCCACGGCTCTTGCTGGCAGAATGCACAAAATATGAATTCCTAAACAGAAGTGTACAGTACAGTGTATATTGTATATTGTATATTGTATATTATTGTGCTGGTTCTGAGGCCGGATTTTTAATTTTCCGTTTCGAGGTTTATTTGCACAGTGCGGCATTCTTTTGTTTACGATCTGCGCTTGGCTAAATCCGCCGGCAAAGCACCGGAGTGAGAACAAACGGAGGCAATCGAGGCCACCATGTCCAAGAGCCGAGATTCAAGAGTGATAGATTGATGGAACTACCCAGAGAATCCCCCTGCTTAATTGCTCCGCTAATACTGCAACTAAATATTGCCTTGCGCAATCGCTTTGTTAATTAGTCGAGCCTCGTGAAAAGTTCATTTTTTGCCATATTAATAGTTATAGTAAGTCGAAATTACTCTACAGTTGTCTTTTCATTGCCAACTGGTAAGTCACTTTTCCACCTCCAAATCCAAATCGCATTGCCTTGGCTCATTGTGCCACCGATTATTAGTTGCATCCTTGATCTCAAACGGTAAACTAAACTAAACTAAACTAGACTAGACTAGGTAGTCCATCTCCAAGCCCAGTGTCAACTGCTTTTCCGCGGTGGCAATAAACGTCGAAATTCACGTTCATTTCAGTTTGTTGGCCTGCGTGCTTCCAATGCCCAAACAGGCTCTGGCCGACACTATTTTGGCCAAGAATATGCCTCTTTTTGGCAGGCCAGGCAATTGCCCAAAATTGAAATATAAATATAATTTTGCATAATTTATGCGTGAGCCCGAAATGAGTGCGGCCATAAGTTAAATCCATGGAAGACCAGCTAACCAAACAAACAGTTAATCTCTTGGCCAAAAGAGAAATTAAACAACCATCTCTGTGAATACCCTTATAATTTACCTGTTCTTTGCAGTTAATATTTAAATAAATATGAGTAATTGATACGGTAAAAGTTGGTAATAGTAACTTGTCTTTCTGTTTGTTTTTGTGGTTATAATATTCCAAATAATTGGCCAAGAATTCGAAAGGAATTTTACCCAAGATATGTTTATTTTTGTCTATATTCTACCAATCCACCAAACTAGTGCAGTAAAAGTTATCCTCAGCATGCATTCCGCTCATGCCATAAATCAATTATTTAAGATCAAGTTAACAGCTTCTCTTGGCCATGATTTGCATGTCCGAGTAGCTATGGCTGCTGCCCACTTGTTAAGGTATAAGCCAAAGCAATTTGACGCTTAAGCGCACCGCTGCACAGTCCCAGCCTCAGTTCGTCGACGACAGTCGAACGTGAAGCACGAAACATTCCCGGTACGCGACTTGGCCAAAACTACTAACTGAAATCGAACCAGCACCGAAGAAGAAGTCGTATCGAATCGAATCGCATTGAATTGAATCGAAGTGCCAGGCAAAAGACTCGAGACACAAACTTGAACTTGCGCAATAGAAAGTGTTTACAGTGATTGTTGTTTTTTAAAATCACAAAAAACATGAAGAATTAATTCTGATTGAGGGCTTTAAACGTGATTGACATATGGTTGACATATATTTACCCCACAAAAACCATTGAAAATTGCGCACTGCAACCCGCCGACTTGTTGAGTCATTGAGCAGGGTTCAAGCTAAAATATGTGTGTCAAATATTTGCCTGGTGTAATATTTGTCCAGCTTTTGTTAATGAAACTTCATGCGTCAACGTAAACAGATTGGAGGCACCGCCAATGGGCAGGTGTACACCTGGCAGGGCATCTGCCTTTCGAATGGCTCCGAGTTAATTTGAAAATTATTTTGGAATTAGTTCCGTTTTTTGGCCAGCGCCGGCTACTTACATAATGGGTTCGAGGCGAAATTCGGCGTTAAATTCGGCGATTTGAACGCATCCAAACTCATTTTGGCCATCTTCCTCACCGCTGCCTTATCTCGCTTTCTCGCACCTCTCTCTCTGCGCGTTTCACTCCCAATTTCTCTGAGCCCAGTTAAGCTATTTGGCTCAGTCTGTGGCGTTTTTTTTTTTTTTTGGTTTTCTCACTCAATATTTACCTTTTTTGTTTTGCTCGCCGCTTACGTAAGGCGTCTCGAGCTTGTCAGGCCGGCTCCAGGCCAGGTCTCTCCCCAGGTTGGGGATCTTGGCAAGAGTCCGCATCCCAGTTGCATTGCCATCTCTCAGATCTCAGCTCTCAGCTGACTGCCCCCCGTCCATTCGATCCCGTCCACCCGTTTATGATGTTGTTAATTTCGAGTTGGATTGCTGCTAATTTTTTGGCTCTCTCTCTGGCTCACTCTCCCGGCTCTCTTAACTCCCATTTCCAAATAGCCGCATTCTGTTAACGGGATCAAAACGGATTAGCTACCATTTGGTAAGCCACATTGCGCAAAGTCCATGATCAATTTGCATATAAACATACTTTTTATGGCCAAGAGAGCACACAGCTGATTGGGAATTGCCACTCTCTCTCTCTCTGGGATCTCTCTCTTTCCCTCCCTCTCAATTTCTCTGAGACTCTCTGTATCTCAATCTCTCTGTATCTGCAGCTGGCCAAACAACTTTCAAGGAAAGTGCAAGTGTTGCCATGGCATTGTCACAACTATTAATGGTTACAAATGGCCAAGAGAGCCCGCAGAAAAAAAGCGTTAAGAGATGGAGAGAAAAATAAGGAAGTGGCAGTGGGTTACTGGTTAACTGGGGGGCGTGCAAGTTGGCTATATTATTAATTTCTTTTCTTTGCCGCTTTTTGGTTTAGGGAAGCGGAAATATTTGTTAGCCAAAATTAACACCCTTTTCCATATATATATATAGAGATTGATTAGCAGAGTTATGGCCCCTTAAAAAAAAGTTCGTTAGCTTCTTAGCCTTCTCGCTCTGGTTTCCGGTCTTGCCATTCAATTAGCCCATTGTCATTGAGACTAAAACAAATTCATATTTATACAAAACATGCCCATATATATATAATGTGAAATAAACTTAATGCCATCAACGGCAGCCGAATGAATTCATAATTAATCATACGCCCTGTGAGCATGCAAAATATTTAGTGACCTCCCCAAAAGGGAGAAATAACACCGCACCAAAAAAACAACAACAAATTAAATAATGTCTATATTAGCCGAAGACAAGCAATGTGTACAAATTCGAAAATAATCACTAGTAATTTAAATTGAGACCACGGCTGGAAAAACTCCCAAATGAGTTTATTTGAGTTGAGTTGAGTTGAGTTCGGTTTTGGTTTTCGCCTCTCGAGCTGTTGACATTCGCGTCTTTGTCTTGGCCATGACCAAGAAGTTGGCTCAGAAGCATATGCTGAGCACTTCGATTCGGTATTCGGTGTTTGGTGTTCGCGGCTTTCGGCTATCTGTATTGGCCAAACACATTAGCCAGCGACTAATGCATTATTCCGATTTGTTTAACCAGACGAAACACTCCGCGATCAAGATGACAACCAGAAGAGTGTCCTCGGTGCTGTTGCTGCTGGGGTCGGTGTTGTTCCTGCTCCTCTGCGATGACAGCTCCTCGATAGCCATTGCCCCCTCGACCTTTGGCACGGCCATAGCCCGGGCCGGAAAGCTGTCCAACACCCTAAAGGTGAGTGTCACCAGAACCCAACTACCACCTCAAGTAAAATTGGTAAATATCTGGCTAAAAATAAACTTCAAACAAAAGAAACTCTGCGGTGAGTGGAGCGTGCCAGATTCGAGTATTTAGCTGACTTGGCCACTTTTGTTGGCATTTAAATCAAAGCCAAGTGTGACTTTGACATCGTGTCGCAAATTTGTTGCCGCCCCGCATGTAATTCAACACCTTGCAAGTAGCCACCATTGTCTACGGTCTCTGTTTTGGCCAACTTGTCCGTTGTTGTTGGCACTGCATTTACATGTGCCTGTTAATGGCTTTTATGGCTCACACAAAATTTTGTATCTGCCGGCAGAGTTCTATTGAAGAGAAGGAGCTTTTACACCTGCTAATTAAATATAGAAAAAACTATTGAAAATACAAATATTGTCTAGCCTTCAATTGAAATCTCTCTGAGAGCAATTCATTCTCAAATGCACTTTGAATAAATTAGTGCCAGAAACGACTTGCTATAAGCCTGGCCAACTCAACACTCATCACTCCACAAAACTCGATGCCCTTTTTATATAGCTGAGATTATCACGCCAACCGATCTCTCAGTTCCCACACTAAAGATATGGAGTATTAAATTATTTACATCGCCCTCAATCACCAAATTATGTCCGTGATGAGGCCAAATTGAATTAACTTGGCAATTAAAATGGGAAAAAATGTATAAACATTTCCGCTCGCCGGTCGGTCGGATAACATTGACTGATAAAAGGCCAACAACTACAACAACAACTACAACTACGGCTAACAACTAGAGAATGCACGGTCGGGTAATGGCCAAATGTCTGCACTGGGCCATTGCGTGCCTTACATAATCCGGGCCATAAACAGCAATGATTACAAGCTCTAAACAAAAATGGCCAAAACAAAAGCCAAAAAATGTATTTAAAACCCCCAAACAGACAGTAACAAGTGCAGCAATAGAGTGGGTAAAGGGCTCTCGACCCAGGGGATACCCAGCAGGAGTATCCAAGAGAAATAATTAAAACCAAATTTAAACCTGATATACCCCAATAAAACGAAAGTACAGGGTACTGTAATGACTGCCTAGTCGTAGCGAAAAATCGAGGAGCATGTGGAATTGAATTCGACGATCTACCAAAAGGCCTCCGTCAGCCGAAAGTGCAGTATTTGCGGTCGGAAGAGTGTAAACTTTTAGCGGCCACTGTTACCCAGTGTCACTCCTCCGAGTGCGAGTTCAATAAATCAAAGTTTACGGCCCCGCGTTGCAACGGTAACGACAACTTCACCTGCAACTGCAACTGCAACTTCAACTGCAACTGCATCTGAAACTAAAACTGGAACTGAAGTGCGGTTGTCAAACATTGTTGCGTAAACAAACAAAAACAAAGCCCGTCATGCTGTGTCCCCGGAATTGGGCCCGAGGAGCCACCATCGCTGGTCTTCTCCTCCTGGCCACCGGTCTAATTGTCTTGGCAATTTGTGTGCACCGACCGAACCAATCCGGCCATCGCATCATCGCAACCGAGGAGAGAAAGTCGCCGATCGGTGATTTGCAAGATTTGCCAGCCAAATCGCTTTTGTTAATCGGCACCACAACAACTCCAACAACAACCACAGTGGAGGCTGGATACAGGTCCACTGCCCCAACAACAATGCGATCATCAGGGGATGGCTCTTCCGGGTCAGTGGCCAGTTCTACCACGGTCTGTATTGAATATGGTTCTTATGCAATCTGGTTGTTCCAGCCGATGCATGGCTAACTTTCAGTTTCAGTTTCGATTCCCATTACCATTAACATTTCATCGCGGGAGTTGCAGTTCGGTCTGCATTTGATTCGCATTTATTCGTGGACTTCGAGCGTAGCGTGAAAGCGTCTATTGCATAATATTTGCATTGTTAGTAAGTGGCAAAATATGAACCGAGATTGGTAATGCAATTTGCAGGTAATGCTGCTTTGTCTGCCAACTCTCACTCATTTGCATTTTGGAGTTATACCAACAGATTGATGACCAGCTTACTGGGCCAGGCCCAAATAATCGCTGCATGTTTTTAATTGTTTTCCCAGCACTCTTAAGCTTTATGCGTTGAACAATGACCCACTTCTTAAGCGCCTTTTCGAGATACTTTTGAGATACTTTTGAGATACGGATTCAAAACGAGCGCATTAAACAGTTATAATTAAAGCCAAACACCGATCGCATTCGGAATCGGGCTGAATGAGAAACTGTTATAAACCAGCTACACCCACATTTGCATAACCCGCCGAGGTACGGATACAGATACAAGCAAAGTAAACAAAGATACAAAGATACTCTGCTGGCGAAGACCGAATACTATTCAAGTAATTGAACTCGATTCCTCAGAGATCGGTGAATATTTACATAGTTAGAGTATGCTGTGGATGTACTATAATTAGCATAGCAGCTCGTAAAAAGGTGAACTTGAATTTCAACGCTCCACCGTCATCTAACTGTGTCATGAATCACTCCACGAGATACAGATACATTTCGGAATGGGCGCCAGGGGATCGGCTAATGCGACAGCCGACACATCGCGATTGTCGTTTCCTCCGGCAGCACGTGACTCCTATTGCCAATTGCCAATGGCCAATTGCCAATGGACAACTGCCAATTGCCAACATTGCTGTGTCTCCGCCGTCTAATTGCCCCCGTCCAGCCTCTTTTTGATGGCAGTGCTTGAGTTATGCAAATGGCAATTCAATTAACCGACGCAGTCGGTGAAGGTTGCCCGTTAATAGTTAACACCGCTTTACAAATCCGTCAGCCCAAAAAATTGTCATCGGGCACAGTGAACTTGGAATTGGGATGGGGATGGGGTTTGGGTTTGAGCTTGGGTTAAACATGCGTTTTTGCATAAGGCGGCGCACAGTGGTTATAGAATATTTGATTAGGCAAAATAAGTGATTCTTTAAAAATAAAAAAAGTCAGGAACAAATTAATGATTTTTTAAGAAATTTAAATTGAATGGGAATGCATGATATAATTTAGATACATTATTTTATTTAAAACAAAATGTATTAAATTATTACAAATATTTGTGAAGCATAACAATTTTATATATTCCTTAATGGCCTTAAAGTTGTATTTAATATTCGCCATATATTTGTATTATTTAATAAATGTAATATAAATTAGGAATATACTCCTTCTGATATAATCTTTAATGGCTTCAATGGTTTATTTAAGATTTGCAATTTATGTGTAGTATAAAATATATGCAATATGGATATTAATTGAAAATATTTATATACATATTCCTTTTGATATATTCATTAATAGTAAGCCATTTATTTTGGCTTATTCAATAAATGTTATATTGATATTAATTTAAAAATATTTACGTATACCTCAACCTCTCGAATTTAAGCACCTTTAAAAACAAAACATAATTATCCCATAAAACTAAGATAATCCCACTGTGCATGGCTACTTGTTTTTGGTAAATTGATGTCAACTATGCTCCGACCTCTGTAATTTTAGGAGACGACGGCCTGGAAGACCCTGACCTCGCATCCGAACTCGCTCGTCCAACTGCTGCCATCTCGGGCCATGCGCGTGGTCCAGGAGGTGGTGCGATCTCTGCGGGTGAGTCTCCATCTTTGTGATGTCTAGACCTTGAACCACACTGCCGCAGATGGCAGGCCATCGGGCACTTACACACCCAATCAAATCTCAACTTGATCGTGGACGCCAATCTTGACCATCTGGCCAAAACCACACAAATGCAGGTGCAGTTTTTTGGGGCTGAGGTCGTTCGACTCAATACCACAACTCATATGGCGAATGGCAGGGAAAGATCTGACATTTGGACACCCCCAACCCCGAGTCTAGAACGGAGGCCAAAACTGGCTTTTTGGCCATTAGTTTTGGCCAAGGCGATTGCGCAACAGCAGCCTGCACCATGGCACAGATTCTTTTCGCGTTCGCACTCCAATGTAAATTGGTTGCGCAACGGAGATTCTTGGCGGCAAGTTCGCAAGTTGCTCATAAAACTAGTGGACACCAGAGTGGGTCGAAAATAACAAATATTATCAGTGGGTTCTAAACAATTTTAATGCCAATTTGGGGCACCCAAAGAATTCAAAGAACATAAATCAGTTTTTATTGAATTTAAACCTCGAAACCAAAAATGGAATAACGCAAATACCGCTAACGTAAATATTGGGTTTAAAATGGGCAATAAAAAAATTAAATAATAATAATTAAATTAATAGCGAATGCTCACACTAAAGAGATATTAGTAAAATGTTGTTTTTCCTTTCCGTAATTGAGTAAAGATATTGCAAATTTTAAATGGAATAATTGGAACTGGATAATTGGGGCTTAGAATGCAACAGCCTGACTTAAGTATCTCCATAATAAGCTCCACATTTTTGAAATTCTGAGTTATTGCCTGCTCTATTCACAGAAAGAACGAGAGATTGTGGCCACCACCACATTGGGCAAAGTGAGGGGTCGCTACCAGATGTATCGATCGGGAGAACGGGGAGGTTACTATAGCTTCAAGGGAATGCGCTATGGAGCAGCTCCCATTGGAGCCAGAAGGTACATAAATTCAATACCCATCTATATTCACATTAATCCCAAATCCTAATCCCCTCCAGATTCCGATCAGCTGAGCCGGAAAAACCCTGGTCGGGCATCCGCGATGCTTCTAGGGAGGGACATAGTTGCCCGCACAAGAACATGATCCTGGACACCTTCAAAGGGGATGAGGATTGCCTGTTCGTCAATGTGTTCACCACGCAAATGCCCAAGGATGAGGACTCCAGTGAGCAACCCAAGCTGCCTGTGATGGTGTGGCTCCATGGCGGAGGTTTCTCCTTCGGCTCCGGGAACTCCTTCCTCTACGGACCCGACTACCTCGTTGCGGAGGATATAGTTTTGGTTACCTTGAACTATCGACTGGGTCCGCTGGGCTTCCTGACAGCCGGACCCGATGCTCCGGGCAACCAGGGTCTGAAGGATCAGATTTTGGCCCTCAAATGGGTGCGGGACAATATCGCTGCCTTTGGCGGGGATCCCAACCAGGTGACAGTTTTCGGAGAGTCGGCGGGTGGGTCCTCGGTGCAGCTGCTGCTCCTCTCACCCCTGGCCAAGGGCCTCTTCCATCGCGCCATCTCGCAAAGTGGCTCTGCCCTGAATCCCTGGTCCATGTCAGCCAGCTCCACTCAAAGGGCAGCCCGTCTCGCAGCCAATTTGGGTTATGTGGGATCCAACAACACCGAGGAGTTTCTGGATTTCCTGCGCCGGGTTCCGGCCATGAAACTCGTGGAGGCAGCTCCCACCACCATCACTGCAGAGGATCAGCGGAATAATATTGGTCTGCCCTTCGTGCCGGTGGTGGAGGGTTACTGGAATCAGGACTCGCAGGAGGAGCAGTTCCTCGAGCAGCCCTTCCTCACCGAGCATCCCAGTGATATGTACCACACGCAGAACTTCAATAGTGATGTGGCCTACATGACGGGATATAATACCCACGAAGCAATGCTCTTCATAAGAAGTGAGTAAAAACTATATTTAAAACTAGTAAAATCCATTCTCTACTAATTTTTAAAGTTTAATCTATCAACCTCCTGTTTTATTATTAAAACCTTGATTTATTTTTCATCTTCTCAGGGCTTCGCAAAAATCCCCAACTTCTGTCCATCATTGAGAATGATTTTGGCCGTTTGGTGCCCTTGGATCTGAATGTTACCAATGCCCACGATAGAGTTACCCGTGAGATCAGATCCTTCTATTTGGGCAACAAGCATGTGGGCATTGAATCCGTTGACGAAATGATAGCGGTGGGTTTTCACTTGAGTTTACTAAAATAATACAAATTTATTAATGAATTATGTGACAGCTCCTCACGGATCTGATGTTCCTGCAGGGCATCCGACGCACAGCCCGGAATCATGCGAAATATGGAAGTGCTCCGGTCTACATGTACCGCTTCTCGTTTGATGGATCCTTGGGTCTGTATAAGCGGATGCTGGGCATCCCCAGACCCGGGGTTTGCCATGGGGATGAGCTCGGCTATCTGTTTAAGTTTGGCTTCTTCAACCTGAGCCTGGACCCCAAGTCCATGGAGGTGCAGGTCAAGAATCGCATGGTGCGGATGTGGACGAATTTTGCCAAATACGGGTGAGTTTCAGATATAACTTCCAATCTTTGAAGCTCTTAATTTACTTGATTTGTTTATGGTTCTAGAACACCCACGCCAGACAGGGAGGATCCCTACCTGACCACCAAGTGGGCGCCCATCGATCCTACCAATGTGATGAACAGCCTCAACTACTTGGACATCTCGGCCAACCTGGCCATGAAGACGAATCCGGAGCCGGAGCGTCAGCGGTTCTGGGACGAGATGTATCAGCATTACAATGGTGCTGCCATGTAGGCACAACACTCACCTTAACACCCAACACAATACATACACATACACACACACAACTCACCAACACAACACACACTCATTTCGTATTGCCATTTTGTGAAAGATCGCGCGAAAAAAAGAATATTTAAATGCAAATTTCATTGTACAATTTTCGTAGTTCGTAGCAATTGTTAGCTATATTATTAGCTATATTATTTAGCGTCTAGCTCGTAAGTGTTCCAGCATTTATTCACACCCACACACACACAACTTTACGCATAACCCAAAGTCAAGATATATCTTTCCTTACCACACATGTATCTGCAATAATCAGGTGTAAATAGTCAGAGTCTATCTTTTATGTGTAATGCCAACATTTAAGCCGGCTTAACCCGGCCAACCGATTTAAGTGTTTGCCCACAATGTTTTTGTAAATTACAAAATATTTTATTATTAACTTTTTGGACTCTTTGTTTTATTTAAAGGGGGTGGGGATTGTTTGGTAATTTAAATCTTAGAAATGCTGAATTAGTTTTCTAGAGATTACTTGAAGAACTTCGAAATTCATTTTTTGTTGCCTACTTTTGAGCTGAAAACAACTGTGGCGCCATCTGTTGCTGGTTATATAATTTACATTTAGTTAAGATGTGTAAAATACACAATTGTAGATATTGCCCATGTAAAATGGTTCCCAATTAATGTAAGCAAATTGTTCATTTATTTTATTAATATATAATTTTTAATTAGAGCTTAATTAATATTTTTGCTGTTATTCTCTTATGACTTTTCAGTTATTTCTTTTACTTATCCTTGTACATAAATAAATATTTCGACCAAACTGCAGTTGAATAACACAAAAGTAAAGCATTAAAAAATAGCTCCCCTCCCATTCGCCAGACTTATTTTAGCAATAAATATATGAATCTATCAGAAGTGGGCTAATTGCGAAAGTCAACTGAATCGATTTGTGGACGATTACAGAAATAGCAATAGAAATACGAGTAGAAATGGCTTTAAATACGAATTAACACCCCAGGACGATAAAGTAGCATTATGATTGACTACAAATTTGCACTTGGCGTGAGTTAGGTCACCCCCTGGGAGGTGCTGGATTGTTCAAAATCATTGTACACATTTCCACATATCTCCGGGGTCGCACTCACACTGGGCGACAAAGCTGATTATTCAATTATCCCAGCTGCTTTGGCGCTCTTCATCCGCGTCGGTCGCTGCCATTCACAATTTAGTGGATCGTAAATTATGCACAGAGGCAGGGGGCAGGGGCAGGTGCGGGGGCAGGGGCATGCCATGTCGGAAGAGCATTGAAAAGAGCCATGTCTGCCGGGTCTGGAAACGAAACCCAGTTGGCTGAGCGATTGCTTGTTTTGTGGGCAACACCAGGTTAGTGACTCGTCAAATCATTTTGTACAGAAATTCTCACCCGGCAGCTCTTTAGGTCCAGAATTCATAAATTGTGTTTTTAACGTTTTTGTAATTGCATGTGCATTCCATCTCATATTAATACAAACCATAATGGGTGATGCTGACCGGGCGTGCCTCCGCCTCCGGAGACGCCAACCAACTCCGCAAAAGGCGATTCGCGTGTGCTTCCTGCGCAACAAGGATTTGTTCTTCAGAGGCGTCAACATGGCCATCTCCCAGGCCTTCTACAATGACTTCAACATCCTGCGGCAGGGCGTCACGGATGTCCTGCGACGCTACGCATCCCTGCCCTCGGCCATCGCCTCCTTCTACCGGATCGATGGCACCCGCATCTTCAGCCTGAATGGCTTCTGTGAGGGCGACATAGTGATCTGCTGCTGCCGTTACGAGAACTTCGCTCCACTGAAATACGATGTAAATATGAGCTATCTTCGGACACTGAAGTCGTTGATCCGCTGGAACGATCATCGGGCAGGAGGGGAATGGGGAGAGCAGGGACTACCCCCTTGCATCAGCCAGTATGTGAAGGCCGCAAGTCCCGTGGCGAAAGTACCACGGAGAATCGTCTACCGGAGAAAGTGGAAGCCCACTATCTGAGTTCCCTGTGATTTCCCAGGATAGCCAAGGATCGTCCTTCATCCGTTCGTGTTTAAAGGAAGGAGTGTGCTCGGAAATACGGGTTATTAAATTCCAAATTCGTATTCCCTCGGACTCAGGTTTAGTTTAGGTTTAAATGCAAATAGACAACAACAATAGCTTTATGATTTATGGCCGCTGCAAGCGATTTTAATTGGTGGCGTTCTTTGAGAATCAACTACGCATGACTCTACAGAGTGATACCTGTTTGGATATATATATGCTATATAACTGGTATTAACGTCACGGCTATTTGTGTTTGCACAATGCAGCCGAAATGCGCACGAGCGCTCGGTAAACTCACAAATATTACGTATACGACACCTTGTACTCGAAATTCGAGCGAAGATACAATCAAGGCAATTGTTTGCCCTGTTCAAATAGAGAGCCAGAGCTTGTCTTGCCATATAAATCAGAACCCTGATCGATATTGCGACATATTTAAGAGGGTATATATGCCACCCCCTGCACCCCCCCCTTGGGAGCTCAAGGTCGCCTGCATTGAGAAGTGTCTGCCCCTGATTTATCCCCTCCATCGCCCAGATAAGAGGAGCGAGCCTATTGCGCTTATCTTCCGCTTCGTTTTCAATTTACGAATCATTCCAATTGAACTTATACCGAGGCAAAGCCACAAGTTGTATCTTTTCAGTATCTGTATCTGTGAGAGCATCGCCAATCTGCAGCGTGTGTAATTCTCTCTTCCTGCTCGAGTGTGTGTCGGCGATCTCATTTACAGCTCTACCGCCGACCGCCGACAACTTTTGTTTAGTTGGAAAAGTGTTCTTTCAGTCGGCCGTCATTTAATCCAACGGACAGTCTGGCAGATGCGGTCTCGTTGCTTCTGTGGCTTGTGGATTGTGGCTTGTGGCTTCCGAGGCTCAGAGTGCCCTGTAATCCCCCGTCCTCCATCGCCATCGAAACAAAGTGAAACAGTTCCGCAACACTCTTAAAATAATATGTTTGCCCATTTTAGCATAACAAATAATCGGTTTGTAGGTGTCAATTAATTGAACATTTCAACCGTTCGTAAAAAGGTGCTAAAATTACTTAAGCTGAAACGTGCCGATCAGGAGAAATTCAATTTATTATAATTCACGGTGCGTGCTTTGATTTTCCAAAGGTGTTTTGGAATCTTGTGAAAAGTGCAAAACTGGGTGTGAAAATTCAAGCTGATTACGGAAGCAATCTAAAACAACTTATGTGAATATTTAACTTATAAAGCTTTTATAAAAATTATAATGTAACAGATGTCTTGAGTGAATATATTCCCCTGACTTCCATTAGTTTTATCAGTTTGATAACAGATTTTAGCTATAAGTTTGCCTTTGCTAAAATCTGTGAGAATCAGCTGACAACAAAATAGACTTCTCGCACCTGGGTTGCACTTATCACAAGTTTCTGTTTACCCACTCGAGCGGCTTGAGATACTTGTGCCAAGACGCCTCTAAATAAATTTAATTGAAAAAGCAATTCAAGCGACTCCTTCACCGACACATCCCACAGATGCGATTCAATTTCTCCAGCCACTCGGCAGCGCCCACAACAATAGAGACCACAACCACCCAGGCGAATGGCAATGAGAAGGCCTCCCAGCCGCTGAAGAAAGCCATCGAGGCCGATCCCGAATCGCTGGACAGTGTTATTAGCAATCCGCAATCCTATCCCATCACCATAGTGCCGAATCGCCCCACTAGCTTCTATGGCCTCTCCACAAATGGCAAGGCTTTCCAACGCCAGCCCAGCTGCAGGTGAGGGGGGGGCGGCGGGTTACTATATCCCAGCCACATTTACTTAGCCTAAGTGAGTTGGTCAATAAGTTATATTAGCCGATTAGTTAGAGCGTCTCTAATTGGCTAGGTAAATTCGGGGCGCTCTCTGACGTTGGCCTGGGGGAATCGAAATGCTGAGGAGCATTAGTTCCATTCGGTAGCGCGAAGTTAGAACGTCTATCGCGATGCAGGTTCCGCTCAGCGATGTCCAGGTCCTGCACGATCCCACCGATGCCGAGACGGTGGCCGGAGGCGACAAGGACGAGACCTTTGCCCACATGAAGGAGTGGAAGCGGCAGTATATGAGGGGCATCTCCCACACCCCCTCCCAGGCGGGAGTCTACTATGAGGCCTTGAAAGGATCCAGCCACTCACTGGCCAAGGGGTGCGCATTACTTGCAACTTAAAGTTAAAAAGATATCAGATAGTTTATCAGGGAACATAGTTTTTCATTCCGTGATTAGTTGGGAATTTTATTCATATTTTAAAATGGTGTTAAGTTTCCAAATTCTGGTGTTCGATCAATTTATTGCATCAAAAGAAAAGAATAATCCTATATAATAATATAATAATTTAGACCGCAATTAGTTGGGAGTTTAATGCAAATTTTTAAGTGGTGTTAAGTGCCGAAAATCAGGAGTTCGATAGTGTAATATATTGATTGCATCAAAAGAAATTAATAATCGTAAATAAAAGTTTAAAATATCATCGAATTTCCTTGTTACAAAATATCTTCATGCTTTTCTGCATTTTAACTTTGTCTTGCATAAATATGTATAATTTATAGTAATTCAAAATATCCAAAATATGAAAAAACTTTCAGCAGGAATTTATAGCGCAATTAGTTGGAAATTTAATAAATATTTTTAAACGGTGTTTAGTTCCGGAATTCATGTGTTTGATAAATATAATGCATCAATGAAAAGGAACAATCGCAAACAGTTTTTTCTTCCAATTTTTTTTTTTTCGAATTTCTCTGTTAAGCATTTTAAATTATCCCCAATTTTCTCTTGCATAGATAAATATGTATAATTCGTAGTAATTCAAAATATGCAAAAATAATCGTAAACAAATTTTACAATTTTTATTGAATTGCTCTGTTATGTGTATAATTTGCAGTAATTCAAAAAATATCCCAAAAAATAAGACCACTGCTGACGAACTTTTCAGCGGCAATTACTCAATTACTCAAAGTTCCAGTGCCGCCGAATGGCTTTCCGCACAGTAATTAGCCCGTCAAGGGGATTGACATTCAACTTGAACTTGCCGTCAGAGCCCCAATCATCTTCTGTGGACACACGTTGTCACGTTGTCGCCTCTCCGGATACTCTACGGATCTTTTTTTTGTTGTCTAGCTGATTAGCGGAGAGTGTAGTTTGCGGTTGTAATTTATCTGGTTGCGCCCACAGTTTGCACTGCAGAATGCAGTGTGCTTTGTGCTTGAATGCTATTCATTAGAGTCTCACAATTTCCTAGTTGCTCCAATCTCGGCAAGGTATTGTTCTCACATATGTCATCCGCTAAGCGGTTCTCCGGAGGGTCGGATTCCCAGGCACTTCCTTCACAGCGGCAGCTTCACAGAATCTTAGATATTTTTTTTTTGCGTGGGCCTTATTAAAAACAATAAAAAAATGGAACGGCGGACTCTGTTCAAAGCGTTCTGGGATGAATCACTTGGCACAAATATAGCTCAGCTAGCTAAATTTGATTAGCGGGCATTAATGCAATCGGCACAATGCCAATTAATCGACTGCAAACTGCAAGTGTCAATAAGGGGTTAAGGTGCTTGTGGTTTCCATTTCACAAATTCCATGTGTGGGTGTTGTGAATCCATTTCAATCGCAGTCCCAGTCCCAGTCCGGTCACAACTGGAGGTAATAAATCAAAGACTTTGTGGGGGAGCCGTAATTAAGTCCGGAATCAAGCCGAGTCGGGATTGCACCGGACCCTCAACTATATATCAGTCCGAGACCGATCTGGCATTCGCCTTGGCTTGGCGTTAATTAGATGCAGTTCCCAAATGGAACGAGTGCAAATGCACACACTTAATTTACACAATTAAACAACACGACGACGAGACATCCAATTTCATCTGTCTCTTGAATAAATCATAGTAATATCATGGCCATGAAATAATAATAATGAGGGAAGAGGGGTTAATATTTAATAATGATTTACTTTTGATAATAGAGATTAAGTTCTTTGTCGGGCATAAATAATTATACTTTTAAATGTGAAAGGCCCCAAAAAAATATTTAATTTAATAATTTTTTAGTTGTGAAATTCAATATAAATATTGTAGATTTATTTTATTAATATTTTTCTTACAGAAATATTTATTTTTATGAAGTAATTGGAAATAATTGTTTATATATCATAAAATGAGGAAAGCACAAAAAAAAATCGCTGCTTTAAAATTTTTTGAAGCATACTTTTAGGCATTTTTATATTCTTCTGAATTTTTCCTCCCTGCAGATCTCGCAATTTCCGGCCAGGAAGTATGCGAAGGGTCCGAAGACGGGCTGTTTTCAAGAATGGAGACTGCAATGTGGTCCAGAAGCACCTTCAGAGGCGACGAGTGCGCTTCCTGCAGGATATGTACACCACCATGGTGGACTGGCAATGGAGGTGGACACTGCTGGCCTTCGCCCTGAGCTTCATCCTCTCCTGGCTGTTCTTTGCCCTCATCTGGTGGTTGATTGTATACACACACGGCGATCTGGAGGATCTGCATATGCCCGATAATCAAGGTGAGGGATTTTAGTTTGAGAGGCTTAAAAACCTGGATTATATATATATTATTCCCATCTCCAGAGGAGTCTGGCTGGGCGCCCTGTGTCTCGGCCATCGATGGCTTCACCTCCTGCTTCCTGTTCTCCATTGAGACGCAGCACACTATTGGCTACGGAGTGCGCACCACCTCCCCGGAGTGTCCCGAGGCCATCTTCATGATGTGCTTCCAGTCCATCTACGGCGTGATGTCCTCCGCCTTCATGGCCGGAATCGTATTTGCCAAGATGACGCGGGCCAAGCAGCGGGCGCAGACCCTTCTGTTCTCCAAGCATGCGGTTATTTGCCAGCGGGATGGATGCCTCTCCCTGATGTTTAGGGTGGGGGATATGCGCAAGTCCCACATCATTGGAGCCGGGGTAAGGGCCCAGCTAATCCGCACCAAGAGCACCAAGGAGGGCGAGGTGATGACGCAGTTCTTTACGGAACTGGAGATAGGAACAGATGACTCCGGCTCAGATCTGTTCTTCATCTGGCCCATGGTCATTGAGCACAAGATCGACGAGAATTCGCCGCTTTACAATCTGAATGCCACCGACATGCTGCAGGATAAGTTCGAGATTATCGTCATACTGGAGGGCACAGTGGAGTCCACGGGGCAGAGCACCCAGGCCAGATCCAGCTATATTAATACAGAGATCCTGTGGGGCCATCGCTTCGATCCGGTGGTGCTGTACAACAAGGATCTGCAGGCCTACGAGATCGACTACGGACGCTTCAACGAGACCACCCAGGTGGATACCCCGCTCTGCAGTGCCCGGGAGCTGAACGAGATCTACAAGATCCAGGAGGGATTCCGCACTCCAGGTAGGACTGCCCATTGGTGTGCCCTTTGAATCCATTCTAGTGCTTGTTTGTTTGTTTGTTTGTTTTGTCCACCAGAAACCACATTCAACATGCGTCAGCTGTCCCACAATCATTCCGATCAGGCCTCCTAGGTCCAGGATCAGGTGTTATGTTGCTTTAGTTTGTAATCGTCTTTGTTTTATGTGAGTCCTTACATTGTTGCGTGCTAATTGCAGCCTTCCAAGTAATGGACTTTAATTCTGTTTTGCAGCTTCCCCCTCGACCCATTCGAGTTGCAGTTCCGGATTTCGGTACCCTGGAAAAGCGAGCCGCCTGAGGTGGCAACTGTCGGTGCCCTTGTAGCGTCCCTCTGGTGTCCATTCGATTGCTATGAAAATAAGTTAATAAACGCTTTAGTTCGAGTCTTGAGTCTACACCCAAATTGCATGTCCCTGGGAATTCGTACAAATGACACATAAATACCTGGTAGCAGTTGCAACTAGCGGCTCTCTCTGGGTTCGGGTCTGGGTCTGGGACCGGGTCCAACCCACTCATTAGGCATCATTAATAACCCGGTCATATCAATGCAAGAGGTGCCAAAAAAGAGCTGAACACACACACTCCGCGAAACAAGTTCGTTTCTTCAGTCTTTTGTTGGTGGGCGTACGAATACTGGATTTCTTTCGGGGATCGGGGGATTTCAGGGGACTGGGGGTGGCGCCTAGACGCTACATTCATATCCTTTTAATTGAAATTGAATCAATAACTCTTATTTGCGCAAACTAATCAACACTAAATTATAACACTCACAGAGAAACAACTCGAATATTTATTATCGCATTTATCACCGCTCCCTTGGATACATATATCCATACCCAAATCCAACGAAATGTGGGTGTGGGTCAGATGCCTGCTACGCTCCCTGCCCCGGCCATAAATACAATGCCAAATTTCAGCAACTCTATTACAACTCACCCGAAAAAAATTACAAAACCAAAAAACAAAAATCGCACACAACAAAAATAAATAGGAACGCAAACGAAATCGAAATGAATGTTTCGCTGCCAAAGGCGGGGGCTGTCCCAGGGGGTGGGTGCAGTGGCTCAGTGGTGCGGTGGTGCTGAGTGCTGAGCAGCGTCCTTAACCCAGTTTTTAGGCCCCCAGTTGCAGTTGCAGTTGGTGGTGCACCAGAACCACAGCCACTGCCACAGGCGCGCTTTATGGTTAATTACTTGTTAAATGTTTTGTCGCTTTTATCAGCTCACATGGTTAAGAGCTCCATTAGCCGGAGACGGAGTCGGAGTCGGGCACCCACAACCCATGTCAGGGGGCTCCTCGGAGTGGCATGCGTCTCTCTCTGGGTAGGGGACATGTCCCCTCGATGGCCATTTAACTCTTGTGATTGGCTTCGACGAAACGTGCCGGCTGATCGACAGAATTAAAATATTATTCGCGCATGAAACGTTGCAGGCAACGAGCGCCGCATGTGGCATTACTTTGCGACTCCGACTTTGTGCCTCCGACTGTGGCACGTTTCGAAGACAAAAGGCGCCACCCAAATGGCTGTAGCCACTTGGCCCCGCGGGTCATAATTCCCGCTTAGCTACCTCTCCGCCCAAAAAAAACTTTTGCCAGTTGTGCCAAAATAATTTTTCGTGTAATTTTCAATGCATGAACGTGGTTCGTTTGTCGGGGATAACTATGTTGAATGCTCCTTGGAGTGGACATGATTAGAAGCATCTGCGGGTTTAGAAAACCAGGAATTTAATATAATTTTGTATTAATTTTTGCAGAATTAAACACTACATTAATTACTCAAAAAAAAAACCATAAAGTACTTGATAAAAATCTGCTTCTTTAAAGTCAGACGGCAGCCTAATAAAGACATCAATCGAGGCGATGACTCAGGATGGTTTCTGCCCCAGAGATCTGTGTGGCAGGCCACTGATAAACGAAGTTGCAAAACACGCCTAAAATTAACTGCAGCAAAACAAAAGGTAGAACATGCTACATAACTCATCCATAATCAACACTGTTTACATAAATTTCAAAAATTATTACACGGCCAAGGAGGGACATGGATAGGTACAGGGACAGGGATAGGGATGGGGACAGGGATGGGGACAGGGAACGGGACTGGAACTGGGGACTGGGTCTTGGTGTGGAACTTCTGCAATGGGATCTCTGGGGAGAGCGCGTGATGAATGCTTAAATAATGCGCTTAACCCTGTGCGAACATAATTTATGGTGTGCGGATATGCATGAGTATAGTACAAGTAGTAGTAGTAGTAGTAGTTGGAATCCTCGCAGATGCAGTGAGTCGGTCAGCAACACACGCTGTTTTCATTGTTATTACACGGACGTTGCCGTTGACCAATCTGTATGGGCTGCCATTTTGGCCAAATTGATTAATTACGGTCATTCCCCGGCCTCGGGTTGCGATGCCATCCCAGATGGAGACAGACCCAGAGCCAGAGCCAGAGCCAGCAGCGCTGTATAAGTAGCATAAAATGCCATAAAACGCCGGTCAGGAGCCAGGTCCGAGCGGCTCCGAGCATCAAGTCATTTGCCACTAAGGACAAAAGCCGCCAAAAAGCCGAAATTACTCAAGCGGAACGAACGAGCTGGAGTGGAGTGGAGATCTTCTTCTTTGCCACCAAACCCGATCCTCAATATATGCCGCAATTGATTTAAGTTACCCCGAAAAGGGGAGCTTACTTATAGTATATATATATATATATATATATAGTAATATGCTCGCATGTAGCAGAATGTATATATAATAATTGTGAATTGCCTCGGGGCGTGCTGCATGTTCTGCTGTACCATAAGTAATAAGCATTTTCATGTCGCATGGGGGCTTCAGGGGGTTAATGCTTAACACGCCGTTGCCGTTGCCGCTGACATGCCCAACTCGATGATGACGCTGCCCCCAGGGCCCAGCCAATCTCTTTGAGTAATATTGAAATTAATTATTTCTGATGGAAATTATTAAGTAATTTTTTACGAGCTGGCTCTGGCTTTTGCTTTTCCTTTTTTTCCGAATTCCCTAATTAATTATATTTATTAAATAACATAATAAATTAGCGCTTGCACTTGTTGTTATGCTTGCTCCAATTAAGGAAGTGCCACTCCAAGACGTTCAAAATGATCAAGACCCGTCTCTGGAGTCCCGACCAAATTGGCTATCGGGTCAACCGGTTTTTTCGTATTTTTTATTTTTTTTATTTTTTATTTCGCTCTGTTGATAACGCGCTTTAATTAAAAATCTGCATACATTTTTGGGCAGTTGCAAGTCTCGCAGCTTTTTGCAGCATTTTTTGTATTTTGGTTTCGCGAAGAGCCGCCAAAAAAATATCAAAATCAAAAGCGGCACAGACTCTTTTATGACAGATCTCACTTTGAAGTTGACGTCCGAACTGTCAGAGAATAACACTTGAAGTCGGATGAAGCAGATGCAGTATCTCCGCCTTTGTTGTTGGGGGGACTTTGGTGGCTTTTTGATGTGAAGTGAAGTTAATTTAGCGAACTTCAACTGACACAAAAGAAATTGCACAACTCGGGCAAAAGGGCAAGGGCCCCCTTTGATATTTGTTGGCATTTTGTAAGACCTTAAAAGTATATATTGGTAGTAGTTGAGTATTTATATCACAATTCTTAGCGGGAACAAGTTGATGCACAATTTTTGCACGCTTATCCTTCATGGCTGCTTTATAACGAGTTCCACATAAAAAGCAGTCTTAATTTTTCAAAATTATAACCTTCATGCTTGATTGTTTCCTGACGAAAGTTCAAAAACCTCAAAGTCAGTACAATAATTCAAGTAAATAATACTAAAAAGGTATATAGCTTTGATCCATTAGCAAATAATCAATACAATACAATCTTCTATTCTTATGCTAATCGATGGTTTTAATACCCTGATATATAATTTATAATTCATCTGCCATGAACCTTTCACATTTACACATAATAATATTTCGGGGTTTTTCTGAGCTTTTTTGTTTTGGAAAGTCTTATGTGAAAATGATTTCGGGTTAAGAACGAGCTGGGTGGAGATTTGGGTCTCTCCACAAGAGATGCCTTAACAATTTGCAAATGGCTCGAGAGCAGCTTTATCTTAATGATGCATAATAAAATTATGGCGGCAATCGAAGGCGAAATCAATAACAGACGTTGCCCACTCGCACTCGCAGAGAAAGTAATTATTGGCCGGCTCCGACACCCGTCAAATCCGATATTCGATAAGGCCCGAGAGCTGCCGGATAAGGAGCGGCTCAGATGAAAGTGGCCAGAGGGGAGGGACAGGCCCTGGCGGAATCCATGGAATCCATCTCTCTCCATCTGGCGGCTCGTTTGCACCCATCGTCACTTGATTGAAGGCCCAGAATGCAGGAGCAGGCAACAAATCAACGCCAGCAAACTGACCTACAGCAGCAGCAGCAGCATCGCAAGATACTTTATAGCAGATACCAGATACTCGGCATCCCACAGATACCAGTTCCGTGGTCGCCGTTTTATGGATGCAAATTGCATGCCCTGGGCCCTGTAATCAGGGCCCTTCTGCCGAGGGCTCTCTGTGCGTGTAATTTGAGCGACAAGTCGATCCCCGGACGATACGGGAATTGGGTCACATTTGACTGCCAGGAGCTACAACTCCAACTCCACTTAACTGCAATGATTGGCCAAATGGCAAAAAAGGGACTAGCGGAGGCGCCACCTAGCGCACACACATCTCTTGATTGACAGCCCCTCGGGATTTAAGATGTGCGCCCTTGTCTTCTGCTCTGTCTTGGTCTGTCTGGAGCTGAGATCCCAGTGATCCCCGTGTCCTTGCCATGTAACGAGCTTTAAATAGCTTCAATTACAGTCGGAGATTGCGTAATGCCCGGGTTCCATGCCCCCTGTTTCAGTGCTCCTCCAGATCCTCTCCCCCCTCCCTCTACCAACGACTTTGAATTTAATACTTGCGGACGGCTGGCGGAGCTTGACGAACGACAACGGCTCGCCAGGAGGTCATGTCACAAAAATATCCATTAACACATCATAAAAATTAAAAATTAAGAAACCATACGAGCGAGGCAATAAAACCGCAATGCCTGTAAAATAAAATATCTGTCCGAGGGAATAAAAACGCCAAGGCATGCCAAGATAATCGCAGTTGAGGTAGTGGTAGCAGCGGGCGGGGGCAGTGGCGGGGGCAGAGGGGATCCCAGATCCCAAATCCCAGAGAGAGAGAAAAGTGAAACCGGTAATTATGCATTATGTATGCACGCCACCAACGCGGCGGATTAAAATGAGGAGCTGGGGAGCAGGATAGCCAAGCTCCCCGGGGGAGGTCAGGGGTGATGAGGGGGTGCGGAGGGGTAACAAGGGGGGTGGCATTTCAAGCCGGCTTACTGTCTGCCCACGCTAAGTAGGAAATACATTTTTGCAATATTTATTTTTTTATTTTTTTTTCGGCAATTTACGTGCCATGGCGCGCGACCCGCAAACAAAAGACTTAAGCGACGAACTTGCAGTAACATAAATTTCACTTAATTGCAGCGGGCAAAAAACCAGAATGCATCCAATCGATAAAAAAAAGCAGTGGACAGAAACTGCAGCAAATAAATGAGCTCAGCACGCAGTCGAAATGCTTAATGCCAGCTAAAAAAAAAAATATATACGAAAACCCGAAAATGAGATATGCAAAGCACATAAAATTAAGTAAAACAAAAGCTGCCCAGAACATTTATCTTGGCATCCATTGAAATGCATGTGGAGCAGGGCAATTTCGTTCCTCGAATCTTCTTCCGCCTGTGAATTTGTCTCCGCCAGGTCCAAGTGCCAGTAGCTCATTTTCATTGTGCTGCATACTGCAAGCCGGGCTCAGAGTCGGGCTTAATTTCTGACAATGACAGTGAATACTCGTATGCCACTTGCACTCGATATTTTTTTTTTTGGGTTTTTTGTGGATATTTTTTGGGTTGTTTTTTTTTTTGGGTTTTCTGTGTGCGACGCTGTAAGTGTTAAAGTCAACAATCGTGAGAAAAGAATTTTATTGTTGTTTCGCCTGCGTTTTTTTTTCTTCGTTTATTCGAATATTTTGTGCCTTTTGGTTTATTTTCATTTTTGCGGATACTGAAGGTCACTCGGCTGAAGTTGAATTCTGTTTCGGTTTTCGTATCTCTTTGGCCTTTTTTTCGGCCGCATATGATGCCTGCCAGCCAGAAAGCCAACCAGCCAACCAACCAACCAACCAACCAGCTAACCAAAAGTCGCCTTTTGTTGGCCAGATTTCGCTGGGCTATGTCTCTGTTTCCCTCTGTTCCTCCGCTCATGTTAAATTGTCCGTTTCATGTTTCTGTTTAAATGTCAGTTGTAATTTGTTGTATTAACCCATACCACATGAATTATGTTTAGTTCGAATGTAATTGATTTGAATGCAATTTGAATGGCAACAACACTGCAGCAACAACGGGCCAACAACAATGCCAATATTAACAATAACAGCCACAGGAGCGTCGTCGTCGTCGTTGCCGGCAAGTCAAATTGAAAATTGCCCTCAACTTTGGCCGAGATTAAATGGAATTATGCAAAAGAGCTGCCTGGGAACGGGCCCGAGTCGATCCACTCCACTCCACCACGAACACGATCTCAATGAGAACTTCATCAAGAACTGGGTGCAGCTGGGATGCAGCCGAGGTGTTACCTGCCCAACAATGCTATCGGATGAAGTTGTACAATGCGAAATTAGCTCCTGGTTTTACTAGTTATATAATTTGTTTTCATATTTTTTGGTAACTTAGGAAAAAAGCCACAAAATATTTGGGTTTGAAAAAATAAAAGATTGTTGAAATCAGTTCTAGCAAAATTATAAGTTTTACAATGCAAAATGAATTTCTGGTTTTACTAGTAAAATAATTTACTTTAATAATTATTTAACTTGGAAATAAAACCTCAAAATATTTGGGTTAATAAATAAAAGATTGTTGAAATCAATTCCAGCTAAAATTGTATATATAAAATACTGAACAAAGTTGTACAACACAAAAATCGGTCTTGGTTTTACTTGGATGTATTTTTGGTAACTTGGAATAAAGCTACAAAATATTAAGGTTAAAAAAAGATTTCTTAAATAACTTCTAGCAAAAAGTAGATTATTCCAAGTCTCAGCAACCTCAGATTTTCCTTTCATTGGTTTAGATTTTCACAATCGGGGAAAATTCACTTACATAGTCTAAGCAGCCGCATTCAGGTGTTTCCCTATATTTTGTAGTTCAAGGACTGAAAGACCGGAAAAAATAAAGCCCAGATAGTACGCGATTTTCTCCGATGAGTTTGAGTGACCATGACCGCTAACCCGTGCATCTTCTGTTTAGATGAAAAGCGTTTTCCGCGCCGCATCTCCTGCGGTCACTCCTTCTGTGCGGACTGCTTCGACCGATATCTTCAGCTGGGTTGCGACTGGCGTTGTCCGCTCTGCCGTCGTGACTTCAGGCTTCCGGATCTTCTCCTTCCCACAGGACAACTGCCGGACGAACCGGACGAGGCCGAACTGGCCCTCCAGACCGACACTCTGGTGCTCAGCCTCTCGGAGCAGGAGTGCCGATTCTTCGAGCAACTCCACCGGGAGGCCCAGTTGGGATACTCACACTGAATACACAATTATACTAGGTAACCAGTCTGTGATTCTGGTTATTGTTTCTATATCTATACACACACACTTATATCTACAAGTACTCAAAAAAATATTTGTCACATTTTTTGGGAATTTTTTAAATGACTTTGCTTATTCTAATTTGCATTAAAAAAGTTTTCAAACTTATTTTTGCAACTTGTTAATTGTAATCTTGTATTTGTAACTTGGTAAAATGGTTTTAGCATAAACCTGAAGACCACTAGATCGATGGCTTAACCAAGTTTGGCACGTTCTCGACTGCTCCAAGTGCTCCAAGTGCTCCAACCAACCATCCATCCATCTCCCAGCGCTAACTCTTCGCCATCGATCAGCATTTGTACAAATCCGCTCGTGCAGGCGCAACTTAATTAGCCGCTTAGACTGGCTAATTGCCGTTTGAGCCAGGTTCGAGCCGGGCTCTGGCTTGGGGCTTGATAAATTGATAAGCCCGGCCGCAGATGAACAGCTAACGATGGCCATTAGCAGAAGTGACAGCGCCAGTCGCAGCGGCTGCTGAAAAATGGTGCAAAAATGTTTATTAAATGTTCATGCCTGACCGCCGGTCAGTGGAGCAGGCCTATCCCAGATCCCAGATCCCACCTCCCTGCTCCCTGCTCCCTTCTCCCACCTCTCAGCTCCCAACTCCCAACTCCCTGGCTGGCCGCATTTGTTTGTTTGCCGTTGTCTTTTTGGTGGCTTTATCGCACGAATCATTTTTAGCTGGCCATTTTGACAGCGTTTTGAGTCAACAACATGGCGCATGCAGCAGATACAAATCTATGCGGCACATTATGCAACTGCGGCGGCGATCGTGCAAATGCTAAGAGCCAAAAACTATCTCATGGATTTGCGCAATTTGTCATCCTGGAATCGGAATCTGAATCGGAATCGTATTTACCGAGGGAGAGGGGCGATTGAGGAGTTGCGGCAGTGCGTGTGTGCGGGCGTGGCCCGTTGAGCAGTTTTTTTTTTATTATTGATAAGGCTTGCCAGGCCAGGATTTAGTTGGCCAATTATTAATGCCCCTTGTCGCCGGGCTGCGTGTAATTTGTGGCAGTTGTTGCTGCTGCATGTTGCTTGCTGCTGTTGCAGTTGCACTGAAATGCGATACACACCGCCGATTGCTCATTTATGAATGTCCGGCGATGGCCGCGATGTGCGATCGTCAATCTTCGAACTTAGCCACGCTTACATGTGATTTAACAAGCTAACAAGCAGGCCACCTTATCGCTGATACCCTGCTCCCGATAGTTGGCACTTTTTGGTAGCAAAATAGTTGGCAACAACATGAGAAATAAGAAATCCCAACTACGAGTTCATTGAACGTGCGGGGCTTTCAACAGATCGGTGCACCGCATGCAACGTGCCACATTTTTAGCATTTTTATTATCGCAAGTCATTTGTCAAATTGCTAAACTGACATTAAAGCCGCCTTTCCTGTGGGCTGATAAACCAATTTGACATTTTAGCCGGCGATGATCGATGGATCCGTTGCGATCCCTCCGGATCACCCGATCCGCGGATTCCCCCCCGGGGAAGGAGGAGCTTCGGGA
>JAJJHY010008598.1:3143372-3233869 GCA_021224005.1 Drosophila setifemur | reverse complement strand
TGTAATGTAATAGAACAATAAGAATTTGTTGAATCAAATAACATTGAATAATTTCAATTATTAAATAAAATAATATTTATTTTCTGAATAATTATTAAATACATATTTTAGTTACATTCCTTGATAGGATATACAAATTTCGGTATACCTGAAATTGGCTTAAATGCATTTTTCCCTCTTCTGGTTTGCATTGGCCACCACAAAAGCAACAAAAGCAACATTGGCCACAATAACATGTATGTTGCATATTTTGGCTTGGCCTTGTTGTTGTTGTTGTTTTTTGTACTGTTCCCAATGTTGCTGCTGGTGATCCTGCAGATCCCTGCCCTGCCCCCCAAGTGCTCCTCCTGCGATCGACTGAAATTATTTTCTCTCCCTCGTTCATGTTTCGTTTTCGGGTTTTTGGTTTGTTTTATTTTCGGGTTTTCGGTTTTTGGTTTTTGGTTTTGGGTGTTTTTATGTTCTTATAATGCGACTTATCAGATTTTTCGAAGCTGACAATGGCCGAAAAGTGGCCAACTCCAGCTCCAGCCGATGGCAATGGCCGTGAAGGTGAGTGACAGGGGGGGAAGGGGAAGAGACCGAATGACAGGGGCTGAGGTGGAGGGGGGGATTGCGGTTTTAATGCGTGTGCTGCAGCCGCTTGTATTAAATTTTCTTTTCTTTTCGTTTTTTGTTTTTTTTTTTTTATGGCCCCTCTCCGGCCACGCGACTGATATTTAATATGGTTTTCTTTTCTTTTTTATTAATTTTGTTTCCCCCGCCTCCCGTTCGATGATTTTCAATAAAATTAAATTGAAAATAAAAATAAAATAAAATTTTATGTTATTATTATTTTGACGCTGAATCCGCGAAGTTGAGGCCCGCGGAGGAAGATTGTTGACTCCCGATAAGTGACCAAAAAAACAAAAAAAAAAATGCATTCGTCGGATTCGGATATGGATCTTAATGGCCGGCGTTGTGAAACATGGATATGCATATATATGGTTGGGAATTTATTTTATGTCTTTATTGGCATTTGCATATATTATTTTATTTTATTGAATTTTGAATTACATTGCTTCCATATTTATGAACAAATTAAATTAAGCATAGATGGAACGCTTTATTAGCTAATCAAAGCAATCAGTCAACAAAACTATTCATCTTCCCCACTATTAAGTCCCCTCTTGTATCTCAAAGATTCCCGATGTGCCGCAAACCCGTTGGATACTTTGTTGTTGTTGTTTTTTTTCCTCGTGTTGGGGGTTTTTCGCTTGTCAAATATTTGCAAATCGCTTTGACATCTGGTTCGACAACTTGTTATCGTCTGGCCCGACTTAGCCCGGCTCACACATATTTCGGTTTTAATAAATTGTACCACAATTTGATACGACCACGACCACGCCCACCCCCCTCCAGCTGCCGCCCATTTCCCGAGTCTGGACTCCGACTCCGACTCCAACTCCGACTCCAACTCCACATTGGACATTGCAGCTGTCTTTGGGCTTTGATTAGGCGTGGAAAAATATTGTCCGAAAGCATTTTAATCGTTTTGATTAAAAGCCACCACGCCTAATTAGTTGAAAATTTGCTGCCCGCCTGTCTGTGTTTAGTTTATTTATTTATTTTTTTTTTGGTTTTGTGGTTTTTTTAATTCGCTTTTCCAAAACCGGTGCAGATGGAAAACCTTTTCGTCAATTGCTTGGTTGGCCAGCCAATTTAGCAAATAATTCATACGAACATAAATCGCGATAGGCCCTGCCATTGTGGCTGCTGCAATTGTGACTGCCACAAATTGTTGGCCAATTGTTGTTTCCACCGGAGAGAAGAAAAAAAAAACAAATACGAGCTGCGACACGCCCATTGTTTGTAAATAAATAACTTTTCGTTGTGCATTTTGTTCTAATTAATTTTTTCTTCATCTGTCCGTTCGTTTTTCTTTGCTTTTCGTTTAAGCCTGCCTGCACACTCAACACATTTGGCGATAAGCATCGGGCCGAATGCCTGGGCCAACAAAACGATCGAACGACATTGGCAAATATGGACGATTAGCAACAGGGCCGAGAGTGGCACTCGAAAACCTGGCCCGAACACGTGCTACCAGGTGGGAGACCCCTGCTTTTGCATCAACTTGCGGGGCGACCCTCGCATAATGCACACAAAAACGTGCCACTACACCCATGACTTGCCGTGCAACAACAACAACAACAACTACCTTTTAATTGAAAATGTTGATTGAACTCAAGTTCGTTGCCTAAGTCTTTCGTTTGGGCTGCTCCCCTCCCCTCCCCGCACCTGTTGTTTTTACAGCGTGACACCCGATTGCTGTAGTAATTAATAACAGCTAACAACAACAACAGTAACAACAAATTATGAATTTAATAACTGTAAATTTGTAGTTGTTAAAATTTACGATTTAATTGCCGAATGCCTTTGAATTTATGGCGAGTGATAAGTTTTCACGCTTCAAATTGAATTGCGAACGGCGAGTGTTTTGGCCATGTCTGTCTTTGGCCCAGATTGGGATTGGCTTTTGACCTTAGGCCGGCGGAGGAACGACCACCCAGGTGGCTTTGAACTAGACCTTGTCATCGGGCCAACCAAGTAACCAACTATCCGCAGCTGACTTTGACTTTGACGATTGACGTTGAGATTTCGCCAAAGCAACAAACTAACAAAAAAAAAGACGTGGCCAAGTGTAGTTGGCCAAAGCTGGCAAGCCGCTTAGCATTCAGCCGATCGTGGTCTTCATCGATGATGCTTAGGTTTTTTTTTGTTTGGCCACAATTACTTATTTAATCATAATTTCGTTCGCGTTCCAACAATCATCAATCATCAAATGCAGCCGGCAGAGCGTTCTGCGACTGGGCCAACTGTCAGGCTGACAGATTGCCGCTTTCAGCGGAATGGCGAGCGAGTTTGGCCCACTGGACCGCTGGAATGCAGCTATTCGCCTTCTGCCCCGGCTGTTTAGCGCAAAAAGTGGCATCAGCCGCAGAACGCCACAATTATCTAGTCAACAGGCAGCAGTCAGCGGGCAACGAGCGAGTCAGTCAGTCAGTCAGTCAGTCAATCGGGCCCGTTGAACTTGCCGTTGATCAATCGATCACGTTTCGGAGTCTAGCAACCACTTGGTAATAAACTGGCTCGTACCCTGTAAGCCATGGCCAGGGAATCCCCTTTCTCGAATCCCAATATACCCTTTTTTTCTTCTCTCTAAATGAACTTTCCAAACGGGGCAGCACTCGCGAATCTCTGTGGCTGCGGCTGTTGCAGCGGCAGATGGATTGATTGATTGCCTGAAACAGTTAGCAGACATTGTCTGGCCGGGCTTATTGCTATTTATGATCTTGATCTATGGATCGGGGGCAAGAGCACATGCGGCGCTGTCGAGAGCAGCCAGTGCAGCACATGTTGATAATCAGCACGGAGCCGGGCTTGATAATGATGCTGTGCCACGAAAACTCTGCCAGGGAGCTGGCCTTGATTGCGGGATTGGTGGATGGGGAGTCCACCTCCTTGATGGAGAACATTTTCCAAAAAACTGTTGCTCAAAAAACCTTTAAGGGAAGTGGCAGGTTAAAGAGCCGAGTGGTTGGTGGTGTTAAGTGCACGATAATCGATTCGATTCGATTCGTTTCGTTTCGTTTTGGACTGGTTGCTGGGATGTTGGCGTTAAACGGCCACAACATCAAATTGGCTATTTACGGCCTGTTGCCTGTTGCCCGTTGCCTGTTGCCTGCATTTTCCCCGGGGTTGGCAGGAAATCATACATTTGCATGTGCTGCCTGGAAAGTATCTATTAGCCTGCACTCAAAAAACTGAGATATACTTCAGGAAAAAACAGAAAAAAAAGAAAAACTTTGGCGAGACATTACAGCATTTGGTAAGGGAGCTTACAAACTGGTTAATACACTTGGCAACATTTAATTACCCAAAAGACGGCAAACTCAAAAATAATTCTGTGTTTGCTCGAATGCTCGGCAATCAATGAAAAGTCAATAAAAAGCACATGAGCCGAAAAAAAAGAGTCTTGGCCAACAGAGAACAGCAACGGGTTTCGAGATGCGGCTGCAGCACTCAGCTCTTAGCTTGATTAGAGGTATTTACCTGTGGGCCATTTACCTGAGAGCATGCTAATTACCAGCTTGTCGCCAAGTGGCCAATGCAATTTAGCCCCCTCTCTTTTGATGGAATTGTGTTATCAAATGCATTTCCTAATAGAGCCACACACTTCCCCGTTTTTGGCCAGTTTAGCTGACTCCTCCCACAAGTGGTGGAAAATCCGCCCACAATCCTCAATTGCAATTCAATGCACTAATGATTTATTTAAAGCGCATTAATATCGGTATCGGAATTCGGCACTCGGAGAGAGAAGAGAGAAGAGAGGTTGGGTGGGCGGCTCTTGCTGGGATTCCTTTCGGGCCACACCCCATCTGCCTGGCATTGGCAGTGACCCAGCACCACTGCACCACCACCGACCACCACCGGGCAGCACCACTGCGTACTTCCCGTATCGCTCGCTGCGTATCTGCGCCGCGGGTGTAAAACGAAATCGACATTTAATGCGCTACCACACAATTGCAATTGTGGGTGAAGAAGGGGGAGGGGCACACCTGAGGAAGGGGGATGTAGGAGACTCCACCTGAGGGGGAGGGAGCGGTCCGAGCGCGCGTTTCCGTTTGAGTTGCGGTTACCATGATATCGCATATTTCAATCAATTTGCTTATTATTGTCGTTGCTCTCGGGGCATTCCCGTTAGTATAATAGACCATAAAGGTGCGCTTCAGATCGACACACAAAACACAAAAAACACAAGACACAAAAAACACAAGACACAAAAAACACAAGACACAAAAAACACAAGACGAGGAAACAGCAACAACAATTTCACCTCAATATATATGCCAAGTTGGATCTGTAGCTTTCAGCTATACCCTAGCAAAAGGTATTTGGAAAAAAAAGAAAAAAAAAACAAAAACATATAAGAGTAATAAAAATGATTATTAAATTTAATATTTGATTACTATGATAACAACTCTAGATGAGTGCTTTACATAGAAAATATATACATATGTACATAAAAATTGATTATTATATCTTTATTTTTGAATACTTTTTTGTGCTACTCTATATTTTATTTAACAACAACTCTAGAAGAGTGTTTAACATACAAAATATTCATATATATTAAAATTGATTATTAAATCTTAACTTTTTGTATTACTATTGGGAATTTATCTATTTGTGCTTCCCTTTTTTTTAGCAACATTCTAGAAGAGGGTTTAACGTATAAAATATGTAAAATTAAATTGATTAATATATCTTAGTTTTTGATTAATATTGGGAATTTTCTCTAACAACTCTAACATTGACATTTACAATAAATTTTTGTATTAAATCTTACTTTTTTGTTGGGAATTTTCTCTATTTGGGCTGCTTAAATATATATATATACAAAATAAAATAAAATATATGTAAAAATGATTGTTATATCTTACTTTTTGATGACTATTGGAAATTTCCTTTATTATTTTTGTATTATTTATTTTGGTAAAAACTCTTGAAGAGTGTTTCCATACAAAATATATAAATTAAATAAATAAAGATTTATATTTTTGATTAGTTATGGAAATTTTCTCTATTTATGCTGCGCTATTATTTTTGTAACAAATCTCGAAGGGTGTTTAACATATAACATACTAAATATACAATAAAATTTATTACCTAATCTGAATTTTTGATTACTTATGTTATCGATTACTGTTGATTACTTACTTTCGAAGAGGAGGCAACTCTTAATGTTGGTAACAACCCTAGAAGAGTGTTGTTAGTGTCGTCCCTGGTTAAGTTTATTTTCACTTCGAATACTTCTTTTTTTTGGTTTTTTTTTTTGTTTTTGTGTTTTTTTTTTTATTTTTGGGTTGTGTCTAAAGCGTGAGATGCGACCAGATGCAAATTTGGCCGGCACGATGTCCCTGACAGACACTTGTCAACGAATTTCAACGAATTCCTTTATGTTCCTCGGTGCTGCCGATGCCATTTTGTTCTCGACAAAACTATGCAAATATATGTCATGAAGATGGAGATGACGATGCCATGCCAAAGCCGATCCAGCCGATGTTGATGCTGATGCTGGAGCCGGAGTTGGATTTGGAGTTGGAGTTGGGGCTAAAGCCAAGCTGCCAAGTCGAGTCGTCATGTCAACTTGCCCGACAACAACAAATGAAGATCAGCGGTGGCTTATTTATTTTATTTTTATGTTCCCCCCTGCCACAAGGGAACACATCTCCGAGTGCACGCCCCTGCAACTGCAACTTTGGCTCTAACTCTAACTCTAACTCTGGGTTGAACTGCAACACTTGGAGGCTGATCCGCAGCTAAAGCTTAGAGCCTTGCCTTGCCTTGCCTTAGCCATGGCCAAGCACTCTTGGCCACGATGGCAAACACTTGGCTAGAGAAACTCGGCAAACACATTTTTCGCGCCCCAAAAGTGTTGGAGGCGTTTTGTTGTCCACTTAGAGACATGGGGCCGTCCGTCTGCCTCTGGATGTTGCAGTTGCAGTTGCACAGTCAGAGTCTTGGCCAGAGTCAGAGGCATAGCCATAGCCATAGCCACTAAGCGTCTTGGGCACACGTCAGACTGTCGCTTCTGTCTGTTGCCTTTTGTTGTTTTTTTTTTTTTTTGGCTTTTGGCGCCTTTTGGCGGTGGTCGTCGTCGTTGATTGTGGCATTTTGATTGATTTCTTTTGACTTTTGGCAGCCGCAAATATTTGGTAATCCTGGCGGGGAACAAGCCGCTTCATCAGCAGAAATTTTAATGCATATTTTAACACCTCGCAATCGGAATCGGAGGTATTTCTTAATGTTTGCCAACTTTCTAAGCGACAGCCCAACAGAATCCATTGATAGCCACTTATTTTTTTGTTGTTTTGTTTTTGGTTGACCATAAACTTGATTTCTGTGCACATTCGGCGACAATTTGTCAGATATTCTGGCACTTTTTCAATCCGTATTCAGCGTTTCTGCGTATTAAGGTCAACGTCAGTGCTTAATTGAACACCTGGCGACTCGGTGGTTCGGTGGTGCGACACCGGTGGTGGGTCAACAAATGACTCACAAGTCGCCCTAGAAAATAAAAACGGGTATCGAATATCGAAATAGAACTCTCCAGTTTCCCAGTATCTCAAAATAATAGGTTTAAGCAAAAAAATAAATTCAAAAATAAAACGAGTATCCCAAATGTTTAATTGTTTATCCTCCGGATAAAAAAGAAGACAAAAAAACCGATGGGATTATGAAGTCAAAGTGTACGACCCATGGTTTTGTGATTTACAATTAATATACTAGTATATATATTTTTGGTGGTGCGGGACTGGTGGTGGGTCAACAAATGACTCAAGTCGCATTAGAAAATAAAAACGGGTATCGAAACAGAACCCTCCAGTTTCCCAGTATCTCAAAATAATCCCTTTAAGCAAAAAAATAAATTCAAAAATAAAACGAGTATCCCAAATGTTAAAGATCCCTGCGGGAAAAAAAGATGACAAAAAAAAAACCGATGGGATTGTGAAGTCAAAGTGTACGACCCATGGTTTTGTGATTTACAATTAATATACTAGTAGAAGTATATATGTTTTTGGTGGTGCGGGACTGGTGGTGGGTCAACAAAGGACACGCAAGTCGCAAAAGAAAATTAAAACGGGTATCGAAACAGAACCCTCCAGTTTCCCAGTATCTCAAAATAATACCTTTAAGCAAAAAAATAAATTACAAAATAAAACGAGTATCCCAAAAAAGAAGGAACAAAAGAAAGCCGATGGGATTGTGAAGTCAAAGTGTTACGACCCATGGTTTTGTGATTTACAATTAATATACTAGTATATATATTTTTGGTGGTGCGGGACTGGTGGTGGGTCAACAAATGACTCAAGTCGCATTAGAAAATAAAAACGGGTATCGAAACAGAACCCTCCAGTTTCCCAGTATCTCAAAATAATAGGTTTAAGCAAAAAAATAGCAAAATAAGAACCCTCCGAAACAAAAAAAAAAAAAATGGTAAAAAAAACGATGGGATTGTGAAGTCAAAGTGTACGACCCATGGTTTTGTAATTTACAATTAATATACTAGTACGAGTATATATATTTTTGGTGGTGCGGGACTGGTGGTGGGTCAACAAATGACTCACAAGTCGCAATAGAAAATAAAAACGGGTATCGAAACAGAACCCTCCAGTTTCCCAGTATCTCAAAATAATAGGTTTAAGCAAAAAAATAGCAAAANTTAAAAAAAAAAAAAAAAAAAAAAAAACCCCCCCAAAAAAAAAAAAAAAAAAAATGGTAAAAAAAACGATGGGATTGTGAAGTCAAAGTGTTACGACCCATGGTTTTGTAATTTACAATTAATATACTAGTAGAAGTATATATATTTTTGGTGGTGCGGGACTGGTGGTGGGTCAACAAATGACTCACAAGTCGCAATAGAAAATAAAAACGGGTATCGAAACAGAACCCTCCAGTTTCCCAGTATCTCAAAATAATAGGTTTAAGCAAAAAAATAGCAAAATAAGAACCCCCCAAAAAAAAAAAAAAAAAAAATGGTAAAAAAAACGATGGGATTGTGAAGTCAAAGTGTTACGACCCATGGTTTTGTAATTTACAATTAATATATATATATTTTTCAGCTCTCCAAATAAATAAATAAAAAATAATAAAAGTGGCATCAATAACGAAGCTCTTTACGAAGCCCATAACATTTTATATTGAAAATCAAAGGAGGCAAAATAAATTGTTCCGCATCAAATAAGGAGCCCAAATGATTACTCCACGAGAAACTGAAGGCTCCATTCAAATAATTTATTTTGAATAAAAAAATATAATAAGAAACCCAATAAAATAAATTAATAGAGGAATAAGAAGTCCACACCCTTATCCAACAGCAGTCAGATGAGTTATGACTTGACCCTGCGCTTCCATTGACCAAGAAAACGAAAACAGGCAAAGACTACTCGATTGGAGTTAGTTAGAGTTGCAAAATTATGGTAATCGATAGTTTGAAATCGTATAAAACCGATAGGTACGCATTAGTTATCGTTTTTAGTTTTTGTATTATTCAACTATGAATACATTTATTTATATTTGTACCAATGCACTCCATTTGCAATTCTTTTCATGGCTTTAATTTTGGGTTTTGCAAGTTTTCTGCGAGTGAAACCCAATTGTAATTGAGATGTGCAATATTGCAACATATCATTGACAGCAAAACGAACTGAAAATGCATCTTCAGCTGTCAAAATTACAACAACAAAAACTGAGGCCCATATTGCAGTTGTTGCAGTTGTTGCTGTTGTTGCAGTTGCAACTTTTGTTGCAGTTGCAGGTGTTGGTTGCTTTTCAGCTTCTTTTGGGTAAATAGTGCAAAATCGTGAAATCAAATTTGTTCACGTTGCTGCCAGTCGATGTCTATTATTCGCTTTATGTTAATCAACCCAGACTCGGAGTCGGTGTCGGAGTCGGAGTGAGTCTCCGTCCCAATCCCAGCCAGATTTTGCGTTGTCCCTCGAACAAACAAAAAGTGCCAGCATCCAACTCCCCCTCCACAAATTGACGGGTGCTAGACCTCTTCTTTGGTGTTTGGTTTTACATAATTTGGTGGCTCTGAATCTGAATCCGAATCTGAATCTGTGGTTAGCTTGTTTCTTATATCGCACCAAAGACTCCAACTCGGATTTCTCGGGTCGTGCCTCTGCGGTTTCTTCCTGGTGAGCAATTTGCATTTATTTTATTTGCCGCGGAGCCAAACACACTACAAACTATTGAGCAAGACGTTGGTGTAGAACAGCAACAGTTCCAGGACAAACACAACCAAGGAGATGATCAGTCCTGCCCCACAGACCCGCCAGCAAATCCGGAGATCCTTAATCCTGAGAGGAAGCAGCGGTGGCGTAACACTATAATCCTTGATGACCATTCGTCCTGCCCTCACCATGTCATAGAAGCTGTGGGTGATCCAATGGTCCAGCAGGCCAGCCTGGGCTATCCTGATCCCGTACAGATGCAGGGGCTTCCTGAACACAGACTCCGGAGCTATAATCAGGCTGCTGGATGAGGACCACTGGAGACACAGTTCCTCGGAGAACCGGAACAGAGGACGGGCAAAGTGGCGCTGCTGGGCCTCGATCACCTGCCACTTGATCGAGGTGATGGTGTAGGCCCAGGTGGTGTTGAAGTGGTTCCGGTGGTTGAACAACTCACTCAGATTGTCCGTGAGATGAAAGGCCGAGGCATACTTGGCCCGGAATCCTCCATCTAGGTAGTAGAACTCACTCCGCAGTCCGAAGATCTTCAGGCCGGAGGTCAGCAGCTCATCAAAGCTCCGGATCGGAGGCATAAGTGGCGGGTGAATCAGCAGGGACAACAACTGGGCGGAGCAGGCGCAGAGCAGGATCAAGGTGAAGAGCCTCGAGATCAGGCGCCATATCTGCCAACGGCAATGGACGCCCAAATACTTGACCAATGCCGGGACAACCAGGAAAAACAGGAGGTAACCCATCAGGAGGAGCACAGCGGACTCCAGGCATAACACATGCTCGAACAAGGTGTCCGTTCTCAAGGGGATCTCCTCCGGCAACATGGTGCACCATTCCGTGTCCATAATCGGATAGGTGTAGAGCCAATACCTCTCCTCGAACTTGAAGGATGCCATGGTGGGGGTTAGACCAATGTCCGTACTTCCATTTCGGGCGAACTCCACCATGTAGTCCGCGGAACTGATTTTAGCCTTCTGCCAAGTGGGATAAATCCTCTCGATGTCGGCTCCTATATTCCCGGCAAAGGTTTCTATATACTTCCACAAGAAACCAGCCACCTTTTGTCCCCCGATGAGGAATGAGTTCGGTGGCGAGAGATCCATTTGAACCCGTAGTTTGTACCCATGGAGATCCTTGAGTTGGTCATGGAAAATTGTGGTTCCCCTATTCCCGGATATTTGCCGTTTGAGGAGCTTAAAATCGGGAAAGGCTCGGTAGCTATATATGTTCAGTATCCGATTCCAACTCTCAAAGTAGAGGACCACATTAAGCATGCTGTACTTCAGGGCAAGGGACAGAACTTGGGTGGCCAGAAGAGGGGAATCCTCGCCAGTCACCTCCACCAGCACTCGCACCAGCCGCAGGTGGGTCAAGGTGGAGGTCAGTACCTCTAACTGTCTCTCGAAGGAGTTCCTGGACAGACGGGCCATAACGAAGATATCACTGCCATGTTGGTCATACAACCCCGGATAGATCTCCTCCCGCCGCCAGATGATCTGGGGGAACAACAACAAGGTCTTCTCCCAGAACATCTCCCTCGAGGGATTGAAGTAAAACACTGTGCTGCCCGCCGGCACCAAGAACTGCACGACCAAACCATAAAGATCGGCCAGCTCCGGAGCAGGACCCAAACTGAAGTTGGCCAACATGGCTAATACCAACGCCGTAAAAGACTGAAAGAGCCAGGCCCCCAGGACGGCAAAACAGTCCTCGGCTTTGGCTTTGTTTGCTTTGCTTTTCTTTGCTTTGGTGGTAATCCAAACTCGTAATTATCCCCTCCAATTACTTGGCGGGAATCAAAAGTTGGCAGAGCGATTATCAATGTACGAGTATGTACATATGTACAGTGAACTCCCGGTGGAACAATAAAGGTTCAAGGCGAGCTGCCACTCGGTTGGAGTTACGATTCCCGTATCTGGAAATGTCTCTGGAACCATGTAAAATCCATAAATTCCTGACCTTTCAACTTGTGGGCAAGGCAACCGCGGGCCACAAAAAAAAAACAACAACAAAATGCAGCGAAACAAAAAAAAAACCTGAGAGAAAATACAACAAGCCAAACCCAGAGGGCCAGCTGCAGCTGTAGAATTTTTAAGCCCAAAAATATTTTTGACTTCGCATGGTTGCCCTACCAAAAGGGTTACTCAGCTATCAAGAGTTCTGCATATTTGTTAATTTTTAATTTTAATATTATTTGCTTATATTTAGAAGTAGGTTAGTAGGTAATAGGTTTACTTAACAAGAGCTTTGCATATTTATTTCAGTTTTTATTATTATTTATATTTAATAGTAGTTCAGTTACCAAGAGCTCTAAATATTTATTTAAATTTCTAATACTATATACATTTAATATAGCTCTACATATTTTGTATAAAATTTAAATATTATATGTATTTATTATCCAAATGATTTCATAACATTTATAAAAATTAGTCTTACCTTTGGCAAACAATTTTTAGCAATATCTTTAGCATAAAGTTAGAGTATCTCTAAATATTTAATTGAATTCCTAATATTATATAAAGTTAATTGTTACCAAGAGCTCTACTTAAATTTGTTTTATATTTTAATTTTATTTGAATTTATTACCCAAATAGTTTCATTACATTTAGAAATATTATTCATACTTTTAAGAAGGATTTTTGGTTGGAATTCTTTTAGCAATAAGTTAGAGGGTCTGTAAATATTCTATTGAATATTTAATGAAAAAAATGCTTTTAATACCCAAATGATATTTATAATATTTAAAAACATTATTCTTATATTTGGTAACAAATGTTGATTGGAATTCCTTTACCAAAAGGCTTTGAGGGTCTTTAAACTTCGGTGATGTATATCCAACTTGTTTTTTTTTTTTTGGCTGCCATTCAAAGTTCAGGCGGCGTCTCTTTGGCCAGCCATGGGTTTTTATGGTCGACACAGAGTTAAGCCTGATCCTTCTTGGCAGCTGACAACACCCTCGCATCCGTCTTGCGGAGAAAGTTTGGCATCCAACGCATCGCATCCCATTCCGCGGATTCCAGATCTCTGATTGCCGGCTGAGAGTTGCGGCATGCGTGTCCTCCACTCCGCTGACCTTCGCTGGGACAGATCGTTTAATAATTTGGAGGCAAATTATAAGCAGCATCCCCCCATCCTCCCTGGAGGCGTCGAGGGATGTGGTTCCCCATCCGCGGGCACGACTGGAAATTGTCTCACATGTCGTGGCTTCATTTCGCCGTCGATCACGGCCACATAATTCATTCCCGGAGATTCGTGTTTGGGAAAATTTGTCAACCGAATCGTGGCGCTTCTTGTGTGTCATAAATTGCTCTCGGCGTGCCAATTGTCTTGGCCCAGAAAAGCCCAAAATCTAGACATCGACTCCCCCACCAGGTCAATCGTTCACCCGGCGGAGTTCTAACTGGGCCAACTTCATATTTGTGGCTAAAAGTATTCCTCTAACTTTATTTTTTGTCATTTGAAATTGAGATGTGCCATGTTGCAACACATTATTGACAGCTATAGCATGGAATCGAAAATGAATCTTCAGCTGTCGAGATACAAAAGCTAGCTTGTTGCAGTTGCAGATACATTTGCAGCTTGGATTGCAGTTGCAGGTGTTGGTTGTTGGTTTTTGGCTTCTTTTGGGTAAATAGTGCAAAATCGTGAAATCAAATTTGTTCACGTTGCCGCCAGTCGATGTCTATTATTCGCTTTATGTTAATCAAAACGGGCCAAGACTGAGTCTCGACGGATTCAGACGGATTTTGCGTTGTATTACCAAAATAGTTAGACATCCAACACCCGCATCTTCCACTTGGGATTCCTTCACTCCGGGCACTGGGTTACAATTTGTTGGTGTTGGCTGCCAAGGTTTTACATAATTTGGTGGATCTGCTGCGGTTGATGGTTCAGCGGTGGTTCAGTGGTGGTTCGGTGGTGGTTCGGAGGTGGCTCAGTGGTTTCGGCGGTTCATTTCCCCTCGATTGGGGTCTCATTTCGCGGTTCGCCCGTCGTGCCTCTGCGGTGACTTCGTTGGAGGTAATTTGCATTTATTTCTTTGCCCCAAAGGCAGCAAAAGGTGTAAGACGGTAGTTGGCCAACTATTCAACAGCATTGTTAACTGGAAAACTGGGACTGGGAATCGGAAAAGGGAACCCTTGTCACCGTCACGATTCCATTTGTTTTATTTACTATTTACTAACTATCCTCGTTCCAGGGGATGATTGGAAGGGGGTAACCTTATCGGACACCATCTCTCCGTAATTGGGGTAATTGCCAGGACCAGGACACCTAGTAACCCAGCCAGAACCTCACCCAGCTGACAATTAACTCGGCTACAAAGAGAGTTACGCTAATTAACAGACCTACGAGGTACATCAGGAACACGTTCCTCATGTCCTTGAATGTCAGAGTGTGTGCCTGGTGACTTGGCCGTAAGTCTTCGATGTGCATCCTACCCGCCTTTACCATGTTGGAGAAACCCCTGGATATCCAAAAATCCAATAAACCGGATTGCCACAGCTGCAGGATGTACCGATGAAGGGGTTTCCGATGGGGGGAGTTCTCCGGAATGGGAAATCCCACGGGTACCGTCTCGAAGAAGCAGATGTCCTTGGAATAGCGAAACAGAGGCCTCGAGCTCCTCCTCTGCTGCTCCTTGTAGAGCCTCCACTTGGTGGTGGTGGCGGTATAAGCAAAGGATGTATTTAGAGAGTTCCGCTTCCTAATTAAATCCTCCGCCTTGGAGGTCAGTCGAAATGCACCGGAGTACTTTGTCCGCTGGGTGAAATCGATGGTATAATATTCTCCTTGAAGGGTGAAAATCCGCACCTCCGTGTCGATCAAAGATTCAAGGCTGGCAATTGGATGGACAGAAGGTGGGACGGCCAGAAAGGTTACCAACTTGCCCATATAATTGGCCGTAACCAGAGTAAACAAAATCAGCCACCCAAAGGTTTGGAGCCTTCGATGACGCCTCCAACGTCCTTTGACCAACTCAAAGACAAGCCATAGAATCAGCAGGAAGAGGAATCCTGGTACGGAGTACACCCGGGATAGCATCTCGGACACAATGAGATCCCTTTCCACCGGCAACATGGTGCACCAGCTGGCCAAATCCACTGGGTAGGAGAATTCGTGGTAACGCTTTAGGAAAACCATTGACATGGCCTGAAGACTGGCGGGTATGTCCACCAGACCCCTTTTTGCCATATCCATTACTTCGATTAGGTTGAGAGTCCTTCCATCTGCGTATTTATTAATCACCTCCAGACTGCCATTGAACATCCTGGCGTACTCTTCAATTATGTTCCACACATAGCCCAGGATCCGTCGCTGTCCTCGATGGTCATGATAAAGTATAGTATTTGGTTCGGAGTAATCTGGTAAGGTACGGATTACACCTCCCCGGAGATCCAACATCTTGTCCGGGTACAGAAAGGACAGTTGAGAGTCCTCTTCAAAGGAATGGGTAACCAACTTAAATTCGGGATAGGAATCGAAGGTGAAGATAGTTTTAGTCTCCACGAAATCCTTGAATATAACATTCGCATTAATCATGTATTGTTTTTGGCAAAATTGTAGAACCGCCTTTGCCAAATGTTCATCATTATCCTCCATTATTTCAATGATGATCCGGGATTGTCTTAGGTATCTCAGACTCCTCGAAAGGCCACTAAGTTGATCCTGCCAATGCATTTCCGATAGACAGGCCAACACCAAGAGACCCCCTCCAACAAATCTATTTAGGATCAGATTACTTTCAGATCTCCATACTAACAATGGTAGGTTCCTGGTTCCGGTTGAGAGTATCTCCTCCAGGTGGCACTTATCCTCTGCGGGGGCGTAGTAGAATATACTGGTCAAATCCGGATCTTGGCTGATTAGCGACACTAATTTGGACAAAGGCATCTTGATGACAACCGTTCCACTTCGATGTCCAAATAAAACTCAGTCCAGTGTTTACCCAAGAATTATGTTTACTGAACTGGATCAGGGGTAGAATATATATTGAATAGAATATAGAATATAACCCTTTTCGGGGTTGCTTTTTATCATCATATTTAATTGTATGCAATTTGGAATTAAGGATACCCATTAAATGTCCAATCTAATTTAAGAAGTGTATTTTATTGGGTTGCTCGTTTATTTTTGTTACATGACAGGTTTATTTTGGCTTAAATAATAGGTTATATCAAACAAAGATATAGATAACAAGACCTCCATGGCTCTAGATATATCACCCCTAAATTATGCCTTTTCATTCATTGAAAGTCTTTCCAAAAAGGCGTCTATAAAAAATTAATATATGGTACAATATAACCTACCCCAATTATGTTTTTTTTGTCATTGAATCCTTGAATTATTAATTAATAAATACTTACATTTATAATTTTTCTAAATATTAAATACAATGATTTGACTGTTTCTTGGCAGGAGGAGTAATTTTATCAATCCATTTTTATAGCCATACATATTTCAAGGATACCTAAAATAATAACCAGGACTTGTAAATATTGGTAAGGCTCAGAAAAATATTGGCTAATAAGTTCTAGCCCCCCTTCCAACCAATAAAAAAACCCTCTTCATTGAATTAGCCCTCTTTATTTGCCTGGCTCACAAGTTGTGCATATAAATATTGACATGGTGGATGACAAGTTCGATGACGAAGATGGCCAGGGAGGTGGACAGAGCTGCTCCATACAAGACCATGACATTCTGCCACTCTGTCCAGCCAATGGGCAGGGAACGGTGTGGAGTGCTCTTGTCCTCGAAGTGGACACGACCGGCTCTGACCATGTCGTAGAAGGACCAGCGGTACCAGAGATTTAGCAATCCGGCACTATGCAGACGGAGGATGAACTTGGTCAATTGGAAACGATATGGGCAATTGCTTTGCAGGACCAGGGAGAAGAGGGACACCTTCTGCACACAAATGTCCTGGGAGTAGCGGAACAAAGGACGCCGGAAGTGCCTCTGAGCCTCGCCATAGAAGAGCCACTTGACGGAGGTGACGGTGTATCCATAGGTGCTATTATATTGATTCCTGTGCTTGGCCATTTCGAAGAACGAATCCTTGAGCAGGAAGGAGGAGGCGTACCTGCTGCGCATCTCGAAGGGGTACTCCGGGAACTCCTGCCTCAGTCCCATGATCCGGAGACCCGAATCCTCCAACTGCCGCAGGCTGGTTATGTGATTCACCTGCTGCGGTCCGATGAAGAAGGCGGAGAGTTGGGCTTGGACGATGCAGAGAAGGGTCAAGTGGGCCAGTGGCTTCAGTACCCTAAAGAGTCGGGATTGCAGGAGTCTCCTTTGGGTCAACAATCGGTGCACGGTGTAGAGAAGTCCCAAGTAGAGCCAGATATAGGGTGAACTCATCAACCTGCCGAGGGATTCGTGGCTACTGAGGACCCTTTCCGTGGGCAACATGGTGCACCAATCCCCCATTATCACCGGGTAGCTGAACTGGTGGAAATTGCTCCGAATGATCTGGGTATTCGGACGCAGACTGGCCGCAATGTCCAGGGTATTATTCCGGACCAAGTCCAATACCTGGACGAACTTTAAGGACTCACCGATTCTCGGTTCTGTGGCCAGTTTAATGGTGCCATTTATATGATGCACAAACTCCACCAAGAGTCGCCAAATGGGACCGGATATAACCAATTCCCCATTCAAGGATCTGCTGACAATTGTATGAGGTTCGGAATTATCCGGTAGAGTGCGGATCGGATGTCCTTGGAGATTAGCCAGCTTGTTGGGAAACAGGATGAGATTCGCTTGGTACACGAATTTCCTAAGTTGAAAACTGGGAAAAGAATGTGTGTAAAATATCCGGGAGCTAAGAAAGTCTCCCGAAAGTAGGAGAACATTCAGCAGAAGCAGATCCTGGCTTAGTTTGAGTATCCTAGAGGCCGCATCCTGTTCCAGACCGGGATCCTCCACCTCACAAAGCTGCAGCAGGAGAGGAGCATATCGAATCTGATCCATAATGACACTCAGAGCATTCACCACATCAATGTAATGAGCAATGCTCAGACAAACCACTCCCAGTAAATCCGAATCCTGACGGTGCCTCAGATAGGGAGGATACTCCTGATCATCCAACACCAGAGTGCTGACATTGCCACTGCCCAGCAGCTCCTCCATCCAGCAGTTGCAGGAGTTCAGGCGGTAGTAGAACAGGGTCCGAAAACGCAACTCAACCCTCAAGCGACTCCAGAACTGGTGGACAAGTCCAGCTCCTGACCAACTAGTGGAACTCCCCACTTGCTCCCACATGCTGTCCCCGGCTGAACTAGTTGTCCGCCCAAGGATTGACTTCGGTTTTAACTTTTATTTTTGACCAATTTCGTTGGTGTCAGCATTTTTAAGGGCTGACTTGCAGAACGCTTTTGGGGAACTCATTTCGAATGCAAAACGGCCAAGACAAAGCCACAAAAGGAACTTGGCCAACACTCGAAAGCAAGAGTTAAGACGCACAAAATTGTGGCATGCCTGACCTGTCGTCGGAGTGACCCAAATATATACAGGGAATGCTGATGGGGAGAGTGATGAAATGTTTGATATCCTGCTTTAAAAAAAATAACAAAGGGAACTTAATTATAAAATATTAATTTTTGATGTTCAATGTATTCCATGAAAAAAAGAAAAAATAAATATATGTAAAACAAAAATCTAATAAAAAGATAAGATATTTATTTTATAGATATCAAAAAATAAACATCGTTATAAAATGTAAAATAAAAAAGGAATACAAAATATGTATGCATTTTGTTTCCCATTTCTAATTATCGCTTTTATAGATATATAGTTTTAGAGATATAAAAAAAATGTAGTGTTAAGATGTAAAATAAAAAAGTAATAAAAAAACGATGTCATTTTTATACCAATTCATATTATTGCTCTTATAGATATATATATATTTTATAGATAACAAATCAAATTCAGGCTATTCATGTTATATTCCATGGAAAATAAAAATATAAAGCTTTAAGATGTAAAAAAAAATAGGTTTTAAAAATATGTATGCATTTTTTATACCACTCCTAATCATCGCTTTTATAGATATGTATTTCATAGATTAAAAAAAAATAATTTTTAATTCTCAATCTAGACCAAAAGAGATCTTACCAAAATCCCATAACCAGGAATCCCCTTAAAAAAACCAAACAGCTAAAAGGGGTAAAAACACAATTGCTGGCGAGGCGGACAAGAAACCAGCGTGTTGACAATGGTCAAATGTCCGGGCCAAATGTGAGGATGCAGCTGGGGATCAGCGACCCCTCAACCCCTCGACCCCATCCCGGCATACCAGCCAAATGAATTGTTGTCTTGTCTTGGCCACACTCTGGCCAACACACATTGGCGGATACACCCACAACACACAACTGGTTGCAGATGCTGGCTCCGCACAAGACTGGCAGCCATGTCCATGTCGTCATGATCATCATCATCAGTGTTGTTGTTGTTGGAGCTGGTGTCGCCTCGGTCGTGGCACTTGTTTTATCGTCATTTTACAGGCATTTTTCATAAATTACAGTTTATTGTTGTTTGATAATCGGTCAGCGGTGGGCGCTACTTGTGTTTTTTTTTGTGTTTTTTTTTTTGGTTGTGACCAGCAGGCAAAGCCAGAAATTACTGTAGTTTTATTGTATTAACATCTGCATCCCCAACTCCATCTCCAACTCCGACTCCATACCCATACCCATACCCATACCCAATCCCCAAACTGAACACTCAAAACTCAAATCTTTAAACTCAAACTCAAATCTCATCGTCGTTGGCGTTTTTCGGTTTCGTGTTATTTTTGTTGTTGTCCGTCTTGATATGTTAAGCGTTGACATCTTTATGCCCATGTGTGGGCACCGAAACGTGGCCCAAACGAACCGAGAAGTGGTAGTAGCCTTTGGTAGCCATGTGAAATGGGAAATAAAAATCAAATTTGATGACCACTGACCACTGTTAATTGGTGGTGGTGATGCTCCCAGAGCCTGAGAACCTTTTCACTGCATCTTTACACGATCCGAATATATAATCTTTATTAAACTCAAAGAAAGCTAAGTACCGTAGATAGGATAAAGATGTACTTCCCCAAGCCGGGCTTAAAAATGTTTAAGCTCTCAATTCTTGTGGCTTTTAATTTTGATTTTATTGGAAAGCATTTTGTTCACTACATCTTTACACGATCCGAATATATAATCTTTATTAAACTTTAGGAAAGCTAAGTACTGTAGATAGGATAAAGATGTAGTTCCTCAAGCTTTTCAGATTGTATATTCGTTCGAATAAAACCCGGTTTTAAAAATGTTTAAGCTCTCAATTCTCGTGGCTTTTAATTTTAATTTTATTTGAGTTGGTAAAGGATCTCGAATTCAATTAGTATATTATCCCAAGATTTGATCTTTGTTTAAATTTGTTTTAAATTATCATAAAACAAAGAGAGATCTCACACTCAATTATTTTCTTGTCCCATGATTTTATCCTTGTCAAAATGTATCCTAAAAAATCTAAGAATTGTTTAGTCTTTCGAAGCAATTTTTTGTTTGTTTTTTTTTTTTATTGCTAGTTTAAATCAAATTCAAATCGAATCTCTCATGCGCAATAGTTATCAGTGAACTCGCCTCCCCCCCTGATATCTGAAAAGGCGCTTGGCAATCCGAAAGATACGGATAGAAACTCACCCACTTATGATTTACGAGCCAAGAGTTGTTGGGCCCCCGAGGCTGTTTGGGCATTTGGCGTGCAAATTACCAATGCAAATATGCATCCGCCGAGTGCCTATTGAGTGGGGCAGGGGCAGGGGCATGGACAGGGGGCACTGAAGTGCGGTGGCGCAGCGAGATTTGCATAATTTTATGGCCACAAATTCCACTTAAACAACTTAATTAGATTTCAAAGAGCAGCCAGTGAAAAGGCTGATTTCGGAGCCACTTAAATAAATAAACAAAATTTGAAAGAAAAAAAAGTATGGAGAATGGATGGCATGTCCCTTTGGGGCAGCCATGGCTTATTTATGTGGCTAACAGCGCCTGGCCAGCGCCATTTTGGCCAACTCGATTCGAACCGAAAACCGAAAACCGAGCCAGTTAAACCAACTAAACGTTGGTAACAGATCTGGATGTGGCCCGAACCCCAGTCTCTGTCTCCGATCTAATGGCAGCTAATCTAGTTAACAGTTTTTCAATTATAGACGATTTGGCGCAGCTGATAGCGAATGCGATAAAACATATTTCAGGCCAACGACGCCAATTGGCCAGATTACATCAGAGATTGCGGGCCCGGGTTTCGGTTTGGGCGTAGTTCGGCTGCAATTGTCAAAACGATTTGGTCTTGGCCCGGCTCATTTGTTGGCCGCCTATTTTGTGGCTGCGGGCGCTAATTGATTTGCCAGCTTGTACCTTGTAACCGGGCCGAAAAGCGAATCATTAAAATCTTAATTATCGGCCGGCATTCATTAGGGCCCAGTCCCAGTTCCAGCCCTTTAATTAAGCCCTCTGATAAATCCGATTCGTTGTCCAATTTAATTTCGGAAATCTCGTCCAGATTTGCGTATTGGGAAATTCGGATGGAATAGCTTAGCCCTGGCCCCCGGGGTGTGAGCCAAAACAATCTTTTTTTGGCAACAAATAAGCAGCCCGGTTAGCCCAGTTCAAGTGGCTGGTCAGTGGGCTTGGGCTGATGAATGTGCCACATGGCAGGCGGCCCACAGCCGAGAATGAAAATGTGGCACGGCCACGTCATAACGATGCCCCCAGATCCCGGGCGGATCAGCTCCAGGGAAAGATCAGGCCGTCCTCGGCCAAGTCGTGCGCCAACAACGAGGAATATGTCAGGGTCTGCCGGGGCCGGGCCGGGCCAGCTCCAGCTCCAGGTCCACCCCCTCCTCCACCACCATTCCGCTCCGGATCGAAGTGTGCCTGTTTAGCAAACATTGCCTTGGCCAGCGGAACAGAGACGAGAAGTCGAAATGTGGCAAATGTGTTTTGTGGCTTTCGGGGATTTGTACCCTTTTTTTTTGTGGTTACTTAAAAAATTGCATATTTTTTAATTCCCAAAATAAACATTTTTATTATCCCAGATACTGAAAGATAAACTGCAAATGCATTTATGCTGTAGATAATACATTTATGAGCTTTGCAGGGATTAAATTAATTAATTTCCCCCCAAATTTTTATGGGCCATTTAACGGTAAAAATATTAATGTACAAACTTTAAGTGGAATTGGTTTGTCCGGATGATTTATCTGGCAAAAGTTAGAGCATAAATTTGTCCTTATGGCAATAAAAGTTATGCAAATTTCTATGGTCTCCCTTTTGACGTTCTGTCGGCGTGACAGCTTTGGGGCAACCAACAACAACAACAACAAAAAGTGGCCAACTAATGTCGAAAAATTTAGCGTCGACCTGGCCAAAACTAAAACCGAGACTTGCATATGTCCAAATTTTGTGTGCAGCCTGCGGCGCTTCTGCTGCAGCGGATTTCAAAACAGCATCTCAGAATCGATCGACTATGCGGTATCTTTTCGCTTCGACTCTGGTGAGTCTATGGATGGATTGTATCTGCTGGGTTGGCCTGGCAGTCAATAAAATTATAAATGCCACTTATTACTAGACCGAACTATATATATCTGGGCAGCGCTTCGCTCTGATCCGATCCGCTCCGATGCCTCGGAGCAGCTAGCTGCATTTGATGTATGTAAATATAATGAAGCCAATATCGGCTAATTAAAATAAATTCAGGGCGTGGCCGGCTCTCATGCCGTTTGCAATTAAATTAATTGCCCTCCATTGGCCTGGCCAAGACGGGTGTTGTCTGTCTGTGGTTGCATAAGTTGGCCATTTGTTGGGGCCATTGTTGGATGCGGAACTGCGACTCCCGGGCAAAGGGAACTTTAAAATTTAGTCTGCTTTTATTATGGTCTTAAAACTAGCAGTTGTCATTTAATGAATTTAATTGCAATTCACCTATAAATGAAAACAATTTCAATTCGTTAAGTTACCATAATATCTAATGATTTGAATAATCATCACCTAACGCTCCCAGTTCTTGAGATACTTTCATTTACAGACACATCTTGAGCAGGTGCTGAAATGTATCTGCCATGGATATGAGTGTTGTTGACGGATTTGCAGATTCCCCAAGCTCGGCTTCTCACTCATCGCCCGTTTAAATAACGAAACCAGGAAGTCTATGACAATTATAAATCATCTTCGCCAAGTCGTCTAGCATTTTTGCAGCTGTCATGATGAGCACTTCACCTGCAGCAGCAGCAACTATTGCAGTGGTTGCTCATTACACCAGCAACATCAACAGCAGCAACATCAACAGCAGCAGCAGCAACACTAAAGCCAACAGCAACACCCACCCCGCCAGCAAATGGGGCAAGTCAAGTGCTCTGGCAAACAGGGCGTCTAACCCCCTCACACATCCCCCCATCCCCCACCTGTAACCCCCCTCGAAGTCCCTGCCTCTGCACCGCTTTGTTTGCTCTTCCGACTGACGCAGCTAACTGGATTCCGTTTGTGGCTTAGATAACATTTGGCAAGCGGCAAGTTGATGTCAAATTTCTGGACATGCAGCGAAAGGTTCTTAAATTAGAAAAGCGTGTGCTGGCAATTCTTTTCATTCCCTCTCTTTCTCTCTCTTTGTCCATCTCCCTCACTCCGGCTGGCTTTTCCAAAGTATTTTCACATGTTCAGTGACTTGGCTGCAACTTTGGCTTTGGGTCGTCGTGTTGGGGTTTTTTTTATGTACCCTAAAAGAGGGTATTACAATTATAAAATTAAATTTAAAAAAACAAAAAAAATTTAACTGCAGAAAATATAGTATAAAATTTAGATCAAATTAGGAGTTCTTCTAAATTGAACCGATTCATAACATTAAAATATAAAATAAATAAAATATATTACCACTTCGATGTGCCTTATTTTGTATTAAATAATATACAAAAATATATAAAAAATATTAAATATACTATAATATCTTTCTGCTAAAGTAAGAGTATTACCCCTTCGTCGAGCTAAAGATACTTTTGCCTTATTTTGTATCTATTTTTTGTTTTTTGGATACCTCGGCTTTTGCGTCTATTAAAATGCTATTTTGACGGGAGTAGTTTAGTTGAACAACTGCGATGAGGGGCGACAGGCGGAGGGCGGGGGGCGGGGCTGTTGCAGTCATCATCATTTCGAGTGCTGAAAAGCATTTTTATGTTCTCGTGGCGTCAAGTGCCGCAGTTGGTGGAAGAAAAGGCACCCAAAAAAAAAAAACCAAAACAAAACAAAAACGCCAACTTCAACTCAAACTCAAACTCGAATAAAAACGAAAAACAAAAACAAAAGCATATAACAAAAACAAAAACAAGAACAATGTGGATGATAATACTGCCAACAAGCGACGGCGGCTTAAACTGCAAACTGCAACTGCAACTGCGCGGCGTGCAAATAATGCAATTTGTGCAATGCGCGCCATCACAAACGTGGGAGTCAGAGTCGGGAGTTGGAGATGGAGTTGGGTCTGGAGATGGCTGCCTCATTTTAGTAGCTTCCCCACTGAGCAGGCAGGCTCTGGTTGTTGCAAGTTGCAAGTTGCTGTGTGGCCAACGATGATTGCATTCTTGGGGCTGCCACTGCCGCAGAAAAAACAAATAAGTGCATTTAGTGTTTAACAAATGTTCGCCTTTGCGCTGATGGCGATGTTGATAAGAGCGGTCAGAATGAATTATCCGGCGATATGGCGATGACAATTGTCCAGCCCCCCCCTCAAACCCCCCTTCAACGAGTTATGATGATGATGATGCGGCCCATTAGCGTCTGTTGGCCTGGCTTTAATGAGCATCGTCCCGCGTCTGGAAAATAATTGAATGTCAGAGCGGTGCGCCAAATGGCAGGGAAATGAATTGCAATCTTGGCCCGGGCCATAGAAATTAAAGCGCATTGAAACGGAGGCCATAAAGCTGGTTGGTTGGTTGGTAACAAAATAAAACCAAATAAAAATACACCACCCACGCGAAATTTCACCTCCACTAGAGAAAACCTGCCTTGGAAAAGGAGGAGGAAGGAGGAGGAGGATGGAGGAGGATGTGGTGTGTATGTGGAGCAAGATCCGCTTGCCGTCTCCTGGCCAGTGTCATTTAAATTAAATTAGAGACGCCGGCTCTTTAACTGTAACAATGAGTGATGCACACACTAAAAGTGGACAGCCAGCTCATCAAACGGCGATGCTTTCCCGTAAATCAGGCGAAAGGAAGGTGCCTCGTAAAGGCCATCTTCGACGAATTCGTAATTAGCCGGGAACCTGCATCGATGCCAATTGAAATGGCCGGGAACCCGGTTTTTAGAGCCGAGACCAAAGCAAATGGAGCGCCCACGCAAGAACAGTTTATGGCCTTCCCCCCACCAAAACCAGGTGTCAAGTGATTCGTCATGGCAATGTGGCAGGTCGCCAGTGTCCGCCGATCCGAGTCGGATCTGGTCCGGTTGCAGATCCGTTTGCATGCAAATTAGAACAAGCTGGAAAAACACACGACCGACGATGCTGACGCTGACAAACGGATTTGGCATGCACCTGCACCCTGGCCGGGATGGGGATTTCGATCTGGATGCAGAAATGGAGATGGAAATGGAGATGGAGATGGGGTTGAGGATGTGGTTCTGGTGCTGGCCGAGTCTGACCCCTGGACCGGCTTTCACATCGCACACCAGCACTTTCAAGTTCGGAGACAAATGGCTAAGCATTCGATTCGATTTACTTTTAATTTATAATTTGGCAAACCTTTTGAACCGCACTTCGGCTTCCAAATGGAAGCAGTCATCCGGCCATGGAGCTGGATGCAGTCTTGGCCATCGGTGAAAAGAAATGAAATTGTCGATAGCCGTCGCCCTGGCAATTTGTGGATGCAATTTCATTTTGTACTCGGTTCCGCATCATTGCCAGGCACTGCGAGAAATCGGAGGGGGTTTTATATTCATTCCTAGGTGAATTTTATAATAAAAGAAATTTCGATAAAATAAAAGAAATATTAATTTATATTATACTTAAATATTTTAAAAATTCGAAATCAATAATTATTAAAAATTTTGGAAGCTTCTCTGTTTGGTTGATTTCTGAATTATTAATTCAGACAAAATATTAATTCTAGCAGTATTATTATAAAAATATATAATTTTGATAGGAATTTTGTTTATAATTATTTGTTATGGCATATTTTCCAACTATTTAATATCTTATATCTAATATATATTCAGCTTAAACTTGTTTGTATAATAATGATATTATTAATTCATTTTCAGAAAAAAATATCTAGCATTATTATTATAAAAGCATATTTCTTAATATATTTTTGTTAACGAATATTATTATCCATTTTCAAAAACGTAAAGACTTAACATATTTTCATAGCTTTATACATTTTTGTATAATAATTCATATCCCGAAAATAGCTAGAGTAGTATTATTATGAAATATAATTTGTTGAATACTTTTTTGTATAAAAGAAACGAGAAAAATAGTATTATAGCAATATGAAATTCATAAGACGATTTAATGTTTACAAATTTCGAAATGTGCTAACTCTTAAACACATCAATTGGTTAATTTTAATAATTTATCCTTTTTAGAAAGTAGTTTTAGCAGTATTTTGATAAAAGTATATTTTTTGTCAATTTTTGCTTACATATATTTGTCATTTCCTATTTTCTTTTAATTCATATTTTCAGCTAATACTTATTCACCAAATTCAATTCAAGATTCCCATACTTTTTCCTAGTGCACTCGAAACAGTGAGCAATAAAAGTAAAATAGTGCAAATAAAATCAGGTCAAATGGCGCTCACTGGGCTCTTAAAAATCACAATTTTTTGGGGCAGGCAGGCTCACGTAGACCGAAGACCATTTGCTGGCCAGTTGAGGAGAAACCCAGAGACAGAGCCAGGTCCGGAGACAGAGACAAAGACAGAGACAGAGGCAGAGCTAATCCCAGCTTCCCATGGGCACTCCTTTCCCAAGGCCTGACCCTGGCAGCATTTAAATCGCGGCTTAATTGACTTTTGTGCCAAAGACACAGCTGCGTATCCCCACAGGCGAGCCAAATGCGAATCCGACGGGACTCGACGCAACTTGCAACTTGCCACTCCAAGCTGCAACTGGAGAGTCAAGTGTGTCGTTGTCAAGGCAACGTGGACAAGACATCAATCATCACTAAATTAAAAATGGGAAACGTTTAAGATGCCATCGAGGGGGGTGATCTGTGGTGAATGTGGGGATCGGATCGGATCGGATGGGATAGGATCGATTCCGATTCTCATAAATAATGCAACAGTAGCCCAGGGAACAGCTACAGATACACAACCATAGATACAGATACAGCTACAGCTACAGCTACACACAAATGTCACATTAAACAGGCAATATTAAAGCTGAAAAGCAGATGACACCGAAATCATGTTAGGCGGCACTTGAATGAGTATCAAACGGCAGCTGCCATAAGCACACAAACACACAAACAGGAGGAGCAACCAGCAACCCAACTCTCCTGGAGACAGTCGCTTTACACTTGTCGCCGGCAGTGACCAAAGTTGGCAATTGCCGCGCCACTTTTATGTGGCCTCCGCCTTGGGGATCGGCGCGGACGCATCAAATGCTGGCTAGGTGCAAACGCCGCACGTCAATTGCTGCATTAGGCCAATCCCGATCCCTGGCCAGATAGTGGTGAGGCTTCCCCTTTCCCTTCCCAAAAACTTATGCCACTGCCACTACCAATTCCAGCTCCAATTCCGTTGCCACTGTCGACCGCAAAGCAAGTTGTCATTGTCGCGTTATTTATGACAATGTTCGGGATGTTTCTGTTACCCTTTGGCTGCCCGCTCCGTCCGGCAACACTTGTTTATGTTAATGCCCGGCTCCAGACCGGGTCCACTCCGCCACTCCACTCCACTCCAGACTCCACTTCACTCCACTCCCGGCTCCCCGCTACCCGCCGGATGACAGCGGCTCCCCATTCAAGTGTCCGTCAATTGGCATCGTTAATAGAGTTCGAGCTGGAAGCTGACCAAAAGTGGCGGGCGTGTGACAATTAAATTGTCAAAGCCGCAACCTTCGGACGTGTGGCAAGTGTCGCCCGTCCAAAGACGTGTCAGCTCATCCTGCCCCTCCACGTGCCTTTTTTTCTCTGCCCTCCAACTCTGCCAAGAAGCTATTTAAATTCGTTGAGTGCTAAATTCAAACGGGTTTTAGTCTAGGGAAATTTGTTTTTGTCTTGTATTTACAGGTAATTAATTATAATAAATTGTATTAATATAATAATTAATGGTGTAATATGAAAAAATAATATAGAAAATATCGATTTAAAAATATCATTCCATAAGGTATTAAAAAAACTAACTTCTGAAATATGGTTAAGAAAATCTCGAAATATTATTTTGACATAGTTGAAAATTTATTCAGCCAAATATGTATCTTTAGGATAAAACAGGTTAAAATAGAATATTAAAAAAATCATTCAGAAAATATTCTTAAAAAAAACTTAAAGCCCAATTATGGCTAAGATAATCTTTGATTTAGATTACGTTGAAAATGTACTTAGAGGAATATGTATCTATAGAATAAATACAGGTCAAATAAGTTAATGTAAAAAAGTTATTTAATAAATTCCAAATTTCCAAAAAAAATATATATATCTCACCCAAAACCCGCAGATTAATCAACAAATTTAAATGGTAAAACATATTATATGATTACCCAATAATTCGCACATTTAACAAACTATTAGGCCGTGTTAAAATCGGTAAATGCCGTTCAATATAGTAATGTGAATATGCCCGAACATTACATTCAATTACGATTTGTATCACCTTAATATATTTTCGCACAGGCGCTTTTCGCTTCCCTTTTCTTCAGATAAATGAGCAGCGATAGCTTTAATGTCCAGGCGTTGCAGGAAATGTGTGCGCTCTTTTTTTTCCCCCCTTTTTTTTTTGGCTTAATGAAATTCATATAATTTTATTCAATTTCTTATCAGCCCGAATTGGCCCTAAGCAACTGAAGAGAGAGAGGGAGAGAGAGAGCCTCGAACTCTTAACCCTCCATGCTCTTTGGTAGTACCGATAGCTCTGCCCGCGTCAACGTCGACGTCGTTCCAGACGCCTGGCTGGGAACCCCGTTTTTTATTGGTCAAAAGCTGATCGGCAACTGATATTGCAGCCAACTGGAAATGAACCGCTAGGCTGGCGCTCTCCCCCTGGAAAGCTATCTGCGCGGGAAAGAGCGCCACCGCAGAGAGAGAGCTACCTAAGAGAGCCCCCCAGAGAGGGAGAGAGAGAGCAAGAGAGATTCGCGATAAACACGAAGCAACGAACGACGCTGGCAGCGTAGCGAAAAAAAACGCGCAACAGGTTTTCAGCGCTCGGCGCTTTTAGCGGCTTTTTCAGCCACCAGGCGATCCGTTCGTTTGCGAGCGATTTTGCTGTTGTTGTTGTTGTGGTTAGAGTTAGTGTTGTTGTTGTTGCTGTTGGTCGGTGGGTACTGGACTGTATTACTCGGTCAGTCGGTCTTCGAGAGGTTGTTGCTATTTGCCTGCTTTTTTTGCTCAGAGATTTTTTGCTGTTTTCTGTTTTGCAACTGCCTGAGAGCAGTTTCTCCTGTGCTTCTCCTGTGGCTGCTGCTGCTGCCGCTGCACCGGCAACTGCAGCTTGCGTCGCTGCTTCTGGCTCTGCCTCTGTTGCAGTCGGCCTGGGAGCCGATTGCAATTTTCATCCTCTTGCAGTTTCTGTGCGACTTTCTTGCGGGACTGTTTAAGCTGGTTGCGATTGCGCAGGAGAACTTAACGAGACAGGAAAAAAAAAAACAAAAAGAAAAACTTCGCTCGCTTCATTCGCCGTTCGAATCTTTGAGGTTGCTTTTGCTGACGAATCGCGTGCGCGGTTTTCGTAGTCGCGTGCGCGCGTTTCCAGGGCGTTTTGCGCGCGATTTTCGTCGCCTGGCGTTTATTTGCGTGCGGCTTTTGTTTGGCCAATGAACTGCGGCCGAAATCCAAAACGAAATCAAAGCGAAAAAATGCATTTCGGGTAGCGAATGAAATTGAAATTAAAATCGAAATGAAATGAATTTTCCCGCCTGCAGCTGGCACTCAAAACTTAATCAGTTATTTGTGCGGCTACCTACAAAAACAGAAGAAAAAAAAAATTAATAGTGCTCGTTAAAAGTCTGCGGCTCTGGCTCTGGCTCTGGCGCTGGCAACAGTAAAAAGCCATTCAGTGCGGCCATAAAACCAAATCAAAACATATATGCGAGTATGTGAAGTCTTTAATCTGCCCTATGTTAAAGCCAAGAGACACAAGACACAAGACACTAGCATACATATAAAGTAATATTAACAAAAGACCAAACTCGTTTCGATCGGCGACAAACATACACACGACCGTATAAATAAAAAGGCAAATTAAATTAAATTCATTTTTAATTACTCGCTGGCCAAAAGATCACATAAAGAGCGTGCAATAAAATATATTTGTATCAGCAGATTAATTATATTGTATATATATAGAGAAACATGTTGCAATAAAGCGCTCTTAACGATACACAAATAAAGAAAAACAGATTCAGTTCAATCGCGTCGGGGCTGACAACAACAAACGACAAACAAAAATACAAATAAAACTTAAATCCTAAAACAAAAACAAAAGACTTAGGCAACGAACTCGCTGCCACTTGGCGGTGTCATTTGTTAACACACACACACTAACATACACATATAAAACCGCAGCAGATAACGGCGCTTCGGGCGCCTCCGAATGGCCAAGTGATAGCAGCCGTAACAAACTAATTGACAACTCAAATCCTGCCAAACCACGTAAACGCAAACGCCACAAAACAAAAACAAAACAGCAACAAAAAACAATTGTTAAACAACGTTTCGCCTGCCACTCGGACTGTCGGATTGTCGGATTGTTCGGGGGATTTCCACTGCAGATACAGATACAGATACAGCTTCCAGTGCAACTTCAATCAAATCGCTGCCCCAACGACAATTGCCAAGTGTGCCGCTTAATGTCTTCAAATGCATTTCACCAATAACAACAAAAAAACCGAAAAGCGGCAACTGAAATAAATTTACATAAATATTTCACTTGCCAGTTTTTTCTTCGCTGCCAGCCACATCCGCGTCGCATAGATTGGTTGCCGCGCGAGATAGTATCCGTATCTGTGAGGTGTGTGTGTGCAGTATCTGTGTGTGTGAACGCGCGAGTGTGTGTTGCCTTACTTCGGCGCGATTTCGATTTCGATTCTGAGGAGCCGTCAAAACGGCGTTTCGCCCAGCCGCAGGTGAGTTGAGACGGATTTTAACGCGTTTGTAATTGCATTTTATGTGCAACTGCCGCCCAGCATCTGCATATCAGCAGGTCTATCAATTAGCAGAGGCAGCGATTTCAAATACAATTAACTGACAAGACAGCCGTCGCATGTGTTGCTATTGTTTGGCCATTAAACCGCGGGCTAAAACAATTTTAGCCACGATTAATTGCTTTGGCTAAAAAGTAACAAAACACGGAGAGTCTCTAAAAATTAATTTATCTTCGCCTTCAGACATTTCCTAGCCCCCCCCTGTTAGGCCAAAAATGCAAAAAACACTAACAATAACAATAACATCAGCATCAGCATCGGCATCGGCAATAACATTAATCAGAGTGAGCCATAATTACAAGTTCAGTTGAGCAATTTAAATAAAAACACTTCAACACTTCAGCAATTGTCGAGAGCCTTTGTGATGCAATCTATTGGAAAAGCGATTTTTTTTCGCTTTCCTCCGGCTCAATTAAGAGGAAATACACAGCTTTTTTTCATAAAAAAAGATAATTACAATTGCATGAGGCATGTGGCATCGGAGTTGCAGTTCAGAGGAACTGGGCAACTTGGTTATTGGGTGATGCTGTGGCTAAATTAATTATCCACTGGATTAGTATAGTGTCCCGCTCAGTTTAGCGATGCTTAATGTTAGCAATTAATTTTAAATGTTTTTCCTTTTTACTACTCAAAATAATTACAGTCGATCAGCAGGGTATCTATTTGCTTACTATTAAATTAAACAGCCTAATCAGGCAGTAGAGAGAGTGAAAAAGTGGCAGCATTAATGTTTATAAATAAATATGCAAAGAATTATTTAATTCTCGATTCTCACAATTGCGAATCGCAAGTCACGAGATCCCCAGCCAACTTTTCCAAGGGGGGCAAGGGGGCAGACTGAGGCGAATTAAATAAAATTTATGGCCTGCAATGATGACGACAACATCACTGCATCAGATACAGCAACAACAACAACGAAAAAAAAGCCAGCTGCCGCAGTTACAACAATTGTTTAATTGCCGCTGGCCGCTGACAAAGAAATCGCCAAGTGGCTAAAACAAAACGCGACAAATGAGTGCAAGAAAATGCTGGCAACTGCCGCTGCGCGATTCTTGGTAATTGTGGACTTGCGGATGAGTCAACAAGAAATTTTCTTAATAGCCCCCTGTTACCGTTGCAGCACTTTTTTTTCTGTTCTCCTTCATTTTTTTAATTAATACTTTTTGCTGCTATAATTTATGAACTTTTTTGCGGCAACAATTAATGTGACTGATTCAAAGGCGCTGGTAGCGCGTTGCATTTGATTTGCTTGGCCCGTAATTGTGTTCATTATGTGGCCAAGACGGCTATTGTTGCTGTTGAGGTTTTTGCTAGATATACGCGTCATTACACATGTCGTCTAGACCGAATGTCTGTCTATAAGTCTGTCTGTCTGTCGGTTAGTCAGCGAAGCTGTCAATCTAGTTGGCTGCCGTTTAGACACAACTTGATCAGCTAACACTATTTGCCCTTTGTTCTCTTACTCCGGCTAGAACCAATGACGCACTTGGTTGACATTTTATTGAGGCAATGTGATGTCATTACTTGAGCAAATGTCATGCATCCCAATTACATAGATCACACCTAGATATCCCTGATTCCCTGATTCGTTCTAAAGAGCTCTAAGCAGAAAGTTCGTTGCCTAAGTCTTTTGTTTCGCCACTCCCTCGCACACTGCCAGCGATTACCGCAACCCAAAAAAAACAAAAAGCAGCCGTAATGAGGCATGCGCAAATATTTCGAATATTACTCAACCCCAAAAGCAGCCAAGCAAACAGCATAGCTTAACTTGGCTCACAACAATGGTCGAAAATCGATGACTATAAGACGTTGGCAGGCGCCAAACTTATGCATGCAAACTCGTACTCTGAAGTTTTCTTCAGTCTTCGGGCTTCGCTCTTCTCGATGTGAAGAGTTTTCACTAATTTCGAGACGAAACAAAACACGCGAATCGAACGGCAGCAGCAACAACAACAACAACAACAACAACAATGATAGACAGTGCTGCATAAATAAAAGTAAATTTAATGACAAGCAAAATATTTCTTGTCATGCCTATCAGATTACAAGATTTCTATATGAACCCGCTGACGATTCGGCATGGCCGGTGTTTATGTGTTGCCTGGTGTCGTTAGAGCATGATTACTGGCCTCTCCAGGAGCGGCTAACGTACAGTTGCACATGGCCCAGTACATGACAAAGCCGTTAGTGTCATTTTGAATGCGAATGTTGCAAATGTTGCGAGTGGCAGTTGCCAGATGCCTGATGCCAGTTGCCAGTTGCCAGGTGATGATGCTGTCAGGGAAGGTGCTGTCCCCGGTTTTGATAGAGCCGCTGTAAGATGGCGGGGTTATCCCCTAGCTTCCCTTCCAAAATTGTTCAAAACTGACCCAGTTTACAGGGGCTAACCTTCAGATTGAACAGTAGGAAGTATTTGGTTCCCATCCAATTCGGTTAATTATTGTATGTGAGACCCTCCGCGGGGTGAGAAAAGCTTTTGGCCATTACAGGCCCAATTGCCAAACGAAAATCAATTTCACACATTACAACAGAAACAAATCGAAACGAAACGAAATAAAGGCCGAAAAACCAAAAAAAAATAAACCAAAATCCAGCCACAAAGACCCATGAAATTGCTAATTGTGCGAATGAAGGGCCCAGCCCATCGGAGATATATATGAACTATGAGATATATACTTAGAAATATAGGCAGAAAAACGCTGTGGGCCGCCACAATTAAAATCGTAGCGAATTCCCAGGCAACAAAGGAAATTTAATTACGCCGCATGTGGCAGTGGCAGGCAGCCCTTTGAAATCGGTTTTTGGTCTGTAATCAAGTGAAAAATTTCCAACGGGCCTAATGAATTATTTTTTTGTTTTGGATTTGGTTTTTTTGGTTTTAATCGACCAGAAAACTGGGCGTGATCGTTTTATTTTCGATTGAGTCTGGGTCTGGGTCCAGGGAAAATCCAATTCCACAAATATATTAATCGCTAATGATGGACAACATCGTCCATTCGAAAGGAGGTCATAAATCGTACAAAGAACTATATATATACTATATAAATTTGCCAAATTGTTTGTCATTCGCTGCGAACAATGGGGAAAACTGACAGCGCTAATTAATTGCAATTAAAAATGCGTTTTCTCTGACTTCTCCTAATTGGCAGCCGCGAACTTGTATCCCAAAAAATCTAGTTTTATTGTTTTTTTGTCGTATCTTTGAGTATCTTTATCTTTATCAGCGCAAAGCCATCGAGCAGGCGAGCGGCACATTCTATGTTTATTTAAATGGATAATTTGCTTAATTAATTTCCAAACTGAAACGCTTCGCATTCATCATTTTAATTAGCCACATGTTCGGGCTTGGACTCTTCACATATACATAATTTATATATATTGATCTTTGAGCTATTAATTAAGAAAACGTAGTATCGAATATCTAAAGACCTAAAAAGCCTCGTGTGAGGAAGCGCAAGATACATTAATCAAATCGACGGCTTTTTGGCCGAAACATTCCTCAACTGGCGACAACCATTAATTTCTCTTTAAGGGGACTGCAACTAAAATCGGAGAAAAATTGAAACCAATTATTGCTTTGTTTTCAGTTTATATATATATATTTGTTCGCCAAACTCCAGACAAAGGCCACAAGATCGAATCGAAATTAGTTTTCCTTTTGTTTTTGCTAGTCCATTTCATTTGATTTATTTTCCCCTGCATCCATAGACGCGATTTGCATATTTCTCGTAGGTGGTTCAATGAACTTGCTCTGCGGGAACGGTGGGGGCGGTGGAGCTAGTGGAGCTAGTGGTGCTCTGGTGGTGCTATGGTGGAGCTGGTGGTGCTGAGACGGCGACACTTCCAGCGCTTTCGGCTTTTGAGTCGAATCGCCTACGCGTTAATTTGAGAAATTTGCAAACATTTGCATGAAATCAGAAACGAAACCAAAACAAAACCAAAACAAAAACCCAAAACCAATAAAGCCGAGATGGCCAATCAACCAAACATATACCCTAGACCAGAATATTATTAGTTTTATTTTGTTAGCCCAGGAAAACCCACAAAAGTTAAAGTATCTGTTAGGTTGCACAATCGCAAAGCTGCTAAGCATTAAATAAATAACACAATGATAATGTCAATTTGGGCAACGGTTGCTAACAATTTCTATTAAAGCATTTTCCACTCAATTAACGCGGACTTCCTTGGCTGGCTTTAAGGCTTTTAATTGCAATTGAGTTTCGACATGAACTGCGTGCATTTGCGCAATGATTTCCCCGATAGCCGCCGCAGCAGCAGCATCCATGGGAAGCAGCTACTGGAGATGCTGGGAGAGTCTGCTCCCTACTCCCAGCTAATTGATAATTTCATTAATTTCATTAATTTATGCAACTTTTTGCCTATGGCCACTGATTGAGATATAGAAGCAAGCGGGAAATGCTCTGACAGCAATTTGCCTCCGTTTAGCATTGCTCGCTAATGACGGGACTTGGCTATAAGCCGAGACCCATTATTAGCCAGAGTCAGACCAGTCAAAGACTTAGACTAGCACCACTCAGATACATTAATCTCGCAACCTTCGCACTAACCCCATAAATTTATTATTACCTCAATTCTTGTTACGCACTTCGACATTTTTAGACCCTGTACCCAAAGGGTAAAGGGTATATTAAGTTTGTGCAAATGTATGTAACAGGCAGAAGGAGGCGTGGCAGACCCCACAAAGTATATATATTCTTGATCAACATGACGATCTGAGTTGATATAGCCATGTCCGTCTGTCCGTCTGTCCGTCTGTCCGTCCGTCCGTCCGTCCGTCCGTCCGTCCGTCCGTCCGGATGAACACACGGATCTCAGCAACTGTAAGAGCTAGAGGAACCGTATTACCAGTGTAGATTCTTCTAATACTGAGTAAATTAGAGTTTATTTTTTTAAGTCGGTGCCACGCCCACCGCCTCCGCAATTTGTATTTGAATTTTTGAACTGCCCTGCACTGCACAATTTTCAAGCTAAATTTTTTTTAAAATACACATGCAATTGGAGCATAGGTTTCTACCGATCCTGAAAATTTCATCAAGATTGGTTAATTAGAAAGCGCACAATAAATACATAAAGTTTACAAGCCCAAAACACAAAAAATCTGTTTATTTGCGCAAACAAACGGTAAATCGCTTGCGTTCGGTGGTTGATTTTTCTCGGAAGTGCCGCTGCAGCTGCGCTGCCACTACCTTCATATACATATGTATGAATGTGCGTCTTCAATATATTTATACTGTATTAGCTGCCGGTTCAAAAAGTTTGGGTTTGTCGAATGGTTACGACGTTCGACTTAATACGCTGAGATCTTGGGTTCGAATCCCAGACCGGACTCGGTGTGAATATATACGTGTATATATATATATAAATTTTTTTTTTTTGCTTATAACCAAATTTGTACAGGGTCTGTAACAGTCGGGAAACTCGACTGTAACGTTCTTACTTGTTTTGCACTGCACTTGTAGTCTAAAAATGCTAATTAAGCTGCCGGCATTTGTTTAGCATACATAGCTCCACGCACTTTACATAGCCAGGAGGCTGACCAGATGGGAGGGGGGATGAGGGGAACTATCCGAGTCTTGCATTAATTAATAAACGTCGTGATGTCACTGTTGAAGTGTCTGTCATTATGAGATCAATTAATAGGAACAAAATTCTAGATCAAGGCGAAAAGCCACAAAAATGTCGCGCGTGTTTGTTGTTTGTGTTTTGTTGTTATTGATCGACACGCAGCCGATATATCCAGCCTGGATTTCTGGCTTTAAGTTCGCGGATCTCTAGCCAGCCCAGACAGCACGACGTTAACGTGAACGTTAACGAGAATTATTACATCACGCAGCGACAGCTGCAACAACGAAGGCAAATGAATGGGCCACCTATCAATCATCCTTCGGAAATCCACACAGCGAATACATTTACTGGCCATCTCGAAAAATTGTTGGAAATAAAAAATAGCAATTTAACATTAAACTTTCACCAAAAACAAAAAAAAACCCCAAACATCGGCCCCGTACTTTTATTTTTTAGTACACTAATAACATTTTTTTTTATGAGCCATGGCTTATCTTTTTTTTTGAGTTTAGCATTTGTAGGATCCTAAAAATCTTTATTACCTAGCTCTTTGGCAATTTTTCCGAGTGCATTGTAAATTTATTTTCAATTTAAAATAAACGCATTTTTTTCACCGCCTTATATTGCCATTTTGGCCCGCTGTTGTGGCTGTTATAATTAATGTTGCTGATACGAACAATTTTGTAGCCTGTTCTCTGTGTCTGTTGTTGTTGTTGCAACTACAAAGTTGCTCGACTTTTTTTTGTTGTTTTTGTGTGTGTGTGTGTTTTTTTGGCGTTGGCCGCACTTGCCGATGTTGTTCGGTTTGTTGTTGGCGGTTTTATGTTACACACAGAAATATTTGCACTATTAAAAACGTAGCAGCAGCAGCAGCGGCGGCGGTACGAATTTGCCTTGCAAATCGATTTCTATATGCATGTGCATTTGAACTTGATTTTGACTCGACGGCGGCATGACAAAAGTCACGGGCCATGGCTTAAAGTGATCTGAGGGGTGGTGGAAGGGGGGTGGAAGGGGGTGCGGAGGCGGGGGCGGGGTCAAGTACAACCCGCTGACCAAATGCAGCTGCACTGCGTCTGTGCGTGAGAACTAGCTAAGGAAAACAACAACCACAACAACAACAACAACTGCTGCCTTATATATATCAAGATTTCGATTTTTGCATTAGAGTCTCTGTGTGTGTACTTGAAAATTGACGCTGTTGTTGTTGCTAGTCCGGCTGGTTAATAAATTTCGCGATACTTATCAATTAGCATACGAATTACATGCCTTGCAATCATAAATAATGCGTGTGTATAAAGCAGAAATCAACTAGAAAAAACGCAAAAAACTAAAAAAAACAAACACCGCAGTTGATGCATACATTTTGATTGGGTTTTTTTTTTGGTTGCATTTTAGATTCGCTGTAAAACTTATAAACTTTTCTACACACACTTTTGACTCGAAGGTGCGTGTTTGATTTGGCTGCGGATTGGGAATGACAAATAAACAACAAATCATGCGGCACGAAACGAAAGACTTAGGCAACGAACTTGATGGCATGATCAAGAAGCCTACAGTTAACCGAATCCCTACCCCCCCCCCCCTGGGGTAATCCTCCCACTCGCGTCCCGTCTCATTGTTATGCTCGACACTTTTGCGCTGTATTTACAAATTGGGCCAATAAAATGAACACCATGAGACGACCCCTCCGGCAAACCCGGCCGAAAGACCAGAAAAGTAAGGCCATAAAAAATCAAGCCAAGATAGCAAGAGCGAACCGTCCGTTGCTGATGAATTTTTATGCATGTTTATATGGCGGCCATATAAAAGTCGCGTCTAGAAGTCAATGATTGTTTAATGAAACAGAGTCCCAATCGAATTTCCATTATGTTCTTCGTGGCCCTCCAAGGGGAGGCGGGGGAGTCATTAAAGTACCCGGGCAAATAAATCAAAAGAATAGCTCCGAGGAGGCTCCCCACTTGATTACAACTAATCGGAGAGGCGAATTCCGCCCGCTTCGTTAGCACATCTCACCTGCTGGGTCTGGGCCACAACAAAGATGTCAATAATGCGCTAATCCCTCAAAAAAACAAACACACACACACACACACACGCAAATGTATCCGGAACTTGGTACCACTCTCGAATTGCAAGTACCCTATAAAAACGGGACAAACTATAAATGAACTGAAATTTATATGTAATTAGCTTTTGTAATTAATTAGCTTTTATTTAGTTTTAAATGCTTTGAAAGCATTATCCTCTTAACACAAAAAAAAAACAGCTTTTAAAAGACTTTATTTTCTCCAAATTATTTACCCTATTAAACACAAAAACAATCAATAAACTAAAGATCAGATGTAGCTCTCTTTAACTATGGCAGCTTTTTAAAAAAAATATATTTGTCTTTAAATACTTTGAAAGTAATATCCTCTAAACAAAAATAAAGGTTTTAACTATCAGCTTTTAAAATATTTTATTTTTACTAAATTATTTTCACAAAAACAATCCATAAACTGAAGTTCAGATGTAATTGTAGCTTAAAAAAAAGTATTTAAATATTTCGAAAGTATTACCAAAATCAAAAAACCATTTAACTAGCACCTTTTAAAAGATTTTGTTTGGGATTGTAAAAATTAAATCCAAATAAAATAAGCAACTAAAACAATAGAAAGTATGTTTACATTTTCTTGTGAAATTATAAAAAACCCCTTTAAATCGGTTTTAATTTATATAAAAAAATTTAACAAGCAAGTTTTCTAGGAAAACCAATTTTATTTTAACCAGCTCTTTCTTAGCAATTTCCGTTTATAAAACATGGTAACAAAATATTTGCCAGATCATATTTATCCCGAATTTATATGTGTCGTTCAAAGGGAAATACTTCTTCGGTCGATTTTTGTGGATCAGACATATCGTATTATTCACTCAGCTTGAGTGTAATGAAAATGTTTGGCATGGGATTAGATGGATGGCGATGGAGATGGCGATGGTGGAGTTAAGGTTGTATCTGTATCTGAAGCTGAGGTTGCGGGAGAGAGCGTTAAGCTGACACGGCGCTGGGCACGCGCTAAAACGCTTACGAGTAGAAACCAAAACCGAAAACCGAAAACGCTGATAAATCGATCGATCGATCGATCCAGGGCCGGGTTCAATCAACGCTCCATCTCCGATCCCCGCCTGAACGCTGAGTGCTTATTGAATATTTGTGGGCTGGAGTCATACTTCAATGCCCGTACTTGCTCCAGTCGCGTATCTGCTGCTCCAGATCTGGATTTGAATCCGAATCCGAATCTGTATCTGTATCTGGCAATCGATTGCCGTGTTGTCAGCCCAGCGACACTCCGATCCCATGATTTATGCGTATTTAGATACTTTTTGTTGTCGTTGGCAGGCATTTAACGCATGTGAGTGTATGTGGGTGTTGGATCGTAAATATATATATGGTTGTAAGACTGTAAGATTGTCGGATTGTGGCTATGTGCGTGCCTGGTGTTGAGGCAATTACGCCCACCAATCGAATTTCGATTTCGATGATATTGCCAGCGGATTTCGCGCGCGGAAATTCCCACAAATTCGCATCGGTTTTTTTTTTTTGGCAGTGGCTTTTGGCTAATTAAAAGTCAATAAAAAAAAAAACACAGGCAGCCACAACAGCCACCTGCCGAGTCATCCGTTGACAAAAGCCATGACTAAGTGACTGCAGCCTCTCCTAATTGGCCAGAAGCCACATGCGGCCCGCTGTTAACTGTTTGCCACTTGCCACTTGCCACCTTCTGCCCTCTCGCTAATTTTTCAATATGTGAAAAAGTGTGGATAACAAAAAGATATATATATATACCTGAAGGAATTAACAGGAATTAACAGACATAAAAAATTACAATTTCTAATATTTTAAAATGCAACTAAAGAAATAAATAGCTTAAATGAAAAACTCTTCAAATATTTCTCCCTGTGGACTTAGAAGCCCTCTCCCGCTTGGATTCTGGCTGATCCTAATGGCCAGATTTCCTCAGAAAGCCAGGCTTTTATGATTTTTGGAATTTAAGTCACGCTTTTGGCAATTAAGTGCCCCAACACCGAACGAGTGCAACTGCAACTGCAACTGGAGAACTGTGTGGCCTCCGCCCGACAGTTGGATCCGAGGAGGGGTGTCGCCCCCATCCTGGGGCTCTCTCTGGATGTGGCTTTTCTCACCGCCGCCGATATGTTTGGGCGACATGAGCCGCATTTGCAATTATTTCGCGGCTCATTAAAGTTTTAAACACGTCGCTCACGTAGTGACGCGTCTGTCAGGTGGCTGCCATGTAGCCGGGCACCCTGCTCCTCCTCCGCCGCCCGCTCGGATCGGTTCTGCTACTGCTACTGCTGCTCCTCCAGCCTGCGAAAATGTCATTAAAATCTCTGGGGAGCTTGGAGCTCTTTTGGCTGCTTTGGCTGCTTTGGCTGCCTTGATTTCGCCCGGCTTTGTGGCCACTTTTTCTCAAACGTATTTCGCTTGCGAAATCAAATAAAAAAGATTTCTTTTTTATCGCTCTAGAGTTGTTCGCTGGTTGTTTGGCTCTTGTCTGGTTTTTATTTTATGATTATTATATTTTTGGTTTTTGTTGCTGAATTGCTGAAAATGGCTGCCTGCAAAAACAAAAGACTTAGGCAGCGAACGCGATGCAATAAATGATTTATTTTGGCTTGTGTTTGCCGCCGCTGTCAGATGCAATTAGTTGCAGTTTAATTGAAAGCCGAGCAATCGCCCAAAAATGTTTTTCCTTCTTTATATTTATATATATATATATATATATATGTATATATCTCGAAGCCGATCAGCCAAGGCTGCTGTGTCAGGCTGCATTAATGTGTCGGGCCTGGCTTTCTGGTTCAAGTACGTTTCCTTCGCTGACATCGGGCAAATTCCATTTCATGGCCATTTGCATGGAAATCGCCTTGTCGTCTCTTCCGTTGTCAATAACGATTTCCATCATCATCATCATCAGCTGCTGCCGCTGCAGCATCATCCTGTCCCCGGATTCGGGATCGTGTGTCTGCACTGAAAGTGGAATGCGAACCAGTTTTGTGGCAACTCAACTCAGATCCAATCTGCCTCCCCCCTCCGCTTCTCTGCGTCCGAGTGGCGTGCAGCAGTTTTCGCCAACTAATGAAATACATATATGCAAAAAATCAAACTAAAGACTTTGGCCCGTTATCAGCCGCCTGTCTTGGAGTCGCCCCCTTCCCCCCAAAACCCCTCCCACATGCCACATGCCTTTTGTTGGTATTGTCAGAGGCAAAAGCATCAGAAGCAAAAGCCTCAGAAGCAGCATCAACGGAACGGTTTTCGGGGCCTTTTGTCCCCAAAAAGTATCTATGCATAATTTATGAGGTTGCATCGCTTTATTATGCTAATTCCGGTTGGTGGTTGGTGGTTGGTGGTAATTTGTTCAGTCCGTTTCTGGCCAGTCTGGGCTTAGTGTCATAATTAAGCGGCTAATTGATTTGTTGCAGGCTGCCTTTTATTCCGTTTTATGAATTGATTGGTGATTAGTGATTAGCCAAGGCTCGCAAAAGGTGCCAACAGCTTCATCAATCAATTAGCTATGGTCGAGATATATTTCTGCGATTGCGTTGCCACAAAATATAGTATGCCAAAACGAAATAGAAACGAGTATAAAAAAAATACAGAAAGCAACAAAAAAAAACACGCCCCGTCCAGACTAAACTGCAAATGCAATCGCAATCGCCATGAATTTGGCAATAGCTGGACGCCCAAAAGAAACAGCAACGGAAATGCCATAAACCATATAAAAGAGAGCAATGATTAGTTGAAGGTGCACTTGGAAAAATAATTGGTTGCATATATTTTTTAGAAATGTTTATAAGGGGAGAATAAAAATGTATAAAAATATTCATGGTAAACCAAAAAGTTTCAGAATAAAAATAACAATTACTTAATATTTTTATCCATCAGTAAATGTTAGGTTTTTTTTATTTTTTATTAGGTTTTGCTTAAAACTAATATATTTAAATAAAATTGAATCGATACTTTATCTGCCACTTCTACTAGTATTATAATGTGGAAAACATTTTGGTTATAGTTTCATTAAACATTTTTTTTAGGCATCCTCATAACTTAAAGTCTCCGTCTTTTGTTTTTAATTAGTTCATTTAGTATTGTATTTTATAACAAAAATTAAGTTTGAAAAATTAAAATACTATAAATATACTTTTTTTCGCCATAATTAAACAATTTGATTTTCACTTCTTTTATTAAGCACACAGCTGTAAACGATGTACATAAAAATGTTGTTTCGTTGGCTAAAAAACTATCTTAACAGGAGATAGTGCTTAGATAAAATATTTAAAATAAAAAATACATAGCTAAAAAAATTAAAAACACTTTTATCATTATTACTTAAAAATTGTTAGAAAACATTTATATCTTATTAAGAGCCAGTGCTCCGAATTTTTTCTATCCCCATTTAAGCCATGTTTTTTATTTTTGCAAGTGCAGTCCCCTCAGTGTTGACCACGTCGTCGTGTCTGGCTGACTTGGCCAGTTGTGAGTTGTAAGTTGTGAGTGGAGTGCATGCCCCCGCGAGAGGTCGTCCAGCAACAGATCCGGCTTGGCTTTAGCTTTGGATTTGGATTTGTATTTGGCCCAGACTCCGCGACTGCAAATGCAACCGCCAACTGCAACTGCGACTGGGCGATGGTTGTTACAAATAATTTAAAACGCTTAATAATATGCAGTTTATTATTGTTATTGGCATCGTTGCGGCACATAAAACATGCAATTGGCATTATTAACGCCATCGGCTTCGTTTCGTTTGACTTTTCCCCGAGACCCGAAATCGTTATTTTATATATATATCTATTTTTTATTTTTTTGGGCGTGTGTGGGAATGCAGCAAATGACGCTGATTGATTGTGTTCGCAGACCAGCTAGTTGGCTGGTTGTGTTGCCACAAAAAAAAGTCACTCTGTTCACACCTGGCCAGGGCATTAATAAACATCGAAATTAACCGCACTCTAATTAACCGAAACATATTTGAATATATCGACACTCGAGTCACTCGGGGGTCGCATTCGGCACGCAAAGCGACATTGATCGAATCAAAGGAAACAAGCCGTTGGCTGGCTAATTAAAAGCAAAAGTCTGGCCAATAAATATATTTACATAATGGCATTTACCATTTACTATATATATAAGCACAAAGTGCGTGATTCGGCCGGGATCTGCTCCAGCGGAACGCTAGTTGAATAATAAAGCTCTGAACACGATTATGAATGCGAATATCGGAATATCCGAGGCTGGGTTTTGAGATACATTAGTCTAATGAGCTGGCCGAAAAGATTTGCGTGACTTGCCAAAAGTTGGTGGTGCATTCGGGCTCTTGGCTAATTCCCCAACTCCGCTCCCCCCCGAAAGAGTGGGCGTTATGTGTGGTGTAAAGTTGAGTGCATTTGGCTTTGGCCAACAAGAAACTTAACACCGAAAAACTGAAATTACCCGAATTGTATATAATTTTCGCAAATTCGGGCTTAAGTTTTATTACAACAACAACAAGCTCTATCTTCGAGTCAATGTAATTATCTTAAGTCTTAGGATTAGGCAATTAAAATAAATGACACAATCAAACCGTTCAATGAATTCGTATCGAAAGCAATTTCAATTTCGGCAGCTTTTATCTGTATCTTTTGCGCGTGTGCATCTCGTGGTGTGAGAGAGGCGCAATATTTCTTAGCCTGCCATCTGATGACTGATTTCGATTTCCGTATTGCCAAATTGTTGTGGCTTTCAACTAAGCCGCCATCGTTGCCGCCGACGCGTCGCCAACTGCGTGCAACTTTAACATCAGCGGCAACGCGGCGTATGCGCATTTTTAATTGCCCCAACATGTTGCCGCGAAGATTGGCAGCGTTTGCTTTATGTGCTTGTAGTTTCTTTATTTTTTATGAAATACTATTTTTTTTTCTATTTTTTGTGCACCAATCTAGCGCTCTCTGTCAAAGTGCTTGCGGCGCGGCAAATTAAAATTGACATTTGAACAGCTCCAGCCGTCTCGATTGGCGCGTTAATTTCAAATGGCCCACCATTTTTGGCTTATTCGCTATTTTGTAGTTGCTTTTTCCCGGCGCACTTTATGAATTATCAATATGGAGCCGCCGCCCCGCGGATGACACAAAATGTGAACTGAACTGTTACTGGCCAAAAGCAGCCGCTTTTCGCAACGCAGGAAATAGCTCTGCACTCCGTCCGCTCCATATAGGGCCTAAATATTTGCCAAATCACACGCCACACAGTCCGCAGTCCACACAGGCCAGTTGGCTTTGGTAACATAAAGACAATGCCGTTGTCCAGTTTGGAAGAGACCTGCACGGAGAGAAAATGTGGGAATTTTTCAAAAGAAGAAAAAGAACATTAAAATATTCCTATGAATAATGCACAAGTATTTGCAAAGTATACATTTATTCAATATAATTTTTGAAATGCTGTAGTAAGTTATAAATATTTATGGTGATTTTTTTAGAAGTATAATCCTATTAAAACATTTATAACAATAATTCGCAAGCTATTGCTAAGTACTCAATTATGAAATACAATTTTAAAAATGCTCTAGAATATATAATAAATATTTATGGGGATTTTTAAGAAGAAGTAATAGAAGAATTTAAATATTTCTAAAAACAAATCGCAAGCATTTGCAAAATACGCTTTTATGAAATACATATTTTGAAATGCTGTAGTATATAATAAGTATTTATGGGGATTTCTTAATAGAAGAACAATTAAATTAAAATATTTATAATATAAATTCTCAAGTATTTTCAAGAACTCTTCTCTGAAATACAATTTAAAAAATGCTGTACAGTATATTAAATATTTATGGTGTTCTTTTCATAGAAGAATATATAAATGCAAATATTTCTATTCCTAGAGATGCTGTACAATATATTCAATATTTATGGAGATTTCTCAATAGAAGAATAAATAAATTAAATGATTCCCATTAGAAATTCCCAAGCCTTTGCAAAGTATTCATTGTTAGAAACGCAGTATTATCCCCATTTTTTCTCAGTGCATCTGCCGCTTGGGGAGGGGTCTCGAGGGAAGCTGGAAGCTATAGCTAAAGCTATAGCTAAAGCCAGACTTGTGGCTGACTGTGGTCACGATTTTAACATTTTTGAGCATGCGCAGTGCGCACCCCAAAATTTTGCAGCGTTTGCCCATTAATTTTCATTGAAAACGTTTTCATATTTTGCCACAGTTTTCGGTTTTTTCTCGTTGCTGCCCCGGTCCCAAGTGGTTATTGTTGTTATAGTAGTTGTTGTTGTTGCCACATTTTCGTATAGCACAATATTTTCATTGTAGTGTTTTGGCATATATTTATGTGCCGTAAAAAATGCGATCAAGATTGCTGGCACTAGCAGGACTAGCCAGGTCCAAGACCAACCCAATGGGCCGAGTTGGCTTACATTTCGGCCTCGATTTTCGACCAGAAACCGAAGACCATAGACCGAAGACCGAGTACTGCCCACATGTATTGTATTGTCGGACTGTTCAACTTTGCACTTCAATGCTGGTGCAAATTAATGGATTCATTCAGCATTTTGGCAGCAGCCGCCGCCGTCGCTCCGCGAGGCGAAGTTCAATGTTTATGTTAACAACTTGGCACCTCCAAAAGGCAGAGGCAGAGGCGGGGGGCGGTGGCGGAAGGGGGGTGGTTCCTCTTTTAATTGAATTTCTTGTTTAATTTATCAATTAGAGTGTGTGGCCTTTGGTTAATTAAAGCCTCGCAGGCACTCTAGCCGCCTTAAATGCTGGCCAAATTAGCGGCCAACTAACTTGGCCATTATATGGGACGCAGTCAGGAAACAAAGAAACCACAAATTGACCAACTGTTATTGTCTGTGTTTTTTTTTTATTCTACCATTTTCGGGGTGTGGACCAGGGCGAGTCCCAGGCTCTGCCAAGAAACAAATGCTAATTATATGGCTACCGAGTACGTACGAGTATATATATCTCTCTTCTCGAACAACGAAGCTCTTATTGATTCTCGACTCTGCTGGGCAAGGTTACGAGTGTCGGAGTTCCTCCTTGGAACAGCAGCTTGAGCTCCAGCTCCAGCTTGGGCAGCTCCAGGTCCAGCAGCCACGCCCATTTAATTGCCACCTAGCATTTAAGTTAACTAACTGTTCATAAATAGTTATGGCATACACGGCAAACCGGGCTCAAAGACCCAACTCGGTGCTGGGCTGCGCCCACAAAACTCAGCCAAAGTGCTGCAGTCATTGCAGGCCAAGACTACATATATATATCTACTATATATATTTGTATCTTTTTTGTTTCTTTGAGTTTTGCCATTGTTAGCGCAACAAATTTATTTTCCCACTCTCGACGGGCGCTTTTGCTGTTGCAAACAAAAATTAGTTAATTTAGCGCATTTTGCTGGATTTTTAGCACTGCTGCCAATTTGATTTGCAGTCCAATTGCTGATTGCTTTATTAACCGTTAATTCGCCATGCGGGCCATGTCCTTGATCCGGCCAAAATATGCCTTCCGCACTCTGCGAGCCATCAATTATTTTATATTTAATCGGTGGCTAATTTTCGGTGTTGAATATTGGACTCCAAAAATATCGAAATTTTCTACGGTCTGTTAAAAATAAATTATAATATATGTAAGGAATTTTTAATGGTTTTTAAATAGTTATATGTTCTTGGGAAATAACTAATTAAATACATAAATGGAACCCCAATGAAAACAGTATTTTTTCTCAAACTAAATTAAGCAACCTTAAAATTTGAATAAAGAGAATTTATAAAGAATATTTAGGTTACCAATATTGTTGGTAATATTTTATTTGGCTAGTTTTTTTGTATTATAATCCATCTGATTCATGTTCCTCCCATTTCCTTTCCCATTGATGATGACCCGTTCCGGTTCCCATTGTCAGCTATTTTTTTTTTTGTTTCTTCCACCTAATTGAATTATGCGTCTGGTCTTTGGAGATTGGGTCCACCCGAGGAGGAGTTTCCCACCTTCATAAATTTCCCATATGCAAAGCAGAGCAAATGCTCTTTTGGCCAGATCTCAGGCTCCCAGGCATAAATCATAGCCCGGCTCAAAAGGAGACCCCACACACAATAGAATCCCCCACACAAATGCTCCGGAGGAGGCAGAACTCCATTCATGCGTGGACCGCGTTGAGATCTGCCCCGAACATTTGGAGGTGTCGTTTATGCAAATCAACCACGTCAAATGCCACAAAAAAATAGGAAAAAATAGAGAGAAACATTGAGCACGCCCAACATGTCGCGGATGGATGTCAGAGGGCGTTCATAGTGGGGCCTAATTGCCGGAGATTGGAGGGAGATACATGGCTATATGGTCTCCGATCCCATTGTGAGGCTATATGAAATCGGGCTAAATGCAGCTTAGGGGGTACAAAATGCATTGGCATTTGCATAAATTAAGCCACTTGAGGACCCCTGCCGATGTGGATATCGATGCAGTGGCTCATGCAAATCAATCAGCCGATGGACAAGTTATTCGTCATACACCTGACAGTTGGCCACAATTTATGAGCCAGCAGCAGGCCACTTAGCCAGATAAAATACGAACAAAAAAAAACACTATAAACCATAAACAATGACAATAACAAGACAAGTTAAGTTGCCTACGATGCGTAGTAAAGAGATGCGTTAATCACATTTATTTATAACTATCTATATGGCCAACCAAAAAAAAAGTGAATGGTTTTTATGCCTCGACGACGACCTGTACCCTGACTTTACACTTTGTGCCACCTTTTTGGGTGGTTTACGATCCGCCGCGGTCAGCCGGTTTTATGGCCCATCGTTTAGGCCCGGCTAATGGCCGTTGGCTGTTGGCTTTGAAAAGTGTTGACACTTTACTTTACCAAATAATTTCGATAAGACCTCGTAAAACTTAAGCCCCAGTTAGGAATACAAAACAATAATCCCCCCCGAAAGAAGTTGCCAAAAATCAAAAATCATAGATCGAAAATCATATATCTGGGGCTTGTCATTTCCGCTTCTCATCAGCCAAAAGGAATCTATCTTTTAATGCCGTGTGAATCGCCTTTAGGTATTGTCTAGGGATTAGGCATTAGCTGGGACTTGTTCTCGGCTTGTTCCTCCAAAGATCTGCATAAGTTTATAATGGGTTTACTTTGAGTGGGCAGGAGGAGAAATCGTGAATGAATGAAGTCGACCGAAACAGAAGTTCATGAATGAAAAGGGTTTTGTCCGGATTTGATTGGCTTTTTTTTCTAACACTTTTACTATCACAAAACGTGCGAGATTTCTCTCTATTCTTGTGGATTTTAATATAGTAAATATGGGTAAGTTCAATGTACCCAAAACCCATTGGGAAACCCATAAGGAAAATGTACCAGTACATGAAAAAAAACAATTTTGGCAATTTGGAGCAGCGACAAGCGGCAAGAAATGTTGAAATACTTAACGACAACAATAAAAAATAAACGAACGTTTTTATAGCTTTTCAATTGATTTTAAAGTTTTTGGCGTGCAGAGCAATAAATAAAACTGCGTACGGCGCATTATACAATAATAAATCTCCCAGACCCAGTCGCAGTATCTCAATCTCTGTGTGCTGTGTGCTGTGTGTGTGTGTATCTCTCAGATAAATGTTGCTGTTTTTTTTTCGCAGGTATTCACAAAAAGTGGGCGTGCTGCGTGTTTCGTTGTTGGCAGCGCACTTTGCGCATTAAAATGCCGCGCATGCGTGCCAAAGTGTTGCAACGTCAGTCGGAGACAACTCCCCTTGCCCCTTGCCACTCCCCCCTCCTCCCATCCCTTCCCCCTTCAACAGGATGTCGTTCACTTCGGATCATGTTGAGCAATATCCCGAAAAGGCACTCCTGACCCGGCCCCGCAATTAAAAACCGCACTTTTATTCATAATAAATTCACTTTAAATGCATGTTTTCTCGCACATTAAAAGCGCATAAATTAAAAATCAACACCCAAATGCGTCAACAGGCGCCTCGCCAAAAGAGCGAAGTTGCGTGTGGCAGGAGTTGGGAGCTCCTGGGTGGCATCGGGGTTCTGGAGGGGGGAGGGGCAGTGGTCGGAGCGATGTATCTGGCCATGGCCATGACTGCCTCATCACTCATACGCAATGAAGACATTTATATGGCAAAAGCCATTTAGCGCCAGTTAAAGCGTTGTCGCTTCTTTTTGGCGCCACCGGTAGCTAGACAGGGGTGTGGCAAAAAGGGGGATTTTTACATCCAAAAGAGGGTTATAAAAAATTGAATTAACACTCTTTAGATATATACAGAATGATGGGCTTTTAGTTGTGTATAAAAAACAGCTATTACTTCCTATTGAATATGTTCTTTAACATAAGAAGTAATTTTGCGGGACAATTAACTGATTTTTCATTATGGGTAAATATTGCTACTTTGAAGTTAAATTTGTATATGATAAAATCATCATTTAAAGGGGTTTAAGAAATATAAACATCACAAAAATATAAAATTTTTCGAATTACGATATATATATTTTTAGTTCCTCTTTTGAAAACTAAAAAAATTACCATTTTTTCTGTGAGGCAATTGAGTGATCCAAGAAGAAAAGCAACTAAGTGCAAATATATCACAAATTAGTAGATACATTTTTATATAAAAAAAATCTTAATTTGAAGGGGGTTTAACATATATAAGCATCACTGAAGTAAATATATTTTTTTTATATTTATTACCTTTAAAAAAAAAAATATACATTATAAAAACGCATTTTCCCTGTGATCCCAAAACCTCATCCCCTCCTGCGGCGCGCCCCTGCTTTTGGGCTGCTCTCACGCACTTGCCCCACCTGTTTACCTGTTTGGTTATCTGCGGGGACTTGGCTTTTCTAGCCGCCAAACAAGACGCACGCAATGGGCGTTGCCAGGCACCTGTTCCATTGGCCACATTTGCTCTTGTCGCCCCGATGAAATCAGAGCAATCCAAGCCGAGGCCTGGTGAGGCACACAGACACACTCCGGAGTGGTGCAAGTATCTGCGAGTATCTGCAGGTTGCGGGTCCGATGACAGCGAGTTGTGCGTTGGCTTCGCCTGTGCAACATGTTAATTCGAGCGTTGCATAAAAAGAGGGAAAACGGAGGCAGCAGCCGAGCCGTTACATGGCAGACCGTTGGAGTTGGAGTTGGGTCTGGATCTGTGGCTGGATCTCTGGCTGTAGCTGTAGCTGCGGCTCCTTATTTTATGTAATTGGCAACTAAACACTTTCAGCGTCTTAACAACCCCCCTTCCCTCCCCGCAAGTTCCTCCCCGTCCATGTCCGTCGTTTATGTCTAATTAAAATTGCTCTGCGTGCCGGGCGTGCCAAACGCTAAACTAAAACTAAATGGGGCTAAAACGTGGCACTGTTTTTTTTTGTTTGTGTCCCCGCACATATCCGCGGGTACTTATATGTTAAGTGTGCTGATTTGTATTAATTATAACGCTTTAATGTCGCTTCGATTGAAACTATTTGCAGTGCACTCGCTGGCATTTCCTGCGCTCACACAAATTCTTCCTGCTTCGCTCTCGGGGGGAGCCAAAGTAAGTAAGTCAATAAATCTATGCAAAACTTATTATAAATCATATGACAAGCTGTGCTTTTTAATTACCTGTTTTTGCCACACTAAGCCAGTTGTTGCTAGCATTCGCAGTTATCTTAATAAGCCGCCTTAATTTGGCTTAATTTGCGGGCGGACACAGGGTCGTATGAGTAACATTTAATTGCTGGCCAAAAGCTTGCCAACAAAGGCAGCAACTTGCAAGAATTTCAGTTGGAATTGCTCATTACCACTGGGCCATTCCTCGGAAATAGCTACTAACAATAACAACAGCAACAACAACAACATTGGTAGCCGCAATAACAATAATAATAATTAAAAACCGATTTTTTCGTATGACTGGGGCCATAAAACAACAAGAAACTGGGCTATAAAAGCAACTCACACATGTGAATATCCCCCCGAACTCACATGTATCTGCTGGATTGCTGCTTGGTTTTAAAAATTTGCTTAGTCAAGCGGCAATAAACGGTGCCCAAATACACACAGAACACACAAAAATAATAATAAACTGGGTGCAGCAACAGAAATATATATATATATATAGATCCGCTGAAAAAGATTGCAACTAAATATGATTGCAATTATTAATTTAGCAATAAAATTTAGCACCCGGTGTCGGAATTATAACAGCCGTGATTAACAATTAAGCTTTGCCACTTAGGCAGATGCCAACAACAACAACAAAATATATAACATTGGCGGTGCAACTACCAAAAAAAATATAAAAAACTATAAAAAAAAAACAACGCCTGTCCAAACTTTTTTCCAGTCAGCCACATTAGCAATTGTTGCTGCTGTTGCTGCCACTGGAGTTAGGCAACAATTAAGCAATTTTCATAATTACAAACAATGACCAATTTTTTGACACGCTTGCAAAGCGCGCAAAATGCTTTTTTGATTTTAACCAGCGGCAAATACGGCAGCAGCTTGCAACTTGCTGCAAGTGCAACTGGCAGAGTTGGCAGCGGCACAAAATGCTGATTTGTTTCTACCTGCCTCCGGTTGATGCATGTATAATCAGTTTTTTTTGGTCGGCAAAAGGCAGCGGAATCTTGGAAAATTTGTAAATAAATTGTTTTTGGGTGTAGAATATTATGCATAAAAAATTTAGTTGTTTCTTCGAGGAATGGATTTTGGGTATTCTAAAAAAATCTTTGTAAATAATTTATATTTTTTTAAATTTTATTTCCAAAATCATTGCCTGATTTCACATTTAAAATTGTGATCACATTTTCTAGGTATATTTAAGAAGGTGTTTTAACTTTAATTGGAAAACAAAATATTTTAAGTAGTTCCTAAATATATTTTATTTCTTGTGTACTTTCAAGAGCTTCTAAGTAGCTCCCAAAAAAAGCGCATGTTAACATGCAAAAATACTAAATGCAGACCCCCCCAAAAAAAGAGGAGGGCAGTAAAGGGGGCGTGGCATGTTGCCACCTGACAACAATCACGTGCCCAGCAAATGCGAGGCAGACAATCGACCAGAGGCTGCCACCGACGTGTCGTGCATTAGAGTTAAGAGAGGGGGCAGAGGGAGGAAAGTTGGCTGATTTTACAGGCAATTTCTGAACCGATTTATATAATCAGCAGCGACACAAAACGTGGCAACATACGGCAAATAATTCGCCGCTTTGGGCAATCTAAAACAATTTGCGTTTTCTAGCTCAGGCCACAAAAAAAAAAAAACCAAAAAAAAAAAAACTCCAACCCAAAAAAATGGAAGAAACGTTTTGCGTGCCAAGCGATTGGGCAACCAAGTGGCCAGCGTTGGTTGCAACAATAATAATAACAACTACTGCACTGGGAGACATCCGAGCCAGGTTGTCCCACCCGCAATTAATGCATAATAATTGCAAACAAAACCCGACTCGAATCGGCCGAATCAAGTTGCAACAAAGTGCGGCAAGTGTTGCGAATGCTATGGTGTGGTCTCGGCTAGGGTCTCCTCGGCGGCCACACGATATTAAACAATAATTGTAACTGTAAAGTGAGCTTAACGTGAGTGCATCAAAGCATAATCTCTCGTTGCAACAGAGACACAGCTACAGATACATTTACAGATACAGATACAGATACATTTACAGATACTCAGAGACAGCCGCAGACGGAGGGAAGCAAAAAACAGAGACAGAGAAATATTCATTGAGGAAAAAAACCAACAACAAAAAAAAAACAGAAAAAAAAACGGACAGACGAGGAGTCAAGAAACTTGGCTAAAACGTAAAACATACCGCCTTATAATTAGAGCAGAAATTCTGACGTTTCTATTTCAATTTTTCCAACAAACGCCACGCAAAACTGCCACGCCAAGTGACGTTTTGATTGAGTGATTGGCAACAAGACGCGGCCAAAACGGAGTGAGGGCCCAAAGGAGGGGGGGACTTGGACCCGGTAGCCAACCAGGCAGCAAGTGTTTGCCCACTGCGGTTGCTCCGATGGTTGCAAATATCTGCATACCAACCACACTAACTGAATGAAAATCGTTGTGAAAGAAGGTATCGAGTTACCCACCGACAGCGATCTCCGATCCGCGATCCGCGATCCACTGCAGGTTGTGCCTCCATCTGTCGCACTCCAAATCCGGCACGTAATTCAAGCTCCGGAGAAATTTCCATAGCACATAACAACAGTGTCAGCAGCTGAATACCGGTGGATATATAAATAGTAATAGTAATAGTAAAACCCCTGATCGTGTCCACTTTGCCGCGGCATTTATAATTATCACAAGACAATTTAGCCAAAGACCAGATACAGATACAGATACATGGCTGCCACACCCACTTTTTTCATGCGATGGAACTCGTTCCAAGTGGTAATTGCACCAATTTGAATACGTAATAAAATCGAATGAGCAGCAAATCAATTAGCGATCTAACGCGCCCATTGTGTGGTCGTATCAGATCTCTTTTCCCGCTCCTAACCGATCCGATCCAACTATATAGCCATAGCTATAGCTATCAGACCCAAGCACGAGCTAGACGACGAGACGTTTGTCCGGTCGATCGACTTGCGGATACTGTCCGCACAGATCAATGTGAAGGTCAGTAGGTGGCGGCCAGCGTTTGCCAACAATCAATTAGATTGAATGCCTAAAACGGTAAAATCCACATGTGCACCAGCTCATGCACCAGATACAGATACATAGCCAGAGATACAGATACAGATACCCGTAATGCTATGCACCCGGGAATATGGGTGTGCTCCGACATCCAAGCAACTTCCAGCTCATGCACCAAGATCAAGGTGACTCCGCAATGGGAACCGGACCACCTCCAAAGAGGAAGTGTGGTGTAATCCACTTTTAGGTTCTACATCACTTGGGAGCTATAAAGGAAGTTCCGGAAAAGATATCTCATTTCGAATGTTGACAAATTATATGGTCATTAGAATTTGTATGCTAAGTTAATGCATTAGTTTCTTCAAGTATCTGAAAACAATATTCATACTTCCTAAGGAAATATTTAAATACATTGGTTTGACTTTAAAAAGGGGATTGGAACTTAAAATAAATATATTTCATTTAGTTGCATTTAAAATAAATATTATAAGAATTCTTCTAATAATTTGGTTGCTATATTTTCAATTATTTTCTATATATCTCCCGAAAAACAAAACAAATTCTTACATATAAATACATACATAGATAGGTATCTCCATTTTTTGTTTTAAATACTAATAAAAAAAATCCCTAAAATATTTAAGCCATTAAGTAAACAACCATTAATAGTTTCCAAAATAAATATATTTTAATGTTTTAATCCGATAAGTTCCACAAACTTTATTAATTCCAAAGCCTTAAAAGTTCGATAACCAAATTGTGGATATAAAATTTATTCATTTACTATTTTACCAACAAGTAATTATACAACCAAAACTAATTGGTAACTTTTTTATTAGCAGTTTGTTTAAAACTACAATTTGTAAATTGTATGTGTACAAAAGACTCTAAATAAATATACATCATTTAGTGGCATTTTATAAACATGTTAATACCAACTTCTAATAGTTTTTTTTTTTTTGTTTATATAGCTAGATTTGCGTAATACTAGTATATACTGTACTTTGCAATACCAAAAGACTTAAAATATTTAAGCCGTTTTTATACCCTTGCAGAGGGTATTATAATTTTGACCAGAAGTTTGCAACGCAGTGAAGGAGACATTTCCGACCCTATAAAGTATATATATTCTAGATCAGCATCACCAGCCGAGTCGATCTAGCCATGTCCGTCTGTCTGTCCGTCTGTCTGTCCGTCTGTCCGTCTGTCCGTCTGTCCGTCTGTCTGTCTGTCGGTTGCTATGTAAACTAGTCCCTCAGTTTTAAAGCTATCAAGCTGAAACTTGGCACCGACCCTTCAATCTGTTGCAGTTAGTATATAAGTCGGAACGGCCGGAATCGGAACACTACATCACATAGCTGCCATAGGAACGATTGGGAAAAAGTGCCAAAATTTCCCCATTTTTTAAGATAATTTATTTATTTCTTGGAAAACTCTATTTAATAGCAATTTTAACATATCCTAAAAGTTTCATTAAAATCGGACTACTATATCCTATAGCTGCCATAGGAACTATGGGAAAAAATGGGTCATTGAGCATAACTCTGGTGTTTTTCAAGACAATTAATTCATTCTTGATAAAAACTGTTTTCATAGACAGTAAAGCCTTTTTAGAAATTTAAAAACCCAAAAATCGGATTACTATATCCTATAGCTGCCATACAAACGATTGAACGGTTTAAAAGCAACTAGCCTGCAAGGGTATTCTAAGCTTCGGGTACCGAAGCTAGCCTTCCTTTCTTGTTTTTTTATATAGCTCGGTTTACGTAATACTAGTATATGATTTCTTTGCAATACCAAAAGACTTAAAATATTTAAGCCGTTTTTAATGGCTGTTTTCAATATAAATATCTTTGAATTTTATATCCCATTAGCTCCACGAATTTCATTTACAAAACATTAATCAAATGATGAAATTTATGCATTTACTACTTTGACTACAACTAGTTGTACAATCAAAACTAAAAGTAAACATAAGCGTTTCGGTTTTTATTAAGCCACAATTACTACATACATATAGAAGAGAAATATTAACAAATTCCCCGAATTTCCTTCACTCCAAGATCCAAGATCCAAGATCCCAGATCGATGGCCATTCGAAAGTAGTTTCGATTGGTGGATTAGTGTCGCCTTAGCTAATGGCCTGTGGAGTAAGCACTCATTGTAGTCGTTAATTGCTTTCTTTAATGCCGGTTTTTTTTTTTTGTTGTTGGCCAAAGTGGTGGATCAAGTCCATCGCCCACGCCACCATCCAGAGCTGCTCCAATTTGATTTGGAAGCGTTTTGACAGTTTTTGCAGTTATTGTTTGATGCGCTGTCCAAGTGATGAGTTCATTAAGTGGGCCATAATTGAGCCTTTAATGCTCAACTCTCAAAAACTTGTGAATGGGCGTGCGTTTTGACAGTCCGATTGACTGACTGACTGACTGACTGGCAGAGTGAATGATTGACAGGGCCAAGAGAGCAGCTTTGGCCCAGTGAAATTGATACGACGAAAGTAGGCAAACGAACTAAGCCAACCGCTTTGATGGCCACCACTTCCTGCTCTACTCCAGCTTCAGATACAGATACATTATTTTTTTTTTAAGTCCCGCTTAAGTGTATTGAGTTTTATGTGCACCCATTTAATTAAAAATAAAAACTAGGGCTTGGTTATCTGGTTACCCCACCAAATTGGCCTTGATAACAGCAGCAGGCGCTCCTTTTGCCGGGTGAAATTACGGACATTTGATGCCATTTGCCATTTGCCATCTGCAATTGAACTAGGAACAAACAAAAAGTAATAACAAATAATAATATAATAATACTATAAAATAGGGAGATTTACCCATGCCCATGGCTGCAACATATTGATTTCCCTGTCCGCGCGTGGCAATTCCAATCGAAATGAACCGCAACGAATCGCAGCGAAGTCAAGACCAAGTTAAGAGCCAAGTTAAGACCGAGTTAAGAGCCAAGTCAAGACATAGTCTGGCGGGGCTTGGGTAGCCTCGCCAGACCCGATGAAATAGATCCGCTTTAATATCGGTAATTAGGACCACACCTATGCGATATTCAAAGTGATTTTTATTTTTATTACAATCGCCGGCAAAAAGTTTGCTTAGATTCTGATTTATTTTTGTTGTTTTTTTTGTTTTGTATTTTGTATTTTATGTTTATGGCAGCTGCCTTTTGGCCGAAACTCGATTTGTTTCAATTGGCCGTTTGTTGGCGTTATGTTTATGGTGGATGCCGTTGATTTGCATGCTGTTTTATTGAAGTCCCAGCTTGGATCTCTTGGATCTCTTGAATCTCAGGCCCCGGGACACTAAAAGCTGACCTTAAACTTTGCTTTTGTTGTGGCAAATTTGAATAATCCAACTTCTATGTGCAATTAGTTTTTCCACATATCTCGCTCTCTCTCTGCGTATCTCTCCCTTGAAAGTCGCAGGTTTTCCATATTTCGGAGTCGGACTTTGTGGCCAGTCAGCCGAACAGCCAGAAAGCCAACCCAAGGAGCAGCAGGTGGTCTTCAAGTGCTCCGCCGCCAAAAGCTAATTGTGTTTTTCTCACATTTGCAGTTAGGCACCGTTGGCTCCACTCCAGCTGTATCTGTATCTGTGTATCTGTGAGATACTCATATGTGCGCTTTAAACAAACACACAATAAATTGCCTGTGCACAGCAGGCGACCGGACTGCGGTGGTTGTGTTTTCTGATGGTGGTTCACTCAGCCAGTGGTTGGTGTTCGGTGGTTCGCTGGTTCGGTGGTGCAGTCGGTGGTTCTACTTCCATTTCATTTAGCATGCTGTAAATTAAGGCAGCAGGCTGCAAGAGTGGGAATCCTGCTCCCCGCTAATGGAGGAAATCGTTAGGATTTAGCTATTAAGTACGTATAATTGCTTGTTAGTGATTGCGAATGCAAAATCATATGCTCACTGGCCATTCCACACGTCCGACGTGATGTGAGAGAGAGAGAGTGAGTGAGAAGACCCAAATTGAATCCAGATCCAAGATTGGAGTTTTCAGATTCCACATCCCAGATCTCAGATGTAGCATCATCATTTTCCTGATTCTCATGCAGTGAGAAAATGCATTCATCGATTTGGAAATAGGTTACTTGGCAGGTGGGAAAATATCTTAATGAAAGTGATAATAAATAAATAAATTACAGATATTTTTAATAGATTAAATTTATGGTTACTTAATTTCAAAATCATTTACAGAAACTTAATTGAATTTTAAAAAGAAAGTTGAGAACTATTTTTAAGAAATTCACTGTAATATCTCTTGGGTTAAAAAAAAGAAGAAAACTATTTTGAATAAATTAGTTAATATATAAAATGGATTTATTTTCATTGCATTTTCCATTGTTTTGAATATATAAATGTATGGTTCCTACATTAAATAGCATTTAAAGAATATTAATGCAATTTAAGATTACAAAAAATATGAAATTTATTTAATTCCACTCATTTTTCTATATGATAAAATAATTATTTTCCGTGTATAGGCTTGTAAATATTTTCAATATTTAAAATGTATGACTCCTACATAATAATAGCAGCAACAAAATCTTAATTAAATTTGAGAAAGAAAGTAGAAAACTATTTTTAAGATATTAAAAATTCCAATATATTTATTTTCACTGCATTTTTCATTGGTTTAAAGTATGATTACATAATTATTTTCCGTGTACAGATTGCAACTGAATCCCATGCATCTTAGAGACGATTCTCGGGCATTTGGCTGTCATCATGGGCAATGCTCCTACAATCCCCATCCCAATCCCCATTCCCAATCCCCATCCCAATCCCCATTCCCAATCCCCAGCTACCTGTGTTTTCTCTCGCTGTCATCGGATCGGTGGCCAGTTATCTCACATTTGTATCCGCTGGCCGGCTATCAAGGCTCCATCGCCTTATGACTACCAGATTTTCGATTCCAATCCCCACAACCGGTTGCCTCCAGCTTCAGCTCCAGCTGGACAACTCTGAGAGCCAAGTCGACGACAACTGGCACAGAGAGCTCATGCTTCATTAGACGTCACATTTGGCCAACTCCGCCATCTCCTCGCAAAAGTGTGCAAAAGCAAAAGCTAAAGCTAAATCTTACCAGAAAAAAGCGAAAACGAGATCCATGAGATCCATGCGAGGATCTGAGATACGAGAGATTTTCTCAGCGATTTCCACCGCGGCCAACTAATGAAGGCAAAAGGCGCAGAAATTAATTTGTAGGAAAAATATGCGAACAGGTGCTGCGAGTGGGGGAAAAGGGGGTGGGGCCGGGGGCGGGGCAGGTGGTGCTGGAAAATTGTAACTCGCTCATGCAGATAAACAGTTAGGAAAAGCGTTTTCCGAGTGGACCACATGTGGGCAGAGCGATGCGCTTGAAATGAACTCACCTCGAGTGCCAGCAATTGCATTTACCTGTCCAGGTGGGTGGTGAAGAGGAGGAGGTTGAGGAGGAGTACCAGATTGGCGGGGCGTTTAGTGGGCCACATAAATTAATGCTCTCAGCCTATTTGCTGTACGGTTGCGCCCCTGACACATTCAAGAATTTTCCATCTTACCAAGTTTTTCTTTTTTGATTTTTCTGCTTCCGAGTCGATTGTTTGCCCAGTGCAAACAACTAACTTTGACTTTGAGCCTGGAACGGGGGACTGGGACGGATGCTAAAAACAGCTAAGAGCTAAGAGTTAACAGCCAACTGCGGACAGCGACTGCCGCCAAGCAGTCTGTTGACTGTTTTCAATACCAATTTGGTGGCACCGCAGACACAGGCGCTGTTGTCTCGCTCGTATTAGTTTTAAATGCCACATTGGCATTGGGCAAACACTTTGAACCGGGCCAAAACGAAGTCGGGATACCCTGAGTGGCTTATGTGCACTCGAAAAAAATTAAATCAATATTGATAGATTTACTTACAGCTGAAAAGTGGATTTGAAATTTGCCTTAAAATGAAAATAAACTCGTTTTCTTAAAAAAAAACATCCTGAAATCTATCAGAAATCATGATATATTTTATTTTAGTAAACATTGAATAATAAATATTTTCATAATTTTTCCCATGAATTCCTTTAAATATTTATAAGAATTTATTTGGGAGTACAAGATATTATTTTTAAGTGGCGCAAAATTCGTTCTTAAAAACCCTGAAATTATTTGCAATATATTTGTTTGTATTCTATTTTTAATAGTTTAAATTATTTTACAATTATACTACCTAATTCATATTCTTTAATTTAAAATAAATTTAAAAATCAATTCCCACGCAAACAATAAATCTAAGGCATCCAATTAATGTCAAAACCTTTGCTTTTACCATAAACTCCATACGATTTGTTTTCCGTGTAGGCGATAGATCTTTGTCCAGAGTCAACAGAGTCAACTTCGATCCACGAGATAGCCCCTGGCTAATAGTTGGTCACCAGCTGTGGACAGCTGTCCCCCTGCCAACCGAGCTCTTGGCCAAGTTGTCGCTTTGTTGGCTTGTTTGTTATTTGTTATTTGCCGTTTGTCTTTTGGGCCTAAACGGCGTTAATGCGTACGGCAAACACTCGCTTAGACCACCAGCAGGAGCTACAGCTACAGCTACAACTCCCGGCTACCGTTAGCCACATTGCTAATTGGCCAGAAAGCCAGCTAGCCAGCTAGCCAGCTAGCCAGCAAGCCACAAATAAGCCAAAAAGAGAGTTCGTGGATATGCGATACTGCCGACTTGCCAGAAATTCTCAAGTAATTATGAAAGTTTCACTTTTAGCCAAAGGGGTCTTGTGTTTTGGCCATGGCATGCGCCATTCCAAACAACAGATGGAAATTATGCAAATACAGACACAAAACACAAAACGCTAAATGCGAAATGCGAAATTTTTCAGCTGCCTGCCATTTTTGGCCATGGCAAATTGTTTGCCCAGTTGTTATCCGCTACCGCAAAGGCGATGGCTTCAAAAAGTTGTAAATTAATAGGCGAAAATACGTGAAATCGCAGCAAACACTCAAAAAAAAACAGAGAACATATAGACACATAGGCGTACTTTGGCAATGGGTGAACGCCCATTGCGGGTCTTTCAATCAAATGGCCGAAAACGGCTCCTATAAATTGCGGCCCATGCATTAAATGTGACTGCTTTTTTTACTGCCTGCTAAGAGCAGGGGCAGGGGCAGGGGCGGGGGCAGGGGGAGGGGCTGCGGCACTTACCAAACAATAAACATTCATTTTACTGTGCAGCTGACAGAGATTTGTTGCAACAACAAACGGCTGTCAATTGCCAATTGAAATTTATGCAGCCACCCCGCATCCAGCATCTAGTATCCACCATCCAGCATCCAACATCCGAGGCCCAATCTGGCCGAGAACATTTCCAACTGGGTGTGACGACAGCGGCGACACTTGAGTCAATTTTAATTATGTGCACTCGCAGCAGCAGCAGCAGCAGCGGCAACCCGGCCAATAATGACGTCGGGGGTTGCCCAAAAATGGCCTACACTCCGGTCCAAGCCAGGCCCAGACACTTTTTCCACTCGATTTCGATTTCGGCCATAGTCGTAGCCGCACTCCTGTCTATCGTTTGTCAAATCGCCTTAAGAGTCTGCAGCTGGAAGTCTACAAAAAAAAATGCTAGCATTTGCTTTAACATGATTCTTTTTTTCATACTCTTGGATTGAAAGCATTTTGAATAAGTAGAGGATTTTGTAACATCTATAAAATTTAACAAATTGGATAATAAATGATGACCCATACTATGGAAATCAATAATACTTGTATATATTTTAATACTACAAAAAATATCATACACCAAAAAAGTTTAATTTAAACTACATTTTACATTTGCTTCTACAAAAAAAAGGAATTTTCTGTATTTAAAAAAATTAATGATAACTAACCCCATACTCTAAAAATCTATAAAATAAATTTTAATTAAAAAAAATATATCATTCATCAATTATGAATTATTTCAACCACATTTTATGGTTACTTATAATACAACGAACAAGAATTGCATTTATGGATTTTAGTATAGGACAAGCAATATTACTCATTTTCATAGTTGATGCTTCCCTATTTTATTTATTATCATTTAATGATCAATATATAAAAAAAATCCTTATTTTAAAATTGTTTCTTTTTTTAATTTAGAAATATGTTTTTTCTGAATTTTAATATAAGGATATGTTATCTAACGAATTTTTATGATATATGTCAAGCATTCATATAACAAATATCCCAATATTAAGTCGAAACAGTCGTAATTTAAGATAGTTTTTTTAAATACTATAAAATTTATTTAAAAGTATGCCAGAAAATCCTATAATTTAAACAATTTTAGTTGAGGTCGTAAACAAATTCAATCAAATTATACCCAAGCAGCATCCTTGTGGAAAAGATTGATTTCCATCCCAGCAATCTTGTGTGCAGCTGGGATGGAGTTTGAATTCCATTCAAAAGATTGATTTGGATTGCACTTGTTTTGCATTCGGGCCTCTCCCATCAGAGCCAAAAAAAATCCAACTACCGCCCACTCCCGCCACACAAAAAGGCGTCGAAATGGGCTAGTCTGCCATTTGTTGGGTGGGTGTTGAGCTCTCAACACTTTCGCCAGATTCGATTCCGATGTCAATTGGGTCTCTTTTGGCTGGCTGCACCGCAAATTGCATTGATTTGTGTGGGAATGCGGCGTTAATTTGATTTGATTAATCAAAGAGCATGCACAGATTTCACCCGAGATGCCCGGAGATCCAAAAGGCGGCACAGTTCGACATGTGCCGGCGGGTCGTGTGTTTTTTCTGTTTCTGGGGTTTATTTTTTTTTTTTTAGTTTGCCAATGTTTTTGGCTTGTTTTTTGTTGTTATTATTTTGGTTTATGTATATGGCCAATAATTCACTCGGGCGGCCTAACGGTTTATTAGCATAAATAAAAATAAAATTGATATGTTTGAACTATTTCCTGCAGCAATGCGCGCTACAATTTTCGTACATGACAACCAACAACGGGCAACGAGCAACGAGCAACTTGCAACGAGCAACGAGCAACTTGCAACAAGAACAACCTGCAGCCAGGTTTAGTGGTCTGCTGCCACAGATTGAGCCCGATCCCCAAACGAGCTGCGACTAAGTGGACGGACGCGGACGTGGACGCCGACTCGTGGTTGCAACTGCCACAGAGTGCGGAATTGGTAGCCGGGGCAACAAAATGTTGCGATGTCAGCAGCCGACGACGACGACGACGACTCATGCAAATGGGGTTAGGGTAGGGGCCCAGCTATAGCTACAGCTATAGATACAAATGCAGATGCAGATACAACCGCCACCACCACCGTCGCTACAGTATCTAATGGTTATATAAATTTGGCACTTCACGTAGTCCATGGCTCTGGCTGTTGGCCATTGCCGTCGTTGTTTAAGCGCTTGTTTAGGCCGCGAACATTGCCTTGATTTGAAAACAATATCGACAAGGGGAGAAGACAAACGACAGGAAAAGGCTGGGTCCGCTCTTGTAGATCCAGACCAGGCGATTGTTTTTGGCCACTACACTCAGAATGGGTGTATTATGTAATTACTTCTGTTCCACAAAGTGATAAACTCAAAAATCCGGGATGGTCACAAAGTGCACTTTGAAAGTTAATTGCGGATGCTGCGATGCTTTTAAATTGATTATAGGTATTTAGGGAGAGATATGTTTCTTCTAAATATATTAAATTTATGGTTGATTCTCCTTAAGTGTGATTGGTAATTAAGGAAATTCTTTTTTCTCAATTTCAATAATTACAAATAAATAAAAATATTTATTTCTTGTACAAATTAAGTACCCCAAGATACAGAAGATATACTGCAGATACTTTTCTGTTTGGTCACAAAAATCGCAACTTTGTTTAACATATTTTTCCAGTACCAATAAACCAACCAGCCCACCCAATTTTGGTAACCATTTTAAAGGTTTTTCCCAAGCATTGCATCACATCCATGCCACGCCTTTTGGATGCAGTCTCCATGCCATGCCTCTCCACCTGTGCAAATGTATCTGTATCTGTAGCTGTAGCTATAGCTGTAGCCAAGTGACATGTTAATTTTTACAGGCCCAGAGACAGAGCGAGATGGCTAAAGAGACACGCACGTAGGCCAGTCACTCACCTGATCACCCGATCACTGGCCACGCCCCCTTCGATAAAGTTATCATTTATGCAAATTCCCAACGACAGCTTTTGACAAAAATTGAAAACGAGTGTCTTGAGAGGCGGTCTCTGAAATTCGGGGATTGATTGAAATATATTTCAGAGATTCAGAAAATGTTCCACAACATTTTTGTCAGCGGGGGTTATGGGTTAATTGGCTGGGCAATTGTTAATGATTCACTAGGAGTCTAGATAATCACATGACCAGCGCGATTTTGTGTGTGGTCTCTAATATGCAGTTAACCCACAAAATGCCAGCCCAAAGAAAAACGGCCAAGACAACGCCAGCTATTATTAAATATGGAAAAAAAAAAAAAAAAAAACCAACAACGGCCAAGAGCCGGCGGACAATGAAGCTCGGCGCGGGCCAAAAAAAAGCTACGCAAACTGTAATTGATGATGAAGAAAAGAGATCGATCATATAATGCGAGCGCATATCAATCACGACCACGACAAAATGTAAACACATACATAGAGAGAGCAGGCCTACCTGGCGTATGCGTAACGTGTGGCATTTGCGGCTGCTGCTACCTGACCAAAAATGCCACGAAATGGCAAATGTTTAACCCGGCTAACCGTGCGTATGAGTAATGTTCAAGTGCAAATGTACAATGAGCCGAGGAAGAAATACAGCACAGAGTACAGAAAGTGTAATAAGGCGGCCCCGGCATTCCATTGGAAACGAGTTTCATATTAATTGGCCTTTCATAGCTGAATATTTCGGTTCGGTTTCTTTCGGGGCTTTTTTGGCCTTATGCGGGTTCAATGGTTTGTTCTACTTTCTGGGCCACCCCGCCTTGCTGGAGCAGTATATACATATATATATATATAGGAGTCGGTCGCAGATGAATATGGTGTTGTGCTCCTCTTTTGAATCATTCAAATCGTCGAAATTCGCCCGAAGGCAAATACTGAAATACTCTTGGACCCAATTTCTTTCTGGCCGGCACTTTTTATTTGCTTTTGACCATTTCTTCATTGTTTGTTTTGATTAATTCTATTTTTTTTTTGCTGCTGCTGCTGCAGAAAAGATTTGGCCGGCAACTCGATGCTTCCGTTGCTAAACGATTCGCATTAAGATTCCCTGGCCTTCTGTGAATGAAATCGCCATCGCCAAATGGAATTTGCTGTCCAGCGGAAATGAGCAGAGGTCAGCTTTCTTTTGGGTGTGTTGTTTGTTGTTTGAACGATTGGTAAATCACAATTCCGATTTCGCTTTTGGCAACCGCAGCTTAAGTTGAGTTCCAAGAATCCCATATATATATCAAATTCCTTAATTAAGAATAAACACACGTAATTAATGGTGAAAAATGGCTTTTTGCCACGAACACTCAAAAATACCAAATAAGTTGAACAAAAATGTCAGCAGCACTAAGTACAAAAGTACAAATACAAAAACACTCGAGAATCTCTGCACAATAAATCTTTATTTATACGGCAGGCTCTTTAGCAAAAAACACTTGTTGCTGCTTTTTTGTTGCTGCTTTTTTGTTGTTGTTGCCAACTGTCGGCTGTCTTGTTGGCTCATTTGACCTTTATTTTATAGAAAAAAGCGGCGATGTCTGCATTTGCCGGCTGCAATTGCAATTGCGGAGGAGAGAGCCAGAACCAGTTGGCCATTGATCATCCCCTGGTCCCTCACCTCTCACCTCTGCAATCTTACCAACAATGTTGCCCAGAGCCAAGACCATTGATTCCAACACCAGCAACTCAGCTCTCAGCACAGGCCATTGCCTGTCATTGTTGGCCTTGTTGTAGTTGTTAGCAAAGCGGCTGCGAATGGTGGAGCAAAAAAGGAATGCCCTTCATTGATACCCTGTAATCGAGATTAGTAATTTTTTTTTACTGGGAATTATTTAAGTGCTGCTGAAATTAAATGGGAATTCTTTAACTACATTCTGGTGAAATGAAATGTGGAATATAATTGTATCTATTAAATTAATTACAATCAACTGAAACCATAAATATAGTCGTGACTTACTTTCATACCTGGAGGATTAAGATTAGGGTACTAAAAAAAAAATTAATCCAATAAAGAGAATTTGGGATTTAGAAGAGCATTTATTATAGTTCTAAAATTAAAAAAGAATAACTATTTCCTATAAAAATACATTTAATTGTATACCATTAGATGAAAATAAATCTGATTTTAATGGAAAAGGAACTTTAAGCTACATTTAACCATCTTTTCGTTGAGCTTCTTGCACTTAAAATGGTAACAAAAAACAAATATTTTCCTTTTTAAGAACATTTTTATCGTACCTATATCATAGTTATTATCTTCATTGAGCCATATATACCCGATAAATGCTATAGATCGGCGAAGAAAAAAGCCGTTAAAGTCATTTCGCATCATTAGTATGATATGTGCGCTTGTATGGGTGATGATTTCTGATCTGTGTGCAACTGTGTGAGTGAGTGTGAGAATTACTAAATGCGCATGTAAATGCAATTGCCTGAGGGGGGGAGAGGAGGGGATGCTGTGGAGGGGGGATGCTGTGGAACGGGAAGTGCAGATGTTGCTCTTTAATATCCACCTTGACTTTGACTGCCCATAATCGGTGTATCTGTATGAGTGTGCGTATCTGTGTGGCCGTAAATTAGCCGCAGTTAGTGACCCGCTTGAATTGGCATATTTCATGCGCTAAATGCATCATTAGGGATTTGATTTGCGGCACACGTGTTTCGCAGTTGATCCTCAGTAAATCGAATTGGAATATATCGCAGATATATATATCAATCAAGATGAGATATTGTTAAGTGTCTGGGGCATTTAATTAAAATTGAAAACATTCAGCCGCATGGCCAAGTGCGGCAAACAATTTAATTAAAAATTTTCGTTTGTTTTTTTTGTACCCCCAAGAGCAGCCAATCTGCGGCAGCTTCAATTCGGTTGCTGCCAAAGTTGCGGCCATTTGTGTTTCGATTTTGGCCACAAGCGGTTGGCTGTTTTAAGTGTTTTTGGTCAAAACGAGATCGCAGCAAGTGGCACGCAATGCGGCTGCTGGGGGAAGTTGCAGTTGCAGTTGCAACTGTTGCTGTTGCTGCTGTTGCTGTTGCTTCTGTTGCTGCTGTTGCTGCTGCATCTGTTGCTGCTGCCAAGGAGCCAACTGATGCGTATCGAGCGGCATTTTAAATGAAGCGATTAAAATCGAACGCCTGCACAGTTACACATTTGGCCCCCGGGCACCTGCCCACCAATGCACCGCTGCACCGCTGAAATGCACCACTGAACCACCTTCTCCCCCCCATTCTCCATCCATCTCCAATCCCCTCCCCTAGCCACCGCTGTAGTGTATCTTTTAATTCAATCAATTTTTCTCACAGCTGCCCGTTGGCATGCGAGCATCGATCATCTAAATTGAAATTGAGTTACATGACCAACATGACATCATTCGGGAATCCGCGAGTTTCTCCTTACTTTGGTAATAGAGCACTTCCCCAACTCGCATTTAACACCACACGGGGAGAAATTATAATTAAATGGTGGCTGAAACTATTTAAATCGATTAACTTTTAAATGGTGTTATATACTTCGAATTAAAGTCATCAGCAATCTCTTTATTTTCCTTGACCAATATTGAGGCATTTCTTTGGGGAATATATTAAATTCTTTAATAAGCATATTTTTGTTTTATTTTATATACGAGTAATTTATATAAAGCATAAAGTTTTCAGAAATCTATAGTACAAATATTTTTTAAATTAAACAAATATTAAATAGATAGATATTTGTATCACTTCTAATTGTGTTAAAATTGAATCATTTATTGATTGATATTAAATGGGAATTTCTATGAAACATTTTTATTACCTTTTCTATAAATTAGGAAATTATTAATTTCTTATGCCATTTAAAGGGCAGTGAAGAAAGTCATCTAAAAGAAAATTTTTATTTTATATATAAGAAAATAGACAATGATATTTTGTAGTTGTACAAAAAACTCTAAAGTTTTCATGAATTCCTAAGACAAATATTTTCCAAATAAAACTGATATTAAATGGTTAATTGTATTACACCTAATTATATCAATAAATTGTTTGCATTAAAAGATTTATTATGTTTGTTACCTTTTCTACAAAATATGAAATATATATTATTCGATCATAATTTTAATGAAGTAATCAAATGATTTTTTCCGGTGCACTTCTCCGCCAGCAGAATCGAGTGGGTTCATTAGAATAAGCAAACATCGGCGGGCATCGGCATCGGAGAAGTATCGGAGAAGTATCGAATCGTATGGCGGTCAACGAGTCGACGAGTCAACCAGTGCGTGTGGAACACCCACAGTTGGATAAACATTGACGCGGAGCAATTAGAGCCCCGAGACAGGCTGGCAAGTGGAAGAGAGTCTATCTGGAGTCTGGAGTAAGCAAAGTATCTTGCTGAAGTTACCAAAGTATCTGCGTTATTTATGCGCCTGTTGGCCGTCTCACACACACTCACGCACGCACTCATTCTATCGATGGTGGATTGTCATTGATTTATGCCACTAATTGTTATTCATCGCACCGTAGGTGGGCCCCACCAGCGGACCACCGAACCACTGAGCCACCGAACCACTGAACCACCACCAACCCACCACCGAAAACCCCTTCGATTTGGGAGCTGTTCTATATCGCGTGCTGTTGTCGCATAAATCAGAGTCCGGCAAAGACTGGCAGCCAAAAGGCTACATCACCTAATGATTTGTTTTGGGCCCTGACAATGGGCTACCAAAAACGGCCTTAACTTACAGCATCCCAATCAGATTTTTCCCCTGCTCTGTAGTTCGTTTCGTTTAATGATCGCCTACGCAAAATTTTGTAGTGCTCTGAGATTTGTCTCATGTCAGCATAAATTTGTCTTAATTGATTTTAAATTCGGGCATTCGGTTTGTTGTTTTTATAGATTTTATGGCCGCTTGCAGGCCAAATTTGAATCTCTAGGAATGAGCTCAACAACAACTAAAACTAAAAACAAGAAATGATTTTTTCCGCTTTTAGGCTAACGCATAGCTAATGGCCCGTTCCAAAAACTAACTTGATGTTCGGTTTTGATTGAGCATGAATATGGATGCTGGATGCTGGATGCTCAGAGATGGCTAATTCAATTAACGAGCCTTAACGACTTTATCTGAGTTATTTGGGAAATCCAGCCAGCAGACCTGGGAAACTGTCACATTTGATCAATTCCAAGCACTTGGCCAAGTTACGTAGGGGAATCTCTCACTAATAACCAACCATTTCAAAGCTACAGATAAAGATACAATAAGCAACACCTGCTGTGCAGGGGAAATTAGTTTGTCGGCTATCTTTATGGGTTGCCAATCAAAATAAACATATGTAAATAGCCTCTAGTTTATTTCCACGCATAAATGCTGATATATATATAATTTGCATTTACATTTGTGTATTTATTGGCATTGGAATGACGTAGCCAGATCGAGTGTGGACACAAATTACCCCGAAAAAAACGAAATATATCGAAATTGCACCATAAATAAGCCACTCGAAATGTAAAAATTATGAATGCCCAAGATTTAAACAAGATCTCCAGCTAATGGATTGAATCCGATCGAATCCAACAGATCGTCGCACGCTTAATGGCGTGAATTATTTACCGATTTTAATGCCAGGCCAAAAAGCAATATCCAATATCCAATATCCCAAAACCAATATCGTTCAGATATTGCTGCTGCTCCTGCGCCTTTGTGATTATGTGCTGCATCGATTGTTGTTAATACTTTTGCGGCATGTCATTGCTTTTATTTAAAACAAATCGTAAATGTTTAAATGCCGCTAGCTTTTGGAGCTGCCGCCGACGCTTGGATTTTTTTTACCAATTTAAAGTTGGGAACCCGGGACATTGCTCAACTTGGTTTTGGTGGTGTCTGTACAGTGGCTATCGGTGGCATTCGGTGGCTCGTTTAAGGTGTGTCCCGGCCCGAGACCTTATACAAATAAACAACAATGAATTGAGTCTCTGCGCTAACGCTATTGAGTGCGTTAAATGCCGTGTATGTGGAGCAGTTTGATTTTGTATTATTTTTTGTTTTTTATTTTTGAGAAACGCCCCGCTCCGCTCGGATAAAACAACAATGAAACGGCCTAAAAAAAAAGATCAACAATAATTTTTGTCCGCCGAGATGTGGCTACTTAAATAAACAGAGATCTCGGGAGTCTAAAGTGGCATTCGGTCGGATAATGAAAAATAGCGGCATCGAGCCACATCGAACAAAAATAAACCACTCTTTCAGATATTTTAATCATAATAATAGACAAGAGCCACACAAAAAAAAAAAGCTGACAAGAGCCTTTGTCCGCGTGTCACTTCCAATAAAAGGCGCAAAACTCTATTTTAAACGTTTTTTAATGACGTCAATGAGTGTGCAATTGTATCTGTGACTGAGCCCGGATAATGCCAGCCGATTTTGAGCAATTTTTGAATAGGCCACACCACGCATTTCATGTAGCCGTCTTTTGGTATATATGAAAATATAAGCCTGGGTTACCCTGAAAAAAGCCTTTGTATTTCGGCCTGGGTTAGTTTTCTTATTTCTAAATTGGAGCCTGGCCAAATCTGAAACCGAAAACCAGAGGAAACCCTCAACCGACACCTACAACATGGCATCACGTACAAATATCGCTGGCACGATTTTGCACTATTTTTGAAATTTATCCAACACCTGCGCAGAAAAAGCCACAAAATTGAAATGAAAATGGAGATGGAGTTGGAGTTGGTGAGGGAGTTGGAGATGGAGTTGGTGAGGGAGTTGGAGATGGAGCTGGAGATGCGAAGGGATCAGCAGAGATCACGCTGAACATGGAAGGCATGAAAAGCGGTTTGAGAGTCCAGATGCCAGAATATATAGGTGAGGCTTCTTGTTTGCTCCGATATTGGATATTGGACTGACTGACTTCCCCCTCGGGCAATGCAAATTGTTTTGCACTTGAAAGCCAAATAAAGTTTAAGGCGAGGCGTCGGTGATCATTAAGCTAAACGCACGACATTTCCGTTTTAATCAACCACCCGCTACCAACCGAAATTAACTCAATTCACAAAAGCAGCCAAAAAATGACAGAAACACCGCGATTTCGAGGAGATCAACAGATTGACTGCGAGTCGTGAGTGGAACAATTTTTTGGGGAGTCTTGGCTAAAGTTAAATGCTCTTTCTTTTACTTAAAAATATATCACTTAATTTATTTCATTTTAAAAATGTATATAAATTAGATTTTATGGAAGTCTCAGCTATATTTAAATACTCTTCAGTGGCTTAGAAAATAATATATATTCATTTATTTTAAATTTTCTATTACTAAGTTGTTTCTACATACACATAAATAAAATTAGTAAAAATTAAATGGCATAGGGATAATATTTTGATTGCTTTTAAATTATATTTAATTTTAATTTCAATTCCTATATCCTTATTTTTCATATTTTAGAAACCTTTCTTTTTCAAACCTTTGTAATTCATCATTCATTGTCATCTTACGATTGATGTTATTATTACAATGAATTTAAATGAAATACATTTCATTTTGTTTATACAAATGCAATTTAATTAATTTCAATATTCTTCTTGTATTTGAAATATTTTTTGAATATCAGGAAATATTTTATTATTACATTGATATTTCAACATTCACAAAAATAAATGAACTTAAAGATTTTATTTTCATTGATAAATGTATTTAAACAAATACTTTACAATGATGTTCAACAACTTTCTTTAAATTAATTTCAATTCCTGTATCCTTGTTTGTCAATGTTTATGATACCTTTTTTTTAACCTTCTTTAATGTCATATCTCGATAGATGTTTTGATTAAATTGACAATAACTCCGGGGCGACTGCCCAAGGATTTCCTTACATATTTTCCCATCAAAATTTTTATGAACGTAATCAAAGCGGATAAATGTGGCCACATAACTCTCTGCCATACCATTATTCCAATCAAGCGAGCATCCAGCTGCATTCCTATCAATCTCACCGCCACTACCCACCCAGCAACCCCGCAGCATCTCCCAGTCTCTTGGCCAGGTTAGCTGGCAATCTGAGCTGCCAAACCAACACGATCGGGGCAGAAATGTCTTGCGGAAAAAGAGTAAACATAAAAATTAACTTAAGAAGAAAAGAGGGGGCAGGGGTTCGGGGGGGATCGGAAAGCGGCGAGAAAACGGAATTTCATGGCTCAATGAAAAGGCCAGCTGAAGAACTACCAACAAACGGCCACAAGAAATGGTTTCTCTCTCCAAAAATATATAGTTCATAGGCATTGTGATTGCCTTCAATAAATTGCAAATAATTTCGACCTCATTCCGACGGTCACGGACAACGCCTCTAAAAAAGACGGCCAAGACGGCGGCTCCTTCTACCCGAGAGCCACCTCCGCAACTTGGCTCTGCGTGATATAATTTCTGAGATCTATAGACAGATCGGAGTAGGTATATATACACCACATATACCATATATATACACCACGCACATGCGGCGTCATAAATTTTCCTGTGACTCCGTTCGACTTCTTTTTAATTAAAATGCTATCAAATGTCAAGTTTACATGGCCGGAGCGCCAGCTGTGGAGTGGAGTGGAGTGGAGCCGGAATCGGAGTTGGACTTGGAGTTGGACTCAGAGACGGAGTCGAGGAGCTGGGCAAAAGCAAAGCAAACACTTGTCATCTTGACAGGCCAAACAAAGCGTGACAGACGCAGGGAGAGATCAGGGAGAGATGGCAACGGATTAGGGGCGATGGAGGGGGGGCAGGTGGAGGGGGGTTTCCCCCTAACGAGGGTCATTCAATGAGTTGGGGCTGCATTTGCATTTGCATAGGATACCCACACACAGGCACAGTGCACCTGGCGAATGTGGGCAACACTCGTGGACGCGGAGTTGGACATGTTTAAGTAATTGCGCGCGTGCGTGGTGGCAAACAATTGAGACACACTGTGTGCACACACACACACACACTGAGCTCTAAGCTCTGCTCGCCTTTGTTTTTGCTTTGGCTTTCGGCTTGGGCCTGGGTTTTGGCCAGGCTTTGTCCGCCATGTGTGTTTGGGTCTTTTGATAGTTTGGCGGCGATAAGCGCGACATGTCAGCGTCAGAGTCAACTCGAGATTTAGATTCGGAATGAAGTTTAGTGTGGCAGCTCTTAGATTTCGAGCACAATGTATTTTGTCAGCCCAAACGGTGTACATAATGGCCAGCCGATAAGATTGTAATGGCCCGGTTAAGCGGCTCATAAATCATTGGCATGGAAATTGCTTTTCCATGATAGACAACTTGTGGCCTGGGATAGTCGGACGACTTCCGCAAGCCACGGCAAGGCAAGGCGAAACTTGCAAACTAAGTCATTTTAAGCAGCACTTTTCACTTTCCGCTAAACACTCCACATCCGCTCCAAGAGATCCCCGTCTGGCGGTCTGCCGGTCTGCCGGTGAAAAGTTCATTTGGAAAACAAACAACAACAACAAAAACAACAACAACAAACAGACAAAAACCTAAACTCATTTTCATAACAACCTCAGCCACCGGTCAGCATCGTGAATGTGCAGCTTTTTATTTGTATTTATTTTTTTTTGGCTCAGTCTGAGACTGGTATGCGCTTCCTGCACCGATTTCTATATAGAAGAATATGCTGGGAAATCTCGTTGGCAAGTGGAGAAAATACAAGCAATTGCGGAAAGGAATTTTTGAGATATTTGCATAACGAAACTTTAAGATAAACAGGGGAGCAAAAACTTGAGGAAGTAATTCGAACAATTTTTTTAAAGATTATATTTGCTTGGTGTTTATTGCATGGTCATAAATTACTTTATATAGATGCAGGTTTATACCAATCAATTTTATAACATTTATTTTAAAGTGTTTTTACTGCAACAAAATATTCCCATATTGATTATTTTACTTCTCAAAATGATTGAAATTTAAAATTAAGGATTTGATTATATGTACATTACAATTACAATAAATATTATTAGCTAAAACAAATCAATGTTTTTAGATTATATATTAAGAATAGAAGATTATAATTTCCTTGTATATTTTATAATATTTTACTTTTTAAAAGACATAAAATATCATACAAAATAACTTAATAGATATAACCATAAATATTTCAGCCCATCCAAAATTGGTTTTAGTAAAATTCAATTAATATTCAATTCTTTCAGATTCAAATTAAACAATTGAACAATATTTTATTTTTCTTGTCCCCAACTACAAGAATTTGACACATTTGGCCAGAAACTATTTCATTTGTGGAATTTCCGTCTTTAAATGTTCATTTAACAATGCAAAGTATGCCGCAAGGGCATGTAAAGTGCCAAAAAAAGAAATAATAAAAAATATAGAAAAAAGAAATCAAATTCCACTCCTACTTCCCAACTATACAAATTTCCTTCTGTATATAATATGATTGATTGCCCCGTTGACCTGGAAACGTAGCGAACTAATAGTTACACTTAACAAAGGGACCGAAGGGTGGACAGTGTGGTGCTCCATACACATACAGTTCGTACAATAAGTATGCGATCTGTAAGGGAAATGGGGTCAGACTACCAGAAGATGAAATAATACAAAATGCATACAGGTAGCTGCAACACCTCCAATCCAGACCCTGCCTCATGACGTGGCGCTATTTTAATTTATTTTTTTCCCTATTTTTTTTTCGGGCATCTGGTCAGTTGACGAAAGCGGCAAGTTAATGAGCTGCCCCCGATCTTTGTTATTTGCCTGATTACTAGGTTTTTTTTACATTATTATATGTGTGTATGTTGTGTGCTGCAACCACGCCTACCGCCCCCCGCCCCCCACGTTTTCAATTTCACTTTTCCATGGAGCCTTGTCGTGGTCTTGTCAGGGCGTCATGCTAGTTGATTTTTGATGTGCGGAGAACAAAAGACTTGGACAGCGAACTTGTTTTGGGCCACCGGTTGGGTAATTAAAAAACCGTTAATATCGGAACGGGTGTCAAATCAAACATAAAAAAAGAAATTATTAAAAAATTCATAAGAGAGCCAGAGAATATAGATTGAGATTGAAATTTGTGGCGTCGAAATGTGAGAAAAGTCAGCGGGCATCATAAAATGCAAAGCAGATGAGCAGCGATATTTGAAAAAGATACAGATACGAGTCCAGGTAATGCTCCCCTTTACTCCCTTTCCCTAGCCAATAACCTACCAAAAATGTAGCGTTAAGTGCTCAATGGCCAGAAAACGGCATTAAGCCATAAAATCGTATCGGAAAGAGAAAGAGCCAAAAGAAATGCTCAAGCCCACAAAAAAAGCGAAAGAAACGATTGATGGAGCTCAAATGCATATTGATTGACGTTGAAATGCTCTAAATGGAGCAGAGCAGAGTGGAGCTCAACTCCACGAGGCAGGTGCAACTCGATGGCTGTTGGCCCGGCTAATAAGTGGCATGAATTAGTGAAACGCTTATGGGGGTCAGGTCGTTGCGGCAAGCCACTCAATGAACTGTTTACGGGGAGTTCACCAGTGGAAAGGCTTTTAACAGACACAGAAACAGTCGCAGTTTGAGATCAATGGTCCATTGAGGCGAATCGAAATCGTAAATTTCGAAATCATTGACTAAAAGCTTTTTTGATAAATTATAAACAAGGGGCATCAATGAGAGCGTTTCTATCAATGGGCCGACAGCAGCATCATAATTGTGGTGAGAAAACATCTCGGATATTTATGGGAAAAGTTTCAAAAGACTGGGCCTTGCCTTTCCCCCAGATTCTAATGGGCCGGGGTCAAAGGGTCTTTGTTTCCCCACCATATATATTAGAATATTTTTGCACGCTCGTAAACTGATCAATTTATGGGGCAAATCGATGCCTATGCAAATTCTAAAAATAATCCGCGGGGCACAAAAGAATTAAGCGAAACTAAAAATAATTGACAAATATATTAAAGAGCATAAATCAGCATCATCCGACGAGATCGAAGAGAGCCAAAAACCTTTTTTATTATCATTTACCGCTTCGGATGGGGCCACACATATATAGTATCTTATAATAGCAGAAACACCAACAAATCGAAAACCCCACAAAATAAAATTATAAACTGAGAAAAGAAACAAAAAAAACAAGTCTCTGCCAGCGTCACGCTCTCGGCCAACTCGCTGCCGACGCCGCTGCTGTTGGCCAGCCAGCTAGCCAGCCAGCCAGCCAGCAACTTCTTGGACAAGAGCTGGCCAAGAGCAAGATTTGGTTCAGTTTCAGTTCAGTTTCAAGTGTTTGAGCGTTGCGTGCGTTTCGTTTCGAGCTGCGAGCGGAGATTTCCGAGTTCGGCTTTATTTTGTTTAGCTGCGAATCGCTTCTCGACTTCCGTATAAGTTCATTTTGCCGTCGGAATCGGAGACGGAATCGGAGACGGAGTCGGAGTCCACATAGTTCGCAGTGCGATTCCTGGCCCACACCAACGGAAGCCGAGCGTTAACGGAAGTCGCGATACGGGTCTTAGTTTTTAATTAACCCCGATCCCCGATCCCCGGAACCCGGAACAGTGCTCCAAATTAGTTTTGTCCCGGGCGTCAAATGCAAATGATATAGAGTGGCAAGCAGATTTATGAATGCTGGCCGAGAATTATGTTTCGTCCGATAAGAAGATGCGATGAAATATGTGTGTGAGAGTGTCTCGATCCGCAGCCTAACAATCGTTGGCCATAAATAATGGCCATAACGTGGCTGAGGCTTGGGAAAAACTAATGAAAATCTTTTTCTGGTGCGGCCAAAAAAAAGCAAATTCAACGCGAATATAAAAGAATCATATACTATTGTACATATATTTATGTGGATATATTAAGCTGTTCAAATTGGATAAACTTTCCGACCACTTTTTCGACCAATTTTTGAAACCGGTAAGTGCAAGTTTTTGCCAGATTGTTGGTTTACTTCTCTTCTGGCTCTCTAGCACATTTATGCTAAGCAGATCCATATTAAAATCAAATTTCTATAGTTTAAATATATATATATATTTGTTCGGCGTTTTTTAATAGTTTTTTGGAGAGACACAAAAAAATCGGTTCTGCCTTATCTTAGGAATAAATTTAAGTTTTATCGCCAGCGTTTTGTATTTGGAAAGTCATGACGCAAAGACCATAGAAATTCCCAGCCAGAAATCATGGCCAAAAAGCCGCGAAACAAAACGGAATTAAAATAAAATCTTTATATACACAAAAAAAAGGATTTCTGTCTAAGCTACTTACCATTTATATATTGAGTTCTGCTTCTGCCCTTTGTCTTGACTTCATCTTTTGTGCCGCTAAGTTGGCCAATTGAATTGATAGCCTTATCAGCCTTTTGACCATCTCCAGAGTATTGTCTCTCCGCCAATTTGAATGCTCGTATTTAATAGTGGCCAAAATGCTGCCTGGCGCCCCTCAACCTTTTGGCCCGCATAAATTAGTCACTCGACTTGAGCGGGCCAGCAATAATTATATACTAATTTAGCGTATAATTAGCTAATTAGAACTGCGCAGCAACTGCCGCAACGCAAACGCCGCAAAATGTTCCGGCAACACCTTTCGTGCAAAAAAAAAAAAAAAAAAAAAAATGCGCAAAAATTTTTGGCGCTTGCGAAAATAGAAAACGGCCAAAATCGGCGGAACCCTTGGCCAAAAAGGGGGGAAGGCTTGAAAAGCTATTAATCAAACGCGGCTGGCCGCATGTTTGGCTTGCTGTAAATAATAATGACTTCATAATTGATAATTTTGCTGGCCAAATGCTGGAAGAAAGTTAGCCAAAGTTAGTTGGCAGTAGCCGGGCCAAGGAACAAAGATTCGCTGACACATACAAGCCCCATAAATTAGCCGCCAATGAATATTAATCAGCTTTATTTATTTAAATTGCTTAAAAAAATATATAATCAATAACAAGCGGCCAGTGATGATCGAACGGACGGCGGTGGACTAAGTTTAAGTGTGTGCAGGCAGTAAATTAAAACGAAATCAATTTTAGATAAGATCCCCGAATTGGGAGCAGCACCATTTTTCACCCGACTCTGATCCGATCGCCAGTCTATAGTTTATAGAGAAAAAATATATACAATTGGCGCCAGAGCCCTGGGGAAAAAGAAACACCTTAATGGCATTTAATTAAAACGACGACGGCCATAAAAAATCTCAAGGTATTAAAATTATTAAAGTGAAACGTCGCCACTTGAAATTAAAAACGACCAAAAACGGAAAATAAAAATAAAAATACATATAAAAAATACAAATAATAAAAAGCAATTCCAAATCAACGTCGCATTCAGCTATGCAAACAAAAGACTTAAGCAACGAACTCGCGATGAGCATCGGCTTTACTTGACTTCACTCGCATCTAAAATTGTATTAACAAAACAAAAGACTTAAGCAACGAACTTGCTAACTTGCTCTCAGACCAAAATTTATGAATGAATCAAAAGCTGCGATTATTATTATTATACACAACAAATTCTTTTTAGCCAGGAATTCTTTAATCTTCCATGAATGAGTTGAGGCATTTAAAGATCAAACGTTATTAACAATAAAACAAACAATGGCATTATGAAAAATATCTTCAATATAGAAAAAAAATGAAGAATTTAACAGGAAAAAGCTGTCTATAATTATTTCCGCTAACTAAATTTCTCTTCTAATAAATTTGACAAAATCTATAAAAAATTTTCTACCTATCTGCGTCAGTGGAGTGGAGTCGAAAAAAATTAGTCACTCATTTGTCCATTTAACATGGCCAAAATGCACAGGCCAAGATTTTCTTCAATTAACGGCAAATCTCGTATGTTTGCCCAGAAAAAAAACGACGACAAATGAATGAAATAAAAGCTGTTAATTTGTTTAAAGGTGCCCGATGGCTTGTGAAACCATTGACTGATTGATTTTGTTTATCTTATTCGCTGCTATTCATTTTCTAATGTCTAATATTAATAATTAAAAGTCGGTGTCAGACGGATGCGTGTTAAAGCGCCAAAAGGGAGAAATATGCAAATTTCTGTATTCGGTATTTGGTGTTCATAATTTTCTATGAAAAATGTTGCTGGCTGTTGCTGGTAGTTGCTGGTTGTGTTTTCTCACATAAATCTGCCACAGAGGGGCATAGAAAATTTCACCCAAAAGAAACCGGAAGCTTGGCTTGGCCAAGATGGAATGGTCTTTCGTCCGCTTAACTTTAGCGGGTGTTCATCAGCAAAAGAAATTTTCATAGAGACCCGACACACTCACACATTTCGCACTCTATATATTTTTTCTCACTTTCGCATAATTGTGGTACCCTTGTGTGTATCTCATTTTTTTTCTGCTTTTCGGGGTTTGTGCTGCTCTTCCACGCTCCTCATGTCAGACACTTTGTCAAAATAGCATTTGTTACGCTGTCAGTGCCAGCCACCAACGCACTGGACAGCAACAAAAGGTAGAAGCAACAACAGCAGCAACAACCAGCAGCAACAACCAGCAACAGCAGCAACAACCAGCAACAACAACAACCGAAACAACCAACAACAACCATAGTAATAACGAGCGTTATCCAAGCATCATCATTATCAACTTTTAACCATCGGTTTATGTTGTTTGCCACCGAAATGATTTAATTTTGACAGACCTTTTTTTCTGTTGTTGTTGGTTGTATTTTTTTTGTATTTTTGCTTACATTTTTTTCCGAGTTTCTTTCTCGGCTTTTATGTGTGGGAGTTTTTGGATTTTAATTTAAATTTCTTTGTTGTTGTTCCTGTCTATTTTGGTCATAATTTTTGTCGTCTTGCTGGCACGCAACGTTGTTGTTGTTGCTGTTGTTGCTGTTGCTGTCGCTTGAACTTTATTTGATATGCATTACCCCTTTCTGGCCTGGCTTTCGTCTTTGTTTATTTCTTCTACGACTTCTCCTTTTTGGCATTAAGTGCTTGTAAATTGGGTCAGTGGGAAGTTACACTTCAGTCGATCGTGGTTGTTGTTGCTGTTGTTGCCCGTACTCCACAACGTCATGTGTCATAAATTATTTGTGTGTGTGTTTTTTTTTTCTGTGTGTAGTATCCGTGCTGAGAACTTTTGAGCTGCGAGCCCTGACATTTTCCCGTTTTTGATTTTCATTTGCTTTACTTATTTATTTATTTATTTATTTACTGCCAACTACAAATAGCAGACCGGAATTTTCTTCGACTGGCATTTTAAGTGGGGATTTTTTTTTTGTTTAATTTGAGCAATGTCAGCTGCAAACACCTTTTCAACTTAACGATCCTCGTAAAGTTCCTTTTGGCCCGTTTCCTGCCAATTTGTAAATGCAGTACATAAACCAATTTGTTTATCGACGATGTGCTGTGATGTCGTGTGATCTAATGCAAATGGTCAGAGGATTGGTAATAAATTTAACCCTGATTAGCCTGGGCAATGCACCTTTTCCACTCGTTATTTGGGGGCCAGTAAAACTGCAAGACCCAGAGACCATTCGAACCGAAATCCGAAATCCGAAATCCACATCCAAATCCGAATACGAATCTCCGGCAGTCAGGAAGCGCAATGTGCAATCTGAAGTGACTTTGGCTGTCTGCTGTCTAGACTCGAGATGGAGGCACACTCACAATGCCAGCTGCAACAAGTGCAACGTGTTTTTTGTGTTTGGCTTTTTTTTATGGATTCTCGGGCATCTGGGGTTAGAGGATGCATTTGCAGTGCCTGGCTTGATTTTTATTGACACAAGTTGCTGACTGCCTGCCTGGCACACATTTTGCATATTTTATGAGTTCGTGTCGATGTCGTTTGTGCAACGAGCTGCAGCAGCAGCAGCAGCAGCTCTAGCTCTAGCTCCAGCTCTTTGCATAATTATTGTGGAACGTTGTTTTATTCGAGTCGCAGCTCCGATTCGAAATTCAATGTAAAGCCCGCTAAAGAGCTACTGGAGGCGGTTGCTTTTTATGGCCGCATTTAGTGCCCAGTGATTGGGAGCTCGTGTAGGCCATCTGTAAGTACAAATACCCACGGGACATGTGACCCACTTGCCGGTCACTCTTCTCCCCCCCCCCCAATCACATCGCATCGCATAAATCAAGAACGGAGTCATTAATGGACGTGGGGCATGTGCATAAGCATCTTGGGCAAATCAACAGACTCTGAGTCTGAGGACCCCCTGCTAAATTAGTTTTCACCACACACCACATAAATACAAAATAAAGCGGAGGAAAAACACAAAAGTACACGGAGATTTCGCTTGTTAACATTAATAATAACTTGTAATTTGCCGTCGTTGTTGAAAATCACTCACTGAGATGGGAACCGAAAAAAAGTATAAAAAAAAAACTAATTACAACATTTTTCACATACATCTGTGTATGTAAACATTCATTCATAATACGATATACGGAATACGGAGCCAGCATAATGTAATGTAAATGAGAAAAAAAAACCAAGACCCAAGAGTCGAGAAACTTGACCAAAAAAAAAAAGAGCAGACTTTGAAGATCTTCCGCTTGGCTGGGCTTCTGTCTACCCTCTGCCTCATCTCGTATATATGTATATATCCACCGAGAGTGATCTCAGTGTGTTGTTAATTTCTGTTCATTAAGTCAGAAAATAGCCAGGTTTAATGTTCGAGCGAGGCACAAAATTAATTAAACATTTATCAAAATCAACGCCGCCTCTCAGGGCTTCGATAACAGCGAAAAGATACAAAAATTCGAAGATCTGAGCATCTGAACACCGATGACATTTGGGCATTTTACGATCTCGAGTGGCATTGTCTTGGTTAAATCTCTTAACTCTTAACTCATTGTCATTGCCCTGGTACTAGTCAAAGTACAGATGCCGCTCTGGAAATCGTAAACGAAACCGAAACCGAAACTTAAACCGAAACTCAAACCCCAAAACGATGCCTCGAATTCCAAGATACAGACGTGGACGTCAACATCAGTTCGGCTGTCGTTTCGAAATGAAAAATGTTCCAAAAAAGAGCAGAAAAAATTTCAAAAATAAAAACCCCAAAAAACCGAAACACTTTGGCTCGTTATTCTTACCAATGCGATTCCACATCGGATCGGACTTCGATTTGGATGGCCCAGCACTTGAATTGCACTTGAGTGCTGTAAATATTTTTAAAGGCTGCTCTCTTGCGGAGCTCTCGAGTTGAAACGAATCTCGAATGCCCTCCCCGAAGGCAGATGAGCCCAGAAAAAACATCCACCGCAAACCGAAAACCCTGAGTGAGATGAGCCTGGCTTATTATGAGGTCAGCGGTTGGCTTTTGAAGTTGTCATTGAGACTGTCAAATGGGCACTTCAAACTAATATCTATCGATAATGTTGCACAGGCGAAAGCTATATACGAAAGTTTGGGTTGTCTTGAGATTCTAGGGAAACTGCAATGATCCCCAATCAACCCAGATAATGGAGATACAATGGGTGGTCTCTGGTTAAGATACTTTTATAAGCCCAATAATATTTATTTTTACTCCTTTTACGTAGCGAACTTTACCCCTGAAAAATGTGTATTCTCTGGTTTCAAAAATCCCTAAAATTTATTACTTTCAAGTCCCCAATAATATTTATTTTTATTACCTACCAATGGACTCCTTTTTGGTAAGCGAACTTTACCCCTGAAAAATGTGTTTTTACTTTTTACCTTCGGCTCCTGTTGCTTGTTTTGGCTTTGTATTTTTTTTCTTCTGGCCGTTGTAAGTCTTTCGCGTTTTTTGGCAATTTGGGTTACATTGGCCTGCTGTCCGAAAAATTATCTGGCACTTATATTCACGCTTAATTGGCATTTTTTATGAAACTCGAGCGTGCTGAAAAGTGCAGCACAAAACAACAAACAAACAAACAGAGATTCGTGCTCTTCTCGACTCCTTTTTTGGTTTTCCCCCACTGCAGTTCAGCTGACAATGACACTGGCACTCAAAATCAAAGGGGAAAAATCAATTTAATGAGCAAAACATGCAATAAATTACATAGCCAGATATAATGAATTTTATTTATTTTCTTTTTTCCCCCCCGGTTTTAGCAAATTGGGTCACACATATTGCAGGAATTGGTTTTTATGTTGTAGATTGGCTTTGTTTTCAAATTTCAAATATTTCCCAAACAGGAAACCAATCTCGGTTTTAATAATTTGAATTTTATTAATACGATATCGAGGCAATTTATTTTGACTCCATCTCAGTGACGTTTCTTTATCTTTATTTTTTTTGGCAAATGGCAAAACGAGTTATTAGACTTCCTTCCTTCTCCCCCCACCTCAAAGTTGACCTTTTGATTCTTGAAGCCATCGAATGTTTATTGTTTTTAGTGAGATTGTCCGGCAATATGTCAGAGTGTCGGTGCCGTAAACTGGACCAAAACTAATACCAAAACCAAAGGCCAAAAACCACATCCACAGTAGCCACAATAATATGTAAGTTGGGGGAATTTTTAAGAGGCATTCGATCTTGTGGCATTCGCCTAGATCAATTTATTTGACATCAATGGCAGCTAATAAAAGGCTGACCAGCTCCGGTTATTTGTGGTAATCAAAATGACTGATGAGCCAGGTCCACAAACTGGTTCGCTTCTATTGGCCAAGCGTGGGCGTTTTTATTGTTTTGGTGGCCGGTGGTAGCACGAAATTAGAAATCTCTGATTCGATTTTAAATGCAAATCGATTTCGATCGCTATATATATTTAAATGCGTCCGTTTGCCTTTGTCTCAAGCACGAGCATTTCAACTATTTTATATTGATTTCTATTTGGACACAAATTAATGAATGGGTTCGCTTGGGAAATTCTACAAGCTGTATCTGTATCTGAAGCCATAAGCTTGCATCATTGACAAATCGCTGGACAAAGACGCTGCGAACACTTTACCAGCTTAAATACCCGTAGATTTGGCTTAAGACCCAAAACGCGTCTCAAGTGATAAATGATAGCCGAATGTGACTTGGCTTATGGTCTGCGTACACCTGTTTAGAGTCAACACATTGTGAATGAATTGCTTCCGGCATGAATGGAGTTGAGTCTATAGGAATCTTGGTTTTTCGAACTATGATGATGCCAGCATCGAGTGTGGGTCCATCTTTCATTCTCGAGTGCAATCGAAGATGTTCTGGGATTCAGAAACTACTTAATGGGTTGAGAATAAATCGATATTTTATAATGGAAAAAAATAAGCTACTAGATATTAGTCATCACTGAAAATCGTTGGTTTTATTAAATGGCTCACACAATTATTTTCCAGATCAAAAAACTAATTCTATCATTCGGGTTTTCTCAAATTGTATTTCCATTTCAATTAAGTTGTTTATTATTTTCCAAGAATTAATAGATGGTAAGTCAAATAGACTCCTAACAACTACGATTTTCACTAATATTATTTTAGTCATTGACATTAGTTTTTTATTTAAATAAACAACTAAATCCTGATTAAAACATTCAAGCTTTTCCTCAAATTAAATTTCCATTGCAATCAAGTTGTTTTGATTATTTCCCAAGAACTTTTATCGCTCAAATTAATAGATTGAACAAACAAAAAAGCAATAAACAAAAATCGTTAAAACTAGATCTCCTTTAAATCAGTTTGCCTTCGATGCGACGATATTGTCACTCAAATCTATAGGATGTTAGTGTCACAGCCAACACAAGGAGTCGCACCATAAACTTGCAATGACGACACCTGCTGGGTCATCATTCCGGAGGAGTCGTCAACGTCCAATAAATTTCCTCCCCAGTGGTGCATAAAAATTTGTCACATAAATTACAATTTGCGTGCCCCTGTCGACTGTCTGCATGTCCAACAAGGCGCAAACACACACAGATACAGATACACCCAGACAGTTGGCATTTCGCAATGAATTGGCCAGAAGCGAGGCGTCGGGCCAAGGCGACCCTAATTGCCATTGAGTGTTGTCCGGAGCAAACTGCGAACACTAATTGTGCGTACAACTGCAACTAGTCGAACAAATCCCCGAACAGCTCAATTTGCATTCGAAAGGGGTGAAGGGGGGTTAAGATGTATCTCAAACATACCGTTAGAGGTGGACTTTTGGATTCTCAGAAATTAGCCAGACGGACGAGGATTGGAGGATCCCTGAAATCCGAGAACCGGGGATCAGGGAAATGGAGCGCAGGCATAAATGTCAGCTTCAATTTGGCCTGCAATTAAAAGAGGCTGCCGTTGGGGATTGGGATTTGGTTTGGTTTGGATTGGGATTGGTTTTGCTTTAAGATGGCCAACAGCTTTATTTGCAGACTCATTTGCAAGATCTGCAAGATGAATGACTGTGCAGCTGATAAAGAAAGCCCGACGACTTTCTTTTCGTTTTTCTGGTCGGCTATAATAATAATTATTGTGTTGATTGTGCAAATTTTGGGCGTTGCTCATGCAAATTATCGATTCGTCTCGATTCGATCTGGCGTCTGGCACGAGTTTTGTTTTGTTTCATAATTAAAATGCAGGCAAAACGGGAAAGAGTTGCGGTCACTCGGAGTTGCTACCGCAAAATGTATAAATTATGCAAAATCAAATAGAGGTAGAAAAAGGTATTCGAACACGAATCAAAAAAAACACAGCAGACCTTAAAATTCATATTGTTAGCAAATGTGGGCATTGTTAGCCGCCTAGCCAAGCCGCTCGCCGATTGGTCCACTGAAAGTTGGCTCATTAGCATGTTAGGCACACGCCCCACACCGCAGCACACGCCCCAAAAAAAAACACACAAAAAACTAAGAGAAAAAACCAAGCAGCGGCAGGTTGAACTAAGCTAAGGTAACCCCTTTGATAATGGCCATAGTTGAGCTATCTAGCCCAGATTGGAGTAGCTCTCGTTGGCCGCATTGCCTGGGCAATAAATCAAAATTATTATCCCCACATTTGACTGTTTAAGGCAGCGCATGCATTGCGACCATTTATGGCTCCATGCTTCCTGGCTAACGGAGAGTTTGGGTCGGGCCCAAACGGCGAACGGCCTTTGAAAGAATGCCATAGCCGGATTGGATCGGATCGGATTGGATCGGGTTGGGGTTCGGGTTGGGGTTCGGATCGGCGGAGTAGTCCCAGTCATCGGATCGAAACAGTGGCGCTGGCGTTGGCTTATCTTGCGGACGCAATCTGCGACCTGGAGCAGCCGCATTTGAATATGACGCACGAGTGGGCCAACTAGGGTGTGTGCTAGAAAATCCACCAACAAACAAACTACAGACTACAAACTACAAACTACAAGATACAACATCCAATAGCCAAGTCCAAGCCAAGGGGTCTGTGGCTTTTGTGGACTTGTGTGACTTGTGGTGAGCACGCTTGATTTTCGATCGGCGATAAGAAATTTATAGTTTCGGCTTAAAAGGCATTAGAGTGTAATATATTTAAAGTTTGGCATCGTATCTATATAGCCAAGCTAAAGGAGGCTCGCAGTGCATTGTTGCCAAGCCCGATCCGAACCGATCTGAATCCGTGGGTGTGTAAGTCTATATGCAAATATTTGCATGCCCAGTCGCAAAACAAAAGACTTAGGCAACGAACTTGGTTGTCATAATATTCTGTACATGCAATCAGGGAGCAGAGTTATAGCTATAACCAATATAGCAAATGGGTTAATCTATAAAATAAACATTACATTAAATAAGATAAATGGATTGATAACTAGAATTGAGCAAATTCAGAATATATAGTACTTACAATAAATCAAATACGAGTATCTTGTAGTTCTTTCACACTATAATTATGTCTGTTGAAGTCATGCAATATATATATTCATTATAGTTATTAGAATCTGCAAGGTGTGAGAGATTTCCCCTTAATTAATTTTTGCTAGATTTCCCTTTCCCATTCCCAAGCAATCCAACTAATCCAACATTATCCAGCTATATAGTAAAGCGACAAGCTCTTTGCAAATTCATTTCTATGCAAATTTTCTTGTTTTCATTTTGGATTTTTCCTGGAGTTTCACTTTCAATTTGTTTCTGTATGGTTTTTGGGGCTTTTGTCACAGTTTCTGTTGCTGCATTGTTTCTTGTATCTAGTATGTTTTTTTTTTTTTGTATTTGTTGTTGTTTTTTGTGTGTTTTTTGGTTGGACTAGGAGTATGACAATGTGTTTGCTTCGGTTCGCTTCGAGTTGAGTTGAGTTTCTTTTGTCTAGCAGCTGAAATTGTTTTATATGGTAAAATGCAATTTGTGCAACTGGCAAAAGCGACAAACAACAACAACAACAACAACAAGAGGCCAAGCATCCTTTGCTATATATTGAAAGTGAAGTCTCTTAGCATATTTGTTGCTGTTGTTGCTGCTGTTGTTGTTGTTGAGTCTGTGAAATTTGCATATTTGCGCACAGCTGCTTTTTCTATTTCTTCGGGCTGCTTTTCTTCACTTGCCGCTGCTGTTGTCTTCTATTGCATTAATTTCGGCTTCTTGTCGTGGCTAATATGGTTGCACTCAGGTAGCAACCTGAGCTGATGTTGCTGCTGCTGTTGCCTCTTTTGTTGGCCGTGTGCAGCATTTGTCGTTGGATGGCTGTTACCACATTCTGCCGCTCAGGCGGTTTGTAATTAATGGTTAATTAATTGAAACGAAGTAGCTGACAATCTTAATGATCCGTAATTTGTTATTATGGTAATTTATACAAGTCGCAGTCAGCAGCAACACCAACACAATGCTGCTGCTGCTGCTGCTGCTGTTGTGGTTCTTGTAAGACATACACAAATAAAAATTCATTAGCTTCTGAACTGAGTGAGTGAGTTCGGATGACGGCGACAATTGTCTAATTGCAGTCACGAGCAATTTATGTACGATCAGCTCGTTCCGCTATGAGTTATATATATCCATATGTTCGCTATTTTTATATTGGATCCGAGCTCTATATGTGGATATGAGCAACAACGCCCACAGGTGGCCCTAAGAGCCGGGCCATAACAATAAATTGTGCCTGGCGAAGTCAAAGCAGCTGCTTTTTGAAATGCCAGACTGATGGCCTCCTCCTACTCCTCCTGCCCCAACCCACATCCACACCCACTCCTCCCCCTTTTTATTTCACAGGAAGATGAGCACGACTGGCAAACAACAAACGGGCCCAACAAAATTTGCATCTCTTGACGAATTTAATGATGATGATGAAAAAGACGCCACCACAGAGGAAAATCATTTTGATCGAGGCAAAAAGAAACTTCAAGGAGCCCCCCAGACAGCACACGATGTTTGTTGAAGGCATTTTGTGGGATGTGGGAGTGTTGCAGAGATGCTGCTGCTGCTGTATCTGCAGTTGAAGCTGAAGTTGCCGTTGCCGCTGGAGGAAAACATATTTATGAAGATGCCTTTTGGGTGGCATTGCGGAATGTTTGAATGTTTGGTTGTTGTTTGACGTTCGCTGTCTCTCATGTCAAGTGCTGCTGCGCCGTTTGATGGGCAAGTGAAAATATTTTCATTGCACTCTGACATGACAGGCAAACAAATTGGTGGAAACTCCAAACGAAGTCTGGCCTATACCCACCTATCTATCTAGCTGGCCGAAAAAACCATGACCGGTTAAATGGCATTAATGAATGGCAGTCAGCCTTCAAAACTAAATACATGGGAGCGTCACCTCTTTTGTCTGTGCTGATTAGCCAGAATTTCTGGCCATTTCGGTCCTGGTCTCCTTTGTTCAGCTGCCAAGTGGCGCCTCCAGCGATCACGTCACAGACGCCAACAACTAACAACTAACAAAAAATAAAACTAAACAACAATTGTTGGTTTCTTTGCCGATTTGATTGTTAGCCCAGAGCTCACGATTCGGTTTCAATGTCTTCCATGGGCTGCGGTTCGCTCGTTGGCAAAATCAATAAAGTTATCATGATTTCTGGCAGAGGCGTCTCTCTCTCTCTCTCTCTCCACGTAAATGCTTTAATACTTTAATTTCCATATATTTTCATATCAATCCGATTTGAAAGCGGCAAATTAAGTTGCTCCGCTCCGCTCTGAGGCTGAGGCAGCTGTCAAATTTTTCTGATCACTCGGGGTGAACGCCCACCCAACGAAAATCGGGCAGCAAAACATAATCAAAATTCAGGAAAATAAACTCAATTAACATGTCACGCTTGCAGTTGTTGTTATATATATATTTTTTATCCCAATTTTCAGGTTTGTCATTATTATGTCGCCAGTCGAAAAAAAAAAAAGGCAACCGAAAGCAAAAGGCTGCCAAAATTCGTGCGCTACCGTTTCGTTTTTTTTTTTTTTTGCAATGACTTAGAACAGCTGAAAAAATTAACTTGTTAAAATGCAAATTTTGTATCTCGGGGGGCTTGTCTCGGCATTTAGCCTTGTTATTACTGTACTCCGCATCGGCATTGAGACCTTATGCCATTCCCGTATTGATTTTGATAAATGACCCCGCCGAACAATTGCCAATCATATTTTGTTTTGTGTCTTAGCTCTTTTTCCGTTTTCTGGGCTGGGTTCTGACTAACTGATTGAGCGGTGTACTAATTAAGGCATTAATCACTGTGCCCCGGCCAACGAACGAACGAACGTTCCAAATGCCTCACGAGTTGTCCGTAGGTAACCCAAAACCGAAAAAGAGTCCAAAAACTGGAGTGGCTGCTGTCGCTGTGAAAGTCGCAGGCGGCACTCTGGAAATTTTCACCCAACTGGGGGCCTGGTGAGTGTGGGATGCCAAGATGGACATGTTCTGATACAAGTTTCATAGCAAATTTGAAATTTATTGCGCCATGTTGCTGCGGTGCAAGGCACGACAGCAACATCGTCAGCAGCCGTTGCTGTTGGTGTTGCAGATGCCGTTGCCACAGCGGGAGCAGCACCCACAACCACAAGGCCGTTATGCGTTGCACCCAAAACAAATTAACCAAATTTCTTATTTAAAATTAAAAGCATTTAATTTGGATGTATATTTTTAAGTTTAAATTATTTTTCTACAGAAATTTATAGGGCCAAATTTTGAACTCGAAATTATGTAATTCTGTTCTCGAACCTTTAAGAAGTTCTTAGGGAATAGTTTAGTTAAATATAATTTGGTCTTC